>JAPXFY010000014.1:45704667-45709667 GCA_030674185.1 Monoplex corrugatus | reverse complement strand
CGTGCACGTGCGTGTGCGCGTGCGTGTGGCTTGTGTGTGTGTGTGTTTGTGTATGTCTGTGTGTGTGTGTTTGTACGTGTGTTTGTGTGTAATGTGTGTGCATGCGTATGTGTGTGTGTGCGTGCGTGCGTGTGTGTGTGTGTGTGTGTGTGTGTGTGTGGTGTGTGTGTGTGAATGTGTGTATGTGTGTGTGTGTATGTGTGTGTGTGTGTGTGTGTATATATATATTTTGTGTGTGTGTGTGTGTGTGTGTGTGATTGATTTAAGTTAATGTATATTCATTTGAATTATTTATAGAGAAAAAGCAAGGGGTGTGGGGTGGAATTTAAGCAAGGGGCTGATCGGGATACTTGAGATACTATCTATGTATCTATCTTTGTTTGTATGTATAGTATGTATGTATGTATGTATGTATGTATGTATGTATGTATGTATGTATGGGATGTATGTATGTATGTTGTGTATGTATGTATGTATGTATGATATGTAGTGTTATGTATGTATGTGTGTATGTATGTATGTATGTATGTATGTATGTATGTATGTATGTATGTATGTTATGTGTATGTATGTATGTATGTATGTATGTATGTATGTATGTGTATGGTAGTATGTATGGTGTATGTATGTATGTTGTATGTATTTGTATGATGTAGTATGTTGTGATGTGTATGTATGTATGTGTATGTAGTGTATGTATGTAGTATGATGTTGTATGTAATGTATGTATGTATGTAGTATGTATGATGTATGTATGTATGTAGTTGTATGTATGTATGTATGATGTTGTATGTATGTATGTATGTATGTATGTATGTATGTATGTATTAGTATGTATGTATGTATGTTATGTATGTATGTGTTATGTATGTATGTATGTATGTATGTGTATATGTATGTAGTATGTATGTATGTATGTTATTGTATGTATGTTGTATGTATTATGTATGTATGTATGTATGTATGTTGTGTATGTATGTATGTATGTATGTAGTATGTATGTATGTATGTAGTAGTATGTTGTTATGTATGTATGTATGTATGTATGTATGTATGTATGTCAGTAAAGTATATGCTATGTATGTATGCACTATTATGATGTTGTTGTATGTATGTATGTATGTATGTATTGTGCATGTATGTACTGTCATGTATATCTACGATTATCTATTGTACGTATTTATGTATGTAGTATGCATGTATGTACTGTCTATTTCGTATCTATCTTCTATCTATTGTTATTGTATTATGTACTGTCTGTTGCTCTAGTCTTCACTCTTGTCTGTCTGATCTGTCTGGTCTGTCCATTGATGTCTGTCTTGATCTCCCTGTCTGTCTGTCTGTCTGCTGTCCCTTTGTCTGCTTCTGTCCCCTTTGTCTGTCTGTCCTATTACTATTATCTGTTTATATTTCCTCTGTGTGCCAGCAGATTTTTTTTGCACAGGATCAGGGAGTCTGCCACATAATTGCTGGCAGATTTGGGTGGAGCACATATGGAATAGTCTGGGTGCGATGACTCCCTCCTGAACGAGTGCTCTAAACTCCTCTTTGTACTGACGTGCCTGTTTCTGACTGTCTCTTCCTCTCTCGCTAATTAGAATAACTGTTAACATTTTTTTGTGGGGCGAGTGTGCGACTCCTTTTGTTGTTGTTGTTGTTGTAGTTGTAAGATTCTGTGTCGATACCATTATCAATATTATTATCATATATCATTTTCGTATAACGCTGTTCTCCAAACTCAGTTGAACTCATTGTGCATTACACATAAACAGCCCTCCGTTGCGATGCCGGGGGCTTCTTTCAATATAAACTGTATCCCCCATCTTCTAGAAACTCTGTGCTACAAATTTTCTCTTTTCTGTCACTCTCTTTTGTTTGTGGCCTTGATCCTTTGCTTTCTGTCATGTCTTTCAATCATTTTCTGCCTTGCTGGATGATTCTTCTATATGTGTTCGATAAAGCCTTATAGATCTTCTTTTAGGCTGATAATTGGGTCGTGTATTATGTGCATCTTTGGCTCTGAAGAAATGAGATCTGCATATGCAGTTTTAGGTAACTTAAACCCGTTTTTATTAGTATGTTTTAGTGTCTTTAATTGTGTTAACATTTGCATTCTGTTGTTTGTTTTTAAATTCCCTGGTGACAAACTGGAATGGGTGGTCAACGCCAGGGGCATATCCCCAGATTATGTGTGAGAATGCATTGATATGTATACTTACTGGGGTTTTTTTCAGGCTCTCTCTCTCTCTCTTCTCTCTCTCTCTCTCTTTTCTCTTACTCTCTCTCTCTCTTTTCTCTCTCTCTCTCTCTCTCTCTCTCTCTCTCTCTCTCTTCTCTCTCTCGGTTTAGTGCACTTTTTGAATGGTTATAGCCTTGATATGCTCTGTAGGTCAGCCGGACTTAAGCAACAATAATGATAAACAATAAAACACAATCAGACTGTTTAGTGGAACACGGAGAACTCAAGCTGTTAGGCAAGCTGATCGCTGTCTACGATGTTGTTGCACAGTCTGCATCTTCGGTGGGCGTGCGTCGCGGGTGTTTTCCTGTTTCCATAAGCCAGTCACTGACCTGACTTACAGGTTCCTTAGCGTGCATATTGGGTATTCTGCGTGAATATACACACGAGGGTGGGGTGTGGGGTGTGGGGTGGGGGCTTCTGCACTGGCAGGTTTGCACACATATTGACCTAGGAGATAGGAACAATATCCACCTCTTATTGACCTATCAAGCAGAGGTGTCTAGGCACATCGAACCCACGACCTTCCAACTGTAAGTCGGACATTTACCCATTTGATTACCGTACCCATACCATCCTGCGCCATGTTGCAATGTACAGCAGGAAGGTCATGAATTAAAAAGAAGCTTACTATTTTTCTCCAATAAAGAATGTCCCATTCTTTCAAATTTCTGTCATCACTTTGTTATATTGTTGTTAATTTGTAGTGTTATATTGTTGTTAATTTGCATCGTTATAGTTGTTTGTTAATTTGCATTGTTTTGTTGTTAATTCGTATTAATGTCCCAGCCACAGGAATGTGATTTCTTTCGTTCTGACAACAATCTTACAAGCCATTTAATAATAATAAAAAAAAAATCACATATTTAGGGGTGAAGTCTAAGCAGCTAATAACAATAATGACAATACTATTAATAATAACGATATGACTATAACAGTGACATCCTAAATATTGATAGTAAATCTGAACATTTCTTTTTAAAAGACACGGTTTCATGACAATTGTTCTTAATGGGGTTTTTCAGACGCATTTTCATGATGATTGTGCACAGTATCTGTTAATAATGATAATGGAAGAAAAACAATACAGAAAAAAATAAAAGGTTTGTGTCGATGCACCGCAATTCATTTATCAGCATGATGTTTGATATTTACATAAAAAGCAGCAAGAAGTACTGATATCATGACAGGTTTAGTGAAGCCCGGCAATGCTTCAATGGAGAGCTTACGAGATCATCACATGTTCCTCAGTTCTGGTTCAAAACAGCAATGGAAAGCATTTCCTCCCCTACATACAAGACTGTAATGAACTCAAGCATTTAATGCCCCATGCACCAAGTCACACACAAACACACACACACACACAACACACACACACACACACACACACACACACACACACACACACACACACACACACACACACACACACACACACCACACACACACACACACACACACACTTCAGGAAAGAACCCAGACAGCCTGGGCAATACAAGTAACTTAACTCTTTCTACGAAAATAAAACAGTATACACGAAGTTATTTCCCTTAATTTCTCTCTCTCTCTCTCTCTCTCTCTCTCTCTCTCTCTCTCTCTCTCTCTCTCTCTCCTCTCTCTCTCTCTCTCTCTTGAATTTTTCGTCGTTTTGTTTCTCATTCATGGGGTTTCCAATATTTTTCATGACCAATGATTATTTGCAAAGTGATAGCGACAAAATCTTCACGACAAAGCAGTAGTTGGAGATACGGTACGAAACTAGGGACACAAAATAATAAATAACATTAGACTCGACAATAAAACTGTCAGATTCTGCACGAAGCAAATTTTTTTCCCAAAATGTAAATGATTGATGATGCCTTTTATTTTGTACTGAATGACTACAATTGCTTTTGTGTACCTATGTTTTGAATTAGTTTCTTTTCCTTTTGTTTGCGTAAATAAGTGGAAATAGAAAAGCTGAGCAACCAATGAAAACCGAAAGTGTCAAATTCTTCTTTCGTCGATTCACACGCAAGCAGACGACATCCTTTTCAGTCAGTGATATCCGCGCTTGCAGAAACATGTAAACGCCGAAGTTTGCTGCTGAACTAAGTGTTCCCCTCATCTTTTACAATTATTGTTATTACTTTTTCTAGTGCTTGTTAATAAGGTTGTGTAGATTTAGACGTTAAGACAAATTGAGGTTGAAAGAAAAGGTCTTTCAAACTGGCTTTGTGCCAGTGGCAGTGCTATTCCAATTCGCCGTCTGTGAAAAACATTGTTATCGAGCTGATTTCAGCTTTTTCGTGCATTGTATCCAAAACAAGTGCGACTGCCCGCGTTCAAGAACAAGAACCAGAAAAACACTCGAAAATAGAATCAGAACGCGTATTTAATATAACCAGATAAGACAGGCGCAAATTTTCGGCCAACTGATCTTTGTCAAGCGTAAATGTAAGATTACGAACGAACAAATACCAAACATAAAAATCAGAAGAAAAAGCTGAAACTTCCATGCTGCTTCGTCCAGTGGGAGCGGTCGAGATTGGCATTGTTATTAGTATTGCATGAAGCGGTCGAGAGTTGCATTGTTTGGCTTGGAAACTTCTGCTTGAGTTTGAAGACATACCACCGCCATGTCATCGCATGTGGTCCATGTTACACTGCATGGAGCAATATTGATAACATCTGATGTTCTTGGGAACATTCAATCGTTATTATCATTATCATAATCAGATTTTCTCCATGAATAGATTGCCATCCCAGAGCGTGAGGGCTG
>JAPXFY010000014.1:45694667-45697167 GCA_030674185.1 Monoplex corrugatus | reverse complement strand
TTCTTCAGAGACTTGATTTTCAGTCACATTCACTGATGCCGCATTGTAATCTCCCATGATCATCACTTCCAGTCATCTTCAAACACATGTTGTGATCCATTTCAGGAGAAACCTAAACCATACCACGTTCGAGAATCACTGACCCAAAAGAAGCGCTATGCAGTCTGTTGAAAGGATGCTACGCCGACACGTGCACATTGGACATGTTTTGCTGCTCTTCCTCGCGCTTTGCGCGTTCGTTGTCATGAACTACACTGTGCACATGCTGAGGTCAAGGCCGCTCGTCATTAAGTTACACAACTCGGAACAACGCTTTGTGGAAGAAGCTCTTCACGAAATTTTATTAGTACCAGAAAAGCTTGCGACCACGAAAACTCCAGAAAAAGTCTTGAAAGAAGAATGTGCTAAATTCAACAAGGGAAAGTGTGGAAGATGTAGCGGAAAAGACAAATCATCTAGGGCAACGCTCCATGATAATAAAGATGGCGGAGGCGGAGAGGACTCTAAGGACAAACATGATAAACAGTCTGCTACGTTGAACTCGAACGTCAAGGCCATGGTTGAGATTCCTTGAAGGAGGTCTGGCCAGCCCGGAGGCGAGAGTGGAAGGAAAATGCGGGAATTCAAAGAATGAAACGACTGTTCGCCTCCAGTGCTCTGTTCCGCCGTAACATTGATCTCATGCACGTGGTGAGTGATTAAAACGTAAGGGTGTAGTTGATTGGTGCATTATGCGTGATTTCTGTCACACACGTAATATTGCTTGTTTCATACTGGGTTCGTCTTTCGGAGGAGCAAATAAACATATCAGAATCTCCAATTAATTCTATTTTCCAATCCTTTGAGAAAAAAAAAAACAAACAAACAAACAAAAACACCGAAAGCAAGAAGATGGTCAAGCACACTAACAGTATCTCTTTCTCTTTGGAACCCACATTAACGAAGAGTAGGGGTGTAAATGCTATACACCTTGACAGACCGTCACTTTTCTTGTGATCAGTGGCACTTTGCATAATAGTGACAAACAGAATTGAAGGACAGATTAAAGCATGGAATAACTACTGAGGTATTTCCAATTATGTACATGTTTACGAAATGTCCGGTCGTTCAAACGTCGTCCCAGATAACTTAACTGACAGACCTACTTGGAATATTCAGTGAAGTGCAGCTCATTTTCTTTGCATCTGTAATGTAGTTGTAAGCATGACTCAGAATCTCTGTTTTGTTTAAAATCCTAGTACAGGAAGTTGATTTCTTAAAAGAATGTACAAATTTGATCCCTTTTGCCTTCATTCCACTTGCTCTGCGAGGCCCACTAGGTAAGCCTTGTCTCCTGCTTTCCATGGTCTAAATTCCTCGATTCAGTTCTCAGTCTCCTTTGTAATCGACCGGAAGGGGTGTGTGTGTGTGTGTGTGTGTGTGTGTGTGTGTGTGTGTGTGTGTGTGTGTGTGTGTGTGTTGTGTGTGTGTTCGCGCGCACGCACACGTATGACAAATATGTGTAAGCAAGACTTTCTCATATCTTAATTGGTATATCTTCACCAAACTTTCATCAAGGCTTTGGGTTGTTGAGGATACCGAAAGCTTTAGTTCGAAAAGTAACGCTCCGAGCTCAAGGGGGGAAACACCCTACAAGAAGATCAGTACTTTTTGGTGGCGTGTAAACAGCACTATTTCAGGAACTTCTGACAACATTTAAAATTTTTTTCCTTTTTTTGTCACCGTGTGACAGTCTACCGTTGTCCTCACTGCACGTCAGGTTTTGTTTCAATCGAAGCAGATCACAGTGACATTGAGAAGTGTACGAAATCCTTAATTTTCTCTGCTAGTAATACGTTTTCTATAAAAGAGAGATTGATTGAATGGCTTGATTGATTCGTTTCCTTCCGATGAAGATATTTTTGTTCCTTTCAGATAATGTGCAAACTATTTAAGGGATTAAGTAGTTTATATAAATACAAATTGCTGCACACAGCATTGTATGTCATCCAGCAAGTTCAGCAGATTTTGACGAAAAGTACTCGAAATTTATAGCAGTAAAAGAAGGAATTCAAACATGTGTAGAGGTCTGACAAATTTATGTTCTTTAAATTCTTTCTTCCCGAGTAGATTAAACTTTACAACCGCAGAACATCATAATGTTTGTCATGGAAAGACCCAACAAAGACAAGAGCTGATATCTAATTCAATGTTAGCATGGTCTACTGTTGTTCGTCAGCGATCGTGGGACTTTATGGAGAGAAAAGTTTCTTTGCTCTTTTTCCTGCATATGCATTCACCCTCACTGAGCTTATGTGTAATGAACTGTATAGCTCAGTGATTTGCCAGTATGAATGGATGTTGTTCTTCCCCCATACATAGATGGAACCATTGCCAGTCTAAAAGTAATAGTGTGTGCGTGTGTGTGTGTGTTCGAACGGTGATTTTAAACAAAGTGCATGTATACTGGTAGAATAGGCGTAATCTTGTGTGTGATTGCTGTATTAATCCATCAGACCTT
>JAPXFY010000014.1:45629667-45689667 GCA_030674185.1 Monoplex corrugatus | reverse complement strand
TCGTTCACATGTCTGTTTTGATGGAAGGTCCGAGTACATATGCATGGACATAGTAATATCTTTAGCACAATGTAGAAGGTATGTATGCTACAGTCATCCACCAGGTGAACATTCACAGGGCATCCCATCGTACTGATCAAAACCAGTGTCTCTCCCCTCCACTCCCCTCTGAGAGGACAGTAGTAACAGGGAGTTACTGGAGTTATTTCAAGAGGGATTCACCGCGCTCGGACAACTCCACATGCGATTCACCCGAGTATGCCAGCACTTCTCTGACAGATTTCACTGAGCCTTCACAAAACCCTATGCGCTGGCAAGTCTTGAAACGGGGAAAGGGGAGAAGAGATCTATCAAACACAAAGCTGACAATACTAGAACGATAGAAACATTATGATGGGCAGCGAACAGGCAAGATTTTCATGTTGCAGGCTGGGATTGAACTCAAGATATCAGATCTTGAGTCCATGGCTCTACCAATTAGCCCCCGTAAAAAGTAATAGGGAAAGAGAAAGAATTGCAGAAGAGAATGGAGAGAGGAATAATCTAAGGAAAAAATCAGCAGGTAAGCAAATAGAATAGACGGAAGGAAAAAAGAAAAAAAGTGGTTCACAAAAAAGAAAGAAAACAAACGAAAAACAGACGGACTGTATTCATACAGTGGTTTTAACAAGAAAAACGAAAAAACAAACGAAAGACAGACAGACACACTACATTCATACGGTGGTTTTAATAAGAAACTTACGGGCTTCGACGGTGGTGGCCAGCATGCACATGGCAGCCATTACCAGCATGACGACAAAGATGAGCTTCAGCATTTTGACGGTTTGATAGCAGGTCTGTCAACCAAAAATTCTGGAACACAGTGTCACAAACAATTATATTTTCAGTACAGCAGTCATGTAACTATAGTATTGGTACAATGGAAATCCATCCTATAGTTAACATAGAGGACTCCAAGTACAACAGTCATGTAGCTATAGTGTTTGGTGCTATGGAAATTCATCTTATAGTTACCATAGAAGACTCCCAGTACAGCAATTATGTAACTACAGTGTTTGGTACAATGGAAATTCATCTTATAGGTAACATAGAAGACTCCCAGTACAGCAATCATGTCACTATAGTGTTCGGTACGATAGAAGTTCATCCTATAGTTAACGTCTTCTATGCTTCACTGATTCGTTGGTCAACATCATCAACTAATCTCTCAGCCAGTGTAGTCGAAGGAAGAACTGATGGGATGCAGCAGCAGACAAAATCCTCCATCTTAGTGTCTGAGGATTGGTACGGAGGAAGGCAGTGCAGCAACCAGCATCACGCTGCGATTGGTCCGAGCGTTGAAATTTGCTAACCAGTTTCTTCATGTAGTCCACCTGGACCTCAGCCTTCTTCCAGAACACAGCATGATCTTGGACAGTGTATCAGGGTGGATGAAGTGTCCAAAGGGAGCAGGCTTGAGTCATTTTATTGTTGCCAGAAGGGGTTTCTGTGGACCCATCGAGGTGTTGATCTTATCCTGTGTGTTGTCGTTGGTTGTATGCTCGAGATGTACGAAATAAACGAAACAGTTTTCTCAGGCCCTTGGCCTCAAAGGCCCGAGTTTTCCCTTGTGTGGAGTTGTAGTACTCGACGTTCAGGTGCTGTCGTTGAGCCTGTTCTTATAGTTATGTAGTCATTTAATTATGTTAATTTATTTGCTGCTTGGAACTTAGATGGGTGGGATGGAAATGGGGCTCAAATGTAGAAAATTGGTGGAGGAGAAAGAAGATCGCAGAGTTGTGCGTGCGGTATTCCGTACCAGTAAGTTGGTGGTGTTGATAGTAATGGTAGTGGTGGTTGTTGCTGTTGATTTTGGTAGCTGTTGATAATGTTTAGACTTTCAAAGGTATGGCCTTGAAATCTCTGGCTACGAGTCGATACTAGTGAAGATGTGTTTGTAGGGGTATTTTTCTGCAGTGGTGGTAAATGGATGTGTTGGGAGGGAGTAGAAAAGTATGGTGCAGTGTGGTCCTCGAAGATTTTGCGACTTTCTGTGACCAACGAATACTTCACTTTCAGTACAGTATGATGCAGTGTAATGAACTGATTATTGACTGAGCTACTTGGGGCTGCTGTTAGAAAGTCACGTTCATGTTATTTCGTCGTTCGAGTGGATTAGATATTTTAGATAAATTAGTGTGAAATTGCTTTACATTTTTTTCGGTTTTATTTTTAAAGCAACAGTTTGGAAAGTTTAAAACATGCATAAAATGTTATGATAAAATACGGCAGACTTGCGTTGGCTTTTATTTTCAAATTCAGTTTTTTTTTACTGTTACTGGCGAAAAGTTGGTTTGAGAAAGAGAAGACAAATAGAAACATTTGAATGTTGAAATCTGTTCACCAAATGATACAACAAACAGAATGTAACAGACTCACAGACCACTTTTAGGCAGGATTCTTCATTATCTGTTTTAGTTACATGTTTATCCTAGTCCAGCTTAGATCCTAATTTTATACTGTAATAAACACTTAACAATTCAGAATTCAGAACATTGAGAGATTGTAATTAATATTCAGCTATTCAGAACAGTAAGAGACTCAACTCAGGACAGCAAGTGATTGTAATGAATACTTATTAACCTAGCACAGTGAGAGACTATAATAAACGGTATCAATTCAGAACAGCGAGAGACTGACATAAACAACTTTCCAATCTAGAAGAATGAAACTGTAATAAACAGTATCAATTCAGAAAAACGAGAAACTGTATAAACACTTATCAACTCAGAGTAGTGGGAAACTGTAATAAACACTTAACTCAGTGAATGAACTCTTTTCAAACCAGACTATTGAGAGGCTTTGATAAACGTTTGTCAATGCAGAACAATGAGAGATTATAATAAACACGTATCAACCCATAAGAATAGAGACTCTAGTAAATTATTTATGAACCCATAACAGTAGAGACTAGTAAACACTTATCAACCCAGAACAGTAAGGGAATGCAATAAACACTTATCAACCCAGAACAGTAAGGGAATGCAATAAACACTTATCAACCCAGAACAGTCAGGGAATGCAATAAACACTTATCAACCCTGAACAGTCAGGGAATGCAATAAACACTTATCAACCCTGAACAGTAAGGGAATGCAATAAACACTTATCAACCCAGAACAGTAAGGGAATGCAATAAACACTTATCAACCCTGAACAGTAAGGGAATGAAATAAACACTTATCAACCCAGAACAGTAAGGGAATGTCAATAAACACTTATCAACCCAGAATAGTAAGGGAATGCAATAAACACTTATCAACCCAGAACAGTAAGGGAATGAAATAAACACTTATCAACCCGGAACAGTAAGGGAATGAAATAAACACTTATCAACCAGAACAGTAAGGGAATGAATAAACACTTATCAACCAGAACAGTAAGGGAATGAAATAAACACTTATCAACCTAGAACAGTAAGGGAATGAAATAAACACTTATCAACCCAGAAACAGTAAGGGAATGCAATAAACACTTATCAACCCAGAACAGTAAGGGAATGCAATAAACACTTATCAACCCAGAACAGTAAGGGAATGAAATAACACTTATCAACCCAGAACAGTAAGGGAATGAAATAAACACTTATCAACCCAGAACAGTAAGGGAATGAAATAAACACTTATCAACCCAGAACAGTAAGGGAATGCAATAAACACTTATCAAACCCAGAACAGTAGGGAATGAAATAAACACTTATCAACCCAGAATAGTAAGGGAATGCAATAAACACTTATCAACCCAGAACAGTAAGGGAATGCAATAAACACTTATCAACCCAGAACAGTAAGGGAATGCAATAAACACTTATCAACCCAGAACAGTAAGGGAATGCAATAAACACTTATCAACCCAGAACAGTAAGGGAATGAAATAAACACTTATCAACCCAGAACAGTAAGGGAATGATATAAACACTTATCAGCTCATAACGTTGAGAGTTTAATAAACAGAAATCAACCCACAACGAAGAGAACTGTAATGAACACTTGTCCATTTAGAGCAGTGAGAGAGTGCAATAAACGCTTATCAATTCAGATCAGTGAGAAATTGTCATAAATTCTTGTCAGTTCGGAACTTTGAGAGACTGTAATAAACGCTATTAATTAAAAACATGAGAGACCGTGATAACACTTACCAATGAAGAATAGTGAGAAACTATAATAAATTCATATCAATCTAGATCAGTGAGAAACCGTAATAAACACTTCCCAGTAAGGACTATCAAAAACTGTAAGAAACACATGTCAAGTCAGAACATTTGACTGTAATGTAACGAAATATAAGTGCAAGTCTATCGTCATGTTCGGTTTTCCACACTTAAGCCAAGTCCAATTTCTGGACTGCAATAACCTGAACCAACAACTGAGCTGATGTAGCAAAGATCTGGACCGCACGCAAGTCGTCAGTCGAGGTAGAGTTATCCTAACACAGTAGTTCAATAAATAGATACAGAAAATTACAGAGGAGTTTAGATTAAAATGCTCGTCACTCAGAAACCAGTTCCTTTTTCTTAGGACAGAGGTTCCAGGCTGGGAGTAAATTCCATTGGACAAACACCGCTAATGCCGTGTGATGGAAGAACATCCAAAATGATCATATCTGCCCGCGCATTGACCCTACACGGTGGCTTAGTTCACTTTAATTCATCAAAAGACCGAAGTGAACTAAAACAGACCTAAAAACTGGACTATCAACGTAGTTTTCCCAGTGCAGTAAAGACTTGGAGACTGCACTGCGACACATTATCATCAATCAGGAACAGTTGTTTTTGTAATCCTGCAGAAAAACCAGATTCCTTAACCTGGTTTTATTCCCCCAGTCAAGGTTACAAAGAAGTAGAAAAGCCAGTTCAGATCGACCACTGCACGTGCTCAACTTAAAGCCAGCCATCATTACAAGGACGAAAGTGGGCTAATGTTGGCTAATACCCCATCCATCAGGAAAATGTTTTTTACTTCTTTGCTCCGCTGGTGGCCTTCAGATTCAAGACCGGTTGGCGTTGGTATTTTGTTGTTCAGGGAATTGGATTGAGCGTGTCTAAAAAGTCATACGCTGGAATACCTCGTATGTACTTATAGTTGCATATTTAGAAAGCCGTAAGTTTTTCTTATATTCGGTTCGTATCTAGCGAAGAGTAGGCAAATGTTGTTTTTTTTCTGTTCTTTTTTTCTCAAACCTAGTTGTCCAACATTTGGCAAAGACGCATACTCTGCCACCACCGTCTAGTTGTTGTTTTTTCTTTGTTTTTATCATTGCAGTTGTACTAAATCGTCACGTGTATGTTCTGTCTTCGTTGATTTAGAAAGTACGTCTGTTAATTGAATATTGTGATTGATTTTGTACTTGATTAGGTGATTGACCGGCTGATTGATCATTTCGTTGCTTGACACTTTCTTTTCCAGAAGTCAGATGCACGCCTGTTGTCTGGGAATGCCAACCAAGATTGCCCTGTTTTTGATCAGTGATTTATTTATTTGATCAAAGTTTGGATGTTTGATTGTTTGCTTGCTTGTTTTATTGCTCTATTTTAATTACATTTAGCAGTTATATTCCGGTACATAGGTTTGTGTATTTTTCAAGTTCCTTTTTTCGTCTTTGTTTCTTTCATTGTGCATTGCCTTCTATCATTTTTTTCTTCGAGTGAAATGACTCCTATTGCGAGAGCATTTACTTCGGCTTTGCTTGAACTGCCCCCTTGACGAAATACTATGAAATGTCTCTGAAAGATTTCAGTACTTTTTCAGCAGACGTGTTTATATCAGTTGGTTCATTCAAAAGGCCACAAAACAAGTTTGATTTTGTTTTTAAACACAAATAAAGAAGAGTTTTAGAGCTGAAACATTCAAGTTTCTTTTGAATAATAAATATGATGAAAATATGTAAATAGAAACAAGAAAGAACCAGGCAATTCGATTTAAAGCAACAAAGAACGAGAAGAAGAAAGTGTTATAAAAAATATGGCCGAAGAGCTTAAGATGAAATAAAATGAACTATAATAGTTAAAGATAGATAGATGAAGGAATTCATAGCAGAATAGAAATCACCAAAGAGATAAGAAAGCTAACAAATAAATAAATATACATAAACATAAACACAAACTCACACAACAAACAAACAATAAACTGCGAAAAAGTAACTCGTAACTAGTAATACCAACAAACTGGCAAAGGAATGAGAGATATACCAACGTAAAAGACGCGTTTCCCTACAAGAGGAAATAAAAACTTTTCTTTTATCTATTGTCTATAAAAAAAACAAAGCACAGAAACGGACATAAATTAACAGACAAACAAGTACAGCAAAAAAATAGTACTAAAAACAATATGTACAATCAAAAGTCACAGAACATAAGAATATAAATTCACAACATATTCAAACATAAGCACAGCAAAAGCTTTAGCTAGAAAAAAACATAGCGATACTTAAACACTGTATACAGTAGTAATACTGAAACACTGTATACAACAGCAGTACTGAAAACACTTAATACAACAGCAATACTGAAACACTATACAACAGCAATACTGAAACACTGTATACAACAGCAATATTGAAACACTGTATATAGAAGTAATACTGTGAAACACTGTATTCAATAGTAATACTGAAACACTGTATACAATAGCAAGACTGAAACACTGTATACAACAGCAATACTGAAACACTGTATACAACAGCAAATTGAAACACTGTATATAGAAGTAATACTGTGAAACACTGTATTCAATAGTAATACTGAAACTGTATACACTAGCAATACTGAAACACTGTATATAGAAGTAATACTGTGAAACACTGTATTCAATAGCAATACTGAAACTGTATACACTAGCAATACTGAAACACTGTATATAGAAGTAATACTGTGAAACACTGTATTCAATAGTAATACTGAAACATGTATACAATAGCAAGACTGAAACACTGTATACAATAGCAATACTTCAACACTGTATACAATAGTAATATTTCAACACTGTATACAATAGTAATACTTCAACACTGTATACAATAGTAATACTGAACACTGTATACAATAGCAATACTTCAACACTGTATACAATAGCAATACTTCAACACTGTATACAATAGTAATACTTCAACACTGTATACAATAGTAATACTTCAACACTGTATACAATAGTAATACTTCAACACTGTATACAATAGTAATACTTCAACACTGTATACAATAGTAATACTGAAACACTGTATACAGTAGCAATACTGAAACACTGTATACAGTAGCAATACTGAAACACTGTATACAATAGTAATACTGAAACACTGTATACAATAGTAATACTGAAACACTGTATACAATAGTAATACTGAAACACTGTATACAATAGTAATACTGAAACACTGTATACAGTAGCAATACTGAAACACTGTATACAATAGTAATACTGAAACACTGTATACAGTACTCTGTATACAGTAGCAATACTTCAACACTGTATACCATAGTAATACTAAAACACTGTATACAAAAGTAATACTGAATCGCTGTGTACAATCTACCGACCCCAACACGCACTCACCAGTGAAATAAGCTAGATATGTGAAGAAGCAGCGGATGAGGGTCGCAGGCCAGAGGGATGCTTTATATAGAGGACTGGACCAGCAGGGATGAGGAGACAGTTGGAGACGTTAGAGAGGTGGGGGGTGGAGGGGGGCGTGAAGAGGAAAGTGGGGATCGTCCATCATCTTCATCCCTGGTCCAGGTGCAGTGAACCTGCTCGGGTCAGTATCTAACAGAGTGTGACTCATGACATAGAGCAGTCATGTTCACCCCAGTTAGCTCGTTTATTTTTTTCGTAGGTAGGTGTTTGGTAGGTTTGAGGTGAAGGATTCTGGTAGGTTTCAGGTGTAGCTATGAGGAGGTGAATGAGTCTGGTTGAAAGGGAGGTATGTGTTTGTGTGTGTGTTTGGGAGGTGGGGGGGGGGGGATTCGAAAATTTCTGTTGCATTTTAGTATATGGATGTTTTGGGGATACAAAGTATCAAGGACTTTCGATCTTAACGTGATCGGAAGATAAATCTTAGTAGTCATCATGTACGAATAAAAAAAAAAGGTAGATAGAATAAAAGGTAGATACATACGTAAATGAACAAAACAAAAACAACAAAGAGATAGGGAGAGAGAGAGAGAGAGAGAGAGAGAGAGAGAGAGAGAGAGAGAGAGAGAGAGAGAGAGAGATGAATGAAAGAAAGCTTTGTTTCTCATTAATCTTCTCCGAAGAAGTCATTCATTTTCATCATCATGATTGTTTATTACTTGTTTGATTCCTTCTTAAAATGTGGTGAAGATACTGAGTCTTATTGAACTGCGACGGTCAGTGTGTGTGTGCTTGTGTGTATATATGTGTGTGTATATATATATACATTATATATATATAGTGTGTGTGTGTGTGTGTGTGTGTGTGTGTGTGTGTGTGTGTGTGTGTATACACATATATAAATTCTTTGACGTTATCTGTGCCATGGTTCTTATATTTTCATCATAACATTAGTTGATATGTCACCTCCCGACTCCCGACATCTTTGTTTTCTTCTTTTCCTTTCGTTTATGTATCTGTGATTCATTTTTTGTTTTACAGTAACCGTAACGTATACATTATCGCCACTACTATTATTATTATTATGTTAATATTGTTGGTTTTGCTGTTATTGTTTGGAGTTGACGTATTTGTTTTACATGTGTCTGTCTTGTTTTTTGCAAAGCGCTTGACAAATTGACTTACAAAAGTCAATATTTCTGTTACAATTTTTCCCGATCTTTTTGACTTTGTATGTATTATGGTTCATCTGTTTTCGTGTGCATATGTTATAGCATGGACTAGCTGTAAGACAGGTCCAAGGGAATCTATGCTACCATCCTTGAGTAAGAAAATGTATGCGATTGTCCTTGCGTAATAAAGTGTTTTGAGGTTTAAAGCATTTTGAAGTTATTGAGGCATTTTGAAATTAATCTGGTGTAGTTCATGTTTTCATGGGTATTCGCACACAAAGTGGGTACAGGCACTAGGGGGTCAGCGGATACATGGACCTGGTAGATGTGTAAGATCTGATCTGAAGCCTTCACCCATCACTCAGGATTGAACTCAAATTTTCGGATTTGGAAAACTAACGTCTATACCACTTGACGGTTGGGCCTATCAGTCGTAAGTCATGGAGAGTGCGGACTACCCCTTTCAGTTTCATTGTTCGCATTTTTGTCCTGTTCACTGACCTTTACTTTGTGCAAAAGAGGTGTAAACATGGATTTGTTTACTTTATCTTTTGGAGATGTTTTTTTATCCAGCTCCTCCCTCGGCATCTCTATCCACTGTCACTTCCCTCCTCAACCTCTCCAGCCACAAGCGTTCCCTGAAAAAAAAATCCTCCCTGCCTCCACCACCACCCCCTTTGTTTCTCCCTAAAACGTACTAACGAAAGGTCAGAGATGTTGGTACGGTTTCTTGACCCCTGCGGTGTGTGTTTGTATGTGTGTATGTGTATGTGTGTGTGTGTGGGGGGGGGGGGGGTTGCACACTCGCGCGCGTGCGGCATGATCCTTTGTAGCTCTTTTATAACCAGTAATTCATTTCAGCTCCTCCCTCGACATCCCTCTACCCCTGCCTCAGTACATCCTCCTCCTCTACCTTCCCGCTCTCCCAATATTAATAGGAGGTCGGGATGTTGGTATGCGTTTTATGGGGTTTTGTGTATGTGTGTGTGTGTGTGTGTGTGTGGTGAGTGTGTGAGTGTGTGTGTGTGTGTACGTGTGTGAGTGAGAGAGAGAGAGAGAGAGTGTGTGTGTGTGTGTGTGTTGTGTGTGTGTGTGTGTGTGTGTGTGTGTGTGTGTGTGTGTGTGTGTGGTGTAAACATATTTTGTTTTGGTGGAGGGGGGGGGGGGGGCGATTGTCGACGTAGGAAAAGAGATTGATTGACTTACATCGCAATTCTGTGAAAACTTATTCAGAAAATGAGAAAACAAGGATAAAATACGATTTGAGCAATCTTGTTAACATGTATTTGCTGTAATTTATGCTAATGCACTCGTGTGATTCAGTTTGATGCTGGTTTGCGTGTTTATTTGTTTGTTTGGTTTTTGTTTTGTTTGTTTGTCTGTTTGTTTGTTTGTTGTTTTTGTGTGTGTGCGTGTGTGTGTGCGTGTGTGTTTTTTCTTCTTTCTAACGTGAAACTTTGGGAATTAACAGCATGATTACTGCACACATGTAAACATGGAAATGAGAATGCCTCCCAGCTTCCTCCCCCCCCCCTCTCTCACTCTCACACACACACACATACACGTTCACACGCACACACCCCACGCATACACAGGCGTGCGCGCGAGTAGGATTTGTTGTGCGCTCTTTGACCAGAAGGTTTACCGAAGAAATAATGTCTATAACCTAAGGGAAATAAATCTAGAGAATACTTGAAAACTTGGGATACCCTTTCGCTTTTGAGCAAAACGCATAGGATAGTATTAATTTAAATTAAATAAAAACAGTAGTCCTTTAATTGATTGATGATCCTAATATGACAAGTTTATAAGAGATAATTCAGAGTCTGTACACGATATGATATATCATTTGGACGAAAAAAAAAAGACTTTGTATATTCATTTCAGTAAACTTGGAAAAAGCCTGTGGCTTTATTAACGTGGAAATTTGTGGGGGGAAAAAAGGTCACGCAACCATTTAGATTTGTAGAAAAATACAAAATGGATCTCTTCATGATATGACAAGATGGCGCTATGTTATAATCAGTAGGAAAACACATTCAGCTTTTAACTCGGAGACAGGATATTGAGAAGGCAATCTTTTATCGCTCCATACTTGTGCATGCAGAAATACTAGCAAATAAATAAAGGAGGTAAAATATCATAGGCATTGGGTATAGAAAGGAGTGAATTTAAGAAGAACCACTTTGTGGATGATATGCCCTGTCTATTAGAAGGACGTAGAGAATCATAAGAGAATTTACTTAAAACGTTCAGTAACTTTGAAAACAAATCATGCGTTGATAATGTAATGATCCTTGCTGGTTAAGGGACGGTTTTTTTTGTTTTTTTTTTTGTTTTTTTTGTGTTTGTAATGAGATGACTGATTGATGTAAATTTATTTCCAGCCTGGGGATGCCGGGGGCTCTTTCAGTGTAAATAGTATCCCCACCTTCAGGAAATTCTGTGCTAGAAATTTCTTCTTTTCTGTCACTCTGTTTTTGCCTTGTTCCTTTGCTTTCTGTCATTTCTTTCTAGCATTTTCTGCCTTGCTGGTCCATTCACCTGTACGTGTTCGATAAAGTCTTACGTACTTTCTCTCAGGATTGATACTTGGGTACATGTATTAAGTGCATTTTTGGCTCTAGGGAAATGAGATATGCGGAAGCAATTTTAGGGGAAAAACACGCACACACGCACACGCACGCATGCACGTGCACACATATGCCTGCTGAAATACACACAAACCGAAATCTTTGGCACTTTATTAAAATTTTTAAACAACATAAATCAGTTCAATCTTGTTGTGTAGACTAATCAGTCATCTTTTGAAAAGGGTAGATTGGTTAACATCGACTTGTGTGTGTTGTGTGTAGTGTGTTGTTTGTGTGTTTTGTTGTGTGTGTGTGTGTGTGTGTGTGTGTGTGTGTGTGTGCTCGCGCACGCTTATGTGCTTATGTGTGTGTGTGCCTTTCTGTCTGTGTATGCGTGTGCATGCGCGAGCGCGCGAGCATATTATGGGTGTGTGTATGTGTGTGTGTGTGTGAGAGAGAGAGAGAGAGAGAGAGAGAGAGAGAGAGAGAGAGAGTGAGAGAGAGAGAGAATCACCCGCAAGTTCCCACGTTCATACCAATTTCAATCTGGAGTTTGGTTTGTATTTTGTGAAATTGTATTTGATTTCAAAGAAAAGAACATTCAATGCAAGGGGAAAAAAAAGAAAAAAAAGGAAAAAAAAAAAGAAAAAAAATCTGATTATAGAAGAGGTAGCACAGAAGCTAGTGTACGACCACAGAATAACACAACCTAGCCTATAATGTATGCAGATAAAGGTTTGTACCACTGGGCCACCACCACTGTTCTAGAATTTTCTATGCCAGACACTGACATTGACACCATTCCTCGTATATGTGTCACCAAGGTTGTCATTGTGTATGTGCGCAGAAAGTCGGTATGACAAGGTGGACAGTGTAAACACACAGGACATACACTAGCAGCATACCTACTACCTGTACTGTCGTGACAGAGTATACGTACATTATTCTGTCCACAAAATCTCGGCGTGACAGGTTTTGAGCGTGTTTACCAGAACGGGCAGTAGTGTACTTTTTTGTACACACAAAATATACACAGAAAGTAAATATTTGGTATTTCTTCTCAGTTCTTCGTAGTTTTGCTTTTTGTAGCAACAAATTCAATGTGTGAATATCGGACTGCTCTCCTTAGGGAGAGCGCATAGCCACAGTACGGTGCCACCCTTCATTGTATCTTCGTGTCAGTGTTTTTTGTTTACTTCACGAGTAAATAATTTTGCTGAAGAATTTCTTTTCAGAAACATTTCTTTCGTTGCAGTGGATTCCTTTACGAGTGTGAAGTGCACGCTGCAGACGTAACTTCGATTTATCGTCTTACTTGAAAGACTACCACCCAGACCACTGTGCAAGGTCTGGTGGAGGGAGAAGCAGAATCCCCGCTTGACCAGGAACAGAAACAAGACTTCTCGCGTCCAAGGCGATTTTTTTTTTTTTTTTCACGAGACCACACATGCCAAACCCTCCCTCCCCCCCAAACCACCTCTAGACCCGTCGAAGCTGAAATCACGAAGAGCCACAAAATCTGGGACCACTTTCTTACAATGTCAAGATGACACGTGACAATACGGATGATAGTGATGATGCTCTGTGGTTTTCATTTCAGATTGAGAATGCGTGACAGGGCTGAACTCGTACGTTTCCTCTCATAATATATCCTGCAGTCATCCAAGCCCGAGAAATACAGAAATATGCTGTGTTTCAGGAAATTTGAGCAACGCCCTCAGTGACGCACCTGTGAAATGGATGAGACTCGACTGCGTGGTCCCAGTCTCCCCATTGAGTCTGTACCATGCTCAAGTCTTAATAGGAGCCGATTGAGGCCGGAAAGAAAACAAAACAAAACAAAAAATACAAATTATATGAATTGGTGGTTTGAACCTACAATCCCTCAATCATCAGTCTATTGTCGTAACCACTTAGCCGTAGTTACTGATCAAATACGTAATCAGTAAATGTGACAGATTTTCAACCTAGTCGCCAGATGGTCAGAGTATTTTCAAGTCAATTAAACGCGGCTGACCCTCCATTCATTCAGTGCCAGTGATACTGACCAGCGGGACCACATTCCAGTGGTCACTCTTCACATGGCAGACATACCGCTCTTTCAGGTCTGGCAGGAGGCCAGGTGCGAGGGTTTGATTTATGTGGCTGTGGTATCAGTTTTGTGTAGCTGAACTGAGATAAGTGATCCGTTGTCGCTGGTACATGCGTACCGTTGTATTTCGCCAGAGGAAAGTTGTGTTATGTGTGGATGATGACTGACTTTGCCCTGCTTGAAACATGATTCTCAGACTGTATGGCAGGTAATGGTGGCTGTTGCTGGGTTTCTGCGTTTGTTATTTATCGAAACAGGTGGTTATTGAAAACAGAAGTCGGAACACACACACACACACACACACACACGCACACACACACACACGCGCGCACACGTACGCACCCACACACACACACACACACACACACACACACACACACACACACACACACACACACACACACACACACACACACACAGTGTGTGTGTGTGTGTGTGTTACACTGTGTGTGTTTATGCGTGTGTGTGTGTGTGTGTGTGTGTGTGTGTGTGTGTGTGTGTGTGTGTGTGTGTGTGTGTGTAAGAAAACTGCAGAGAGGATAGCAATAGATTTGTAAAAGTTTTTGTTTTTGAAAATCCGAGAGAGGACAGCAACAAATTTTTTAATTCCTGTCTTCGAACGTTGTACATCATTTTCGACATAACAGTTCTTCGTATAATTGATTATTTAACATAAACATAGACAAACTAATAAGAAAAACGAGGGGGGGGGGGGGGATCGAAAATAAACCAACTGGGGAAGCAAGGCAAAGAATTATTAAAGGTTAAGAAAGAGAATCGGAATCAACATAGTTTTTTTAAGGCTTGCTGTAATGATTATTACCAGCCCCTTGTCTACAAACTTCATTGGCTCCTAATCCAAATATGATTAGACATCAAGCTCTCAACTCAGCGTTACAACTTTTTCTTTGAAACCACTCTGCCAACAATTTTGATCGTTTCACTTGTTTATACTCCTAGACAGCTCTGGTCGTCATCAGATAAACGCATTGTCTACGTTCGTAAGACTTTCGACAAACGCTCACTCTCTTTCTTCTCATCACAACAGTGGAACACGCTTCCCACAGATATTAGTCATTAATTGCGATCTTTGTCCTCTTTTAGAGAACTCTAAAAACTTCACACCTTAAACAATACTGTTATTAGTCATAGTCACACTGGCCGTGTTTTACTTGCATGATTGGTTGTGCGAAATAACTCTACTTGTGTTTTTTCATCGATTTGTTGGTAAGCCTGCATCAGTATTTTATGTGCGTTCGGCAGTACGAGTCCCTGTGTAAGTCCTTGTCTGTTTATGTGCGTGCGTACACACATGCGTATCTGATTGTTTGTCAGTGTATGCACTTGATAACATAATTCACAAATCATACCCATTTATTAGATATTGTATTTTCTTTTCCTGTTCTGTATTATATAGCATTCTTATCGTTGCTTTATCGTTGATTATATCTTTATGTATACATTTTTTGCAAAGTGCAAAGTGCTCCAGACGCTACCTGGGATGTTGCACTCTATGTCCTTTATTATTGTTATTATCGTCATTAATTGCCAGGTAAACTGTAACCCCCTCCCAGCCGGTTGGGATGCTGGGGGCTCTTTCAGTATGAATAGTATCCTTACCTTCTGGAAATTCTGTGCTGGAAATTTCCTCTTTTCTGTCACTCCGTTTCTTTTTGCCTCGCTCCTTTGCTTTCTATGATTTCTTCCCTTTATCATTCTTTGTCTTGCGAGTCAGTTCATGTTTATATTTTCCATGAGACGCGAATGTTTGAGAGAAGAATGAAAGTGTGCCAACTGATTTGATTTAACATCGAAATGTAGCGTCTGATGATGATGATGATGATGACGATGACTATGATGATAATGATTTTAAAGCTTTAAATATTTTGTATTAGAATTGGTAATAGGGTATTTAATATTAATTGCAATTTTAGTTCTTAGGAATGTGAACTGCTAAGTGTCAATTTAGGTACTAGGGGTCAGCTTTTATGAATGTTTTTGTGTACGTGTCACTTGCTGATTTATCATAATTTGGTCTTTTCATGTCGTTTCATCCTAAATTTGTCTGCGTTTATAATATTCACCAAACTTTTAACTTTTCTGTCTCCTCTCCCGTTTTTTCAGGTGAAGTGGCAGAAGACATACTCTGGAACAATCATCTGTGGCCGGTGTTGCCTGGCAACGAGGGTCAGTTGGAGCCACGTTACACCAACGCAGACTACATGCATCATCTTAACCCCTCAGTCAAAGTCATTGTCATCTTGCGTGACCCTGTGGAAAGGTAGACAACTGATTTTTTTGTAAATGATTGAGGTATATGAACATGTCGTTTCCGAGACAGCATGTGAAAAGACTACATTTGTGTATCGCCTATTACAAAAATACAGTAACAGTCCTCTCTTATTCAGATGTGGATTTTGTCAACTTGCAGCTACAATAATGTCTTTTGAAGGAAAGTGATCCTTTCTTGTTCCCAAACAGTTGGAAAAAGACTCGACAGAATACAAATCTTTATTATTCAAAACCTAATAAATAAGTAAAGTACTCGCTTAATTTTTTTGAAATCCAGCCTTCGTTCCGTTTGCTATATGCAGGACAAAAATGAGCATAAGCAACAAAATCAACAAATGACACGAAAACCAGCAAATGTATTCCCCAGCCCCGTCCTCGCCCTCTGATATTCTTATACCCACATCCGTACACACAAGGTAAAAATGTACACGATGAGCATTAAGCATAGGCCTATAACAGATTTCAAAGAAAATGATACACACATTTTTCGTAATTGTTGAAAAACAGCAGAATAATCATGAGCAAGAGGGCAACCAAACTAAACTTATTGCCACTTAACATAAGTATGAACATACATGTAGATCTAGAGGCGGGAAGTTACCTTTTACGGCATCCCAGTCTTTGGTACCAAGACTGCTGACCAACGTTCATTCTCCTTCTAGGCTCTGTCTGCAGGGCACAGATTTCCTCAAGAAGATTAAAAAGACCAGAATTATTTTTCTGCGGAGGACAGATTTTCTCAGGAAAATTAAAAAGACCAGGATTATTTTTTAGCAGGGGACAGATTTCCTCAAGAAGATCAAAAGACCGAACGTTTTTCTGCAGGGGACAGATTTCCTCAAGAAGATTAAAAAGACCAGAATTATTTTTTCTGCAGGGCACAGATTTCGTCAAGGAAGATTAAAAAGACCAGAATTATTTTTTGCAGGGCACAGATTTCGTCAAGAAGATTAAAAAGACCAGAATTATTTTTCTGCAGGGCACAGATTTCGTCAAGAAGATTAAAAAGACCAGAATTATTTTTCTGCAGGGCACAGATTTCGTCAAGAAGATTAAAAAGACCAGAATTATTTTTTGCAGGGCACAGATTTCGTCAAGAAGATTAAAAAGACCAGAATTATTTTTCTGTGGGAGACAGGTTTCGTCAAGAAGATTAAGAAGACCAGAATTATTTTTCTGCAGGGCACAGATTTCCTCAAGAAGATTAAAAAGACCAGAATTATTTTTCTGCAGGGGACAGATTTCTCAAGAAGATTAAAAAAGAAAAAAATATTTTTCAGGCTGTATGATGAATACCACGAGGACGCAGTTCGCATGGACTTTGATCCGTCGGCAGAAGACTTCCACTCACGTGTACAGTACAAGCTGGATGTATTGAGAACTTGTCTGTGGACAGAACCCATCCGTTCCTGTCTCTATGATGGGGTCACAGACGCCGCTGATAAAACGGTGAGTTGTGAGAACGTTTCAAGGGGTACATCTGGAAAGCTGGAGGGAAAGAGAACACCAGGTAGACCCAGGGACAAAATATTGGACGAACTTGAAGGGTGGCTGAAGACTGAGAGGATGGGAGATGTACTTGCAGCGATAGGGGATAATAGATTCGTGTGCAGGGCCATGATCGCCAACGCCGTGCGGCAGGGCACATGATGATGAACATTTTCCCATTCGTTTAAACTCCAAAAGCGAGTTCTGCAAGCCGGGAAACGTGTATGCCATTGCTTTACAAATCGATTATCCGTGAAACACAGCAGACAGCAGACGTTTTTGTCTGCTTCGTCAGTCTGTCCTCAGTATCTTCACTAAAAAATTTTTAGAAGGAATGTATATGGAGTTCGACCATCGTCTTTCTGATCTGATTGTATGGATTCAGGTTGATTCCAGAAACTTCGGGTTGGGTTGCCATCTCCCCAGAAGTGAATGGGTACCTCACATTGTTAAGGGTTAGTGGACATAAAACAATAAGGGTAAGGAGTGGATACTGTCTGAGAAAAACTGATTCGAGCGTATGGGGTCTCCTACTCACTCTGCTATTTTAACTGAGGTGCTCTTTTATCGTCAGTTTACTGGTGTCTCGCTATCTTTTAGAAATCTTATTATTTTTAAACTGTTTTTCTTCCTTAGACTTTCCTGTGTCGTGCGATGCATAAACAGCAAAAGTACTTCAAAGGGTTCAGTCTGCAAAGGGTCTGAGGGCATCGTTCCAGCGTCTGTCCACCAGTTATAGGTCTCTGTCAACCATCTGGCGCCATTTCTTTGGTCTTCCCCTACTTCGCTGTTCTCCTGGATTCTAGGTCAGGACTTGGTTGGCAGGTCTGGAAGACGGCAGTCTAGAGGCATGGCCCAGCCCACACGGTCGACACTTGCAGATGATGTTGGTAACTGGGATCTGTTTGCTTCTTGGCCTTCCTCCATCGTTTGTCACAAAGTCAGTCCTGTCCATTTGATGCCCACGACTCTGCCTAGACACTTTGAGAAAAAGAGTGTCAAGAGCATTCTCCTCCTGTCTTGTTTTCTTAGGAAATGTGCCTCGTTTCACCAGCTGTACAATAGATTTGATGAAATGCTCGAGTTGTAGGAGATTTTCTTTCTGTTCCAGATTTTTGACAGCTTGTTGAATGCTGCTGTTGCTTTGCCCATGCGAGACTTCAAATGTTTGGTCATGTCACTTGAATTGTTGGGTGAACTGCCGGGTAGATGAAGTCCTCGACGACGTCAGCATCGTTATACCTAGCAAATACTCCTGATGATGATGATGAGTGTGGTCCAGGAAACAGGTTTTGTTGTTGTTGTTTTCTTTGCAATCCCCTGCAGTTCTTTGGTTTTTGGTTTTTGGTTTTAAACAGGCCAACATCATGACATTGGTTGTGTTAAGAATATGGACCATTATAAATTACTTTTATGTCCAATTTTGGACGTACACACTGTGAAAAAAATAAACTTGTCTCTGTTCAAACCTAAAAAAACATGTCAAAGCGAATACTTCAAACGATACATTCCTATCTCGGCGTACGCAAGCACATATACTATATATGTTGTATGTGATTATCATCGTAAACAGTCCGGTTACGTTCGTAGATATGTCAAAGGTCAATCTCAGAATCCACGTCCTCGTCTGTCTTTCAGATGACTGACTGACCAGCTGATTTACTGACTGACTGATTGGCTAGCTGACTGATTGACGAGCTGACTGACTAGCTCACTGACTGACTGACTGGCTGACTGACTGACTGGCTGGCTGCCTGACTGACTAGCTGACTGACTGACTGACTGAATAGCTGACTGACTGACTGGCTGGCTGGCTGGCTGGCTGGCTGATCTCAAAATCCACGTCCTCATCTGCCTCGTCTTTCTCGATTCACTCACTCACTCACTCATTCATCCACATACTCAGTCACTCACTCACGCATTCACCTTCTCATTCACTCGCTCTTTCTCTGTTAAAGGAAAATGTAATATGAAGCATAATGAGCATTCAGGAGTAATCAAGAATATTCACTTTTTTTGTGATACACAGTTCGTAAATGTCCTCATCATGTGACTGTCTCGTGTGTTATAATAGTCATGACTGTCTGCACTTTTAATGTCCACCCTCTTTAACACTTCTTGTTCTTAACATCCATTTCAAAACAAAGGGTAGGTAACTGTTAAATAATTTCCAGGGTGAGAAAAAGTACGTTTGGTTGGTTGTTTTTATAATAAAATTGTCTTCTCTCTCTGGCGGGCACACATGTGTTAGGCATTTATGCGTGGTGTGTGTGTGTGTGTGTGTGTGTGTGTGTGTGTGTGTGTGTGTGTGTGTGTGTGTGTGTGTGTGTGTGTGTGTGTGTGTATGTGATGGTTAAATTGCAAAGTTTTTGCCTGAACCATTATGTCAGGTTTAATTCTATAGTCATAACTACAATAATAATTAATATAGACGCACAAGATATTTTAGAGGACTGTAAAGCTCTATGAATAGCTACATAAATTAAGAACAGTTAAGAATATGAGATAGAAGATACATGCAAGAAATACCAGTACTACCTAATGATAAAAGAACATCAACGGAGGGAGAAATAACCTGAGAAGACGGTGGGATACCTCAGAAAAAAAGATACAATAAAAATGCCAGAAGCCCAGGCTTAGATGGATATGGGGCAGAATTTTTCAGATGGTATTGGACACAAAACGGAGATTTTATGATAGAGTACTTAAGAAAGCTTCAACGATAATGAACTCTTCGCCACACAGAAAGAAGGTAATATAACATGCGTTCCCAAACCAGATAAACCTGAGCAATATATAAAACATGGAGATCAATTTCTGTGTTGAATGTTGTGTATAAAATTAGGTCAGCATGTACAGCGAATAGGAATGTGTTTTGACTGCACCCAGAATGTATCCTGTTACCCTATTCTACATATGCAGCCCCTGATGGTCACACATTTAATTTATTAATTCATTTGTTTGTTTATTTATTTATTTATCTATCTATCTATTCATTTATTCATTCATTTCTCTATTTATTTACTTATTTCCTTCCTTCCTTCCTTCCTTCCTTCCTTCCTTCCTTCCTTCCTTCCTTCCTTCCTTCTTCATTCATTCATTCATTTTCATTCATTTCATTCATTCATTCATCTATCTAGCTGTTTATTTATTTATCTATCTATTTATTTATTTATTTATTCATTTATCAATTTCTCTATTTATTTACTTCCTTCCTTCCTTCCTTCCTTCATACATTCATTCATTAATTCATTCATACATTCATTCATTATTCATTCATTCATTCATTCATTCATTCATTCATTCATTCATCTATTTATCTAGCTATTTATTCATTTATTTATTTATTTATTTATTTATTCATTCATTTATTTGTTTATTCATCTGCAGGTACGGGTCAGATCAGGGATGTACGTAGTGATGCTGCAAGACTGGTTGCGCGCGTTCCCACGGAATCAGGTGCACGTAATCAATTACGAGACTTTCCAGAGACGAATGAGGATGGAGATGGTCAAAATTGTCAGGTTTCTGGGGCTTAGTAAGTGGACGTGTGTGTGTGTGTGTGGGGGGGGGGGTGTTGTGTGTCGTGCGTGTTTGTGCGTGTGTGTGTGTATGTGTTGTGTGTATGTGTTGTGTATGTGTGTATGTGTATGTGAGGTTTGTGTGTGTGCGTGTGCACGCGTGTGTGAGTGTGTGTTGGGGTGGGGGGTGGGGGGGGGGTGTTTCCCGACTTTTATTTAATGGTTTGGACATTGAAATATGAGTGGAAATGAGTGAGTTAATGAATTCAGACTGCTGAATGAAATAGCAATGAATGGCAATAACATTAAGTTAGTATTTAAATGCCATTTTCACATCCCATTTTCCAGTGTGGAATGGTAAAAATCGTATCATTGAAAGTATGTTTGTTACTTTTTATTTTCATCATCATTAAAATCAGTTTACTAGATTTGGATGTCAATGATACAAATGTTAGGAAGAAAAACACCTGTGCCTTTTGTGTCTTCAAAATCCTGTGCCTTACGTATACAACCAGTCTGGTGAGATGAGATTTCAAGAGGGCTTTATGTTATTTTGACATGCACGTAACTCTCCCCACCACTCTTCATCTCACCCTCTCTTTCTTTACTTCTCCTCCTCACTTTTGTCTTTCTCTGTCTGTCTGTATTTTCCCTATCCCTTCTTTCTCTCTCTTTTCTTCACTCGATTCCCATCTGTCATCGTCGTTTCTACTCCCTTACCTGCTTTCTTCGTCCATTACATCCTCTTCCAGCTTGTCTGTGTGTCTACCTGCCTGTCTGTTTCTGTCTTGAAGGTGAACAAATAGCTCTGTATAACGAACACGTAGACCAACAATAGTCACAGCTGTGTCTGTGTTCTCTGTCACCGTTTCGGTCGTGCCGCACCTGACAATACTACTGTGTGTCTCCATCTTTTTTAACTGATGCTTAAAGTCTTTCTGTTACATGGTCCATTCTTTTTCGATTTCTCTTTGTCACGTTCAACTGTCACTGGTTTTTCCCAACCGCTGTCGTGTCACACGTAGGCTGACAGTTGTGTAATTTTTATCCTTCTCCATACGTCATGGTGAAACATCATCCATACTTTTATGTGAAAAGGCCATAATACCAGTCACCTTTCGCACCATCTCCATGAAAATGAATGACTTCGTCTCAAAAGGATTGATGCATTTGTACACCAAAAATGGGTTGTTGATATAAATAAATTTTTCAAAGTTTTTAAACAACAGAAATAAAGTTTTAAAACTCTGTGCCTTACGTAGAGCGGTTGGCGAATTATCCCGAAATTCTGATCAGCGTATTGACAGTTCAGACATTTTGTGAAAGATACTTTCAACACTGGTGCTATGAAGAAGAACAATCAGCAAGACGCCCCATAAAGGCACAAGACAGGTCCATCTTCAGTGATTATACACTATTCTTCTATGATCAGTCGATTGTACAACAGGGTGCTTACTGTGTGTTCCTTAATGAAGCATGATGTGAACTGCTTACGATAATACTTACGATGTAGGATATTATTTTGTCATGATTTGGTTCCCTTGTCATGGTCATGGGGTCACTCCGCCACCTTTGTCCATTTGTGAAAGGGCCGATAAGCCTAAACATTAGAATAGTTTCAATTGTCTGTCTCTCTGTCTTTCTGACCCTGTCTGTCTGTCTGTCTATCTCTCTCTGTCTCTATTTATGTTTCTCTATCTGTCTCTCTGTCTGTCTGTCTCTCTTTCTCTCTCTCTCTCTCTCTCTCTCTCTCTTTCTCTCTCTCTCTCTCTCTCTTTCTATGTCTGGCCCTCTGTCTCCCTATCTGTTTCTTTCTGTCTCTCTCTGTCTGTCTCTGTCTCTCTCTCTCTCTCTCTCTCTCTCTCTCTCTCGCTCTCTCTCTCTCCTCCTCCTCCTCCTTCTCCTCTCTCCCACCTGTCTCCCTCCGTCTCTCTGTATCTCAGTCTCTGTCTTCCTCCTTCCTTCACTCCATCTCCGTTTGTGGCTTCATCCACTGCCTCACTTATGTCTTCATCAATTACCCTCCTCAACTCACCCATCCTCACCTTCTCTGTTTTCTGTTGCCGCAGAGAACGTCACCTTAGCACAGGTGGAATCGATGGTACTTCGAGCAAAACCAGCAAGCACACGAAAGAAAGAACAGGAGGAGAAGAAGAACAGCAAAGAAACTGAAGAGGATGACGACGACGATTGGAAAGTGAAAGAGGAAGACAATGTTGCGGTAGACGGGGAGGAGGAGAAGGGGGAAGAGGGGAAAGATGAGGAGGGAGATGGGGAGGGAGAGAGGGAAGAAATGTTCGAAGAGACGCGGGAGATGTTGAACCGTTTTTACCGTCCACTGAACAAGCAGCTGGCGACTTTGATTGAAGACGAGTCTTACTTGTGGGAACAATGACAAATAAACAGTGAGTAAATAAGTAGATAGATAAATAAATGGATAAATACATGAAAGCGCATAAGATATACATAATCAACCAATCAGTATATCGTTCTTACTGACTAAATTATTACTTACGTACTAATGAATAAGATACGTATATAATCAACGAGTCGGTGTACCGTTCTTACCGAATTATTACTACTACATGCTAATGAATAAAATATATGTAATCAGCCAATCAGTATATCGTTCATACTTACTGACTTATTACTTATATGTTTACATAGCAATGAATAAGATATATGTATATATATATATAAATATAATATATAATATACATATATGTAATATTATGTAGTATGTATGTATGTATGTATGTATGTATGTATGCATGTATGTATGTACATATGTACATATGTATAATCAACCAATATATTGTTCTTACTTACTGACTTATCACTTACATACTTACTCACATACCTTTTTACTACCCGCTAATTCATTGCCATGTAGGGCAGCAATGACGATCCTCTACTCCAGTCCGTTCTGGGCAGGCCACTGTATGGTACCGTATTGTTTTACGGCCTTGCATTGTTGGCTACCAGATATCCTGGGTCTTCTTCCTTACGTCTTCCTTCTGGTGTCTAGTGAAGGACAGTAGGGGTGATTTTATTCTGCTGTCTTCGGATGATGTGTGATGGGTGATGAGACAAATGACCAAGGAACATCCAGGAGGCTTCATATGGGATCTCCTGTCAGCACTAGAAGACCTTGACTTTGCAGACGATGTAGCACTGGTCTCCCACACTCACCAACATATGCAGGAGAAAACATTCTGTCTTAACACCTTGGCACAACGAGAAGGCCTAAAGATCAGCTAGAAAAAAGACAGGTGATGACACTTAACGTTCCAGTCCCCTCACCAGTCCAAACAGGTGGAACATACATGCCCACAACTGAAGGGTTCACTTACCTAGGCAGCACTGTCAGACATGACCGAGTAGTTTACCTTTCGATCAGTCAGTCGGTCGGTCAGTCAGTCGGTTGGTCGGTCAGTCAGTCGGTTGGTCGGCCGGTCAGTCAGTCAGTCAGTCGGCCGGTCAGTCAGTCAGTCAGACAGTCAGTGAAACAGTATAATCAGTTGATCAGTCACTAATTAATCGTACAGTTGTTTAATCAATTGATTTATCGGCAGCTAGACAATCACTCAGTCGAACGTGATCGATTGATCTATCTGTCTGTCTGCCTACTTATCCAGCTACTTCCTTATCTTCCTACCTGTCTGTCCATCTGTCTGTCATCTAGTCTATCTGTCTGTCTGTTTATCAGTCTATTTGTCTGTCTGTCTATCTATCTATCGATTTCTCTGCCTCTGTCTCTTTATTTGTCAAAAACGCTAAATCTTTATGTCTATCTGTCTGTATATGTGTATGTATATTCTCTCTCTCTCTCTCTCTCTCTCTCTCTCTCTCTCTCTCTCTCTCTCTCTCTCTCTCTCTCGATATACATACATATATAAGTTTGTAATATAATATATATATATATATATATATATATATATATATATATATATTATATAATATGTGTGTGTATATATATATATACACATATATGTACACATATATATACACACATACATATATATGACAGTCAGTCAATTAATCAGTCAGTCACTTAACCAACCAACGAACTAGTAAACGTACCAATCGATCAAGAATGGTGAAATAATTGTTTTTAAACATGAACTGTAAAACATTTACAGTTACAGGTATTATTATACATGATCAACAGAATCGGTCAGTCAATTGCTCACTCGCTCAGTGTGGTCCCAGTCTTCTCATATTTTGTGGTTCCAGTCCTCGCATTGAACCCACGCATGCTCAGCTGTGGGTAGGAACCTGTCAGGTAGAAACATTCCATATTACTTTTTGGACCGATGGGGGATCGAAACCTCGGTCTTCCTGTCGGTAGTCCATTGCGCTAAGCACTACACCACGGTGACCGGTTAAAACCATTAATGTATATATAAAAGCGTATGCACATAAACTCGAATGTTTGTGCGTGCGTGTGTGTGTGTGTGTGTGTGTGTGTGTGTGTGTGTGTGTGTGTGTGTGTGTGTGTGTGTGTGTGTGTGAGTGTATCTTAGTGTCTGTGTGCGTTTACTTATGCGTGTACTGTGTACGTGTGTGTGTGCGTGCTGTGTGTGCGCGTGTATGTACTTATGAATTTACTTGTACGTGTGTGTGTGTGTGAGAGAGAGAGAGAGAGGGGGGGGGAGGGAGAGAGAGAAAGAGAGAGAGACATTCATTAATTTTCTGTATACACCAACGCAGTTGTTAAAGTGATTGATACGGTGTCTATGGTGCCACGAAGATCGAGTATGTCAGAAGTGAAAAAACTACAGTCTTCCAACCTACTCGTTCACTTTCTGTTGGGGCGGGGCCATTGTGTGTGGATTTGGGGGAAGGGGAAGGTAAAGGGGGCCGGAATGGAGAAGGGAAAAGGAGAATACTTTTGTTTTCGGGTTAGGTGGGGCGAAATCCATTTCTTGATTTATTGGGAAAATGGTATTCGTTTTACCAAAGGCTTTGTTTGGGGGAAGAGGGATTCTCTATTTTTAGCATCATGACGTAGTTTGACCAGCCGTGACGCGTTCATGGTGTTAGTCTCTCACGATGTTGTAAATCTTAGTATGGAAAACCCGTTTTCATGTCTTCCTTTTTCTTCTGCTTTTTCTTCTTCTTTCTGTTTTTTTTTTCTTTTCTTTTTTTTTATATAGTTTTTTTCCTTAACTCAGATGGTTTGATTTACTGCGGGATCTTACTAATTAATGGTTGAACGTTTTTTGCGGACAAATTTGACGTCATCGCCACACGTTGCTTTCCAAAATTAAAGTAGTTTCCTCATTGGGGATATCTGCGTGACTGGTTGCAAAATGACTTTGCTGTTTTACAGTAAGTGATGTTTCTTTATTTTTGTCGGTTCGTTGGTTTCTATTGTTGTTGGTAAGTTGGTGGTGTTGATAGTAATGGTAGTCGTGACTAGGTTGTTGCTGTTGATTTTGGTGGCTGTTGATAATATATAGACTTTCAATGGTAAGACCTTGAAATATCTGGCTACGAATAATATGCATACATGCTTATTTAAAGAAAAACGTGTTTGTGTGAGTGGTGTGTGTGTTTGTGTGTGCATGCGTGTGTTGTGTGTGTGTGTGTGTGTGTGTGTGTGTGTGAGTGAGTGTGTGTGTGTGTGTGTGCGCGCGTGTGTGTGTGTGTATATGTGAGTATGTGTGTGCGTGTGTGTGTGTGTGTGTGTGTGAAATATTGAGGAAGACGTCCAAGAAAGACCGAATGACGTTGGAAAAGACTAGATTTACGGTCCAGTGGCTCCCCATTCTGCCTCTAATGCGATAACCGAAAGATAGGCCTGGGTTTCACAGAAAGGTGAAGAGAATAGTGAATCCATTGGCACCAGCCCGATCACGACTTTACATCCATAGTGGACTGTGTAATCAGAACAAATGAAATTTCCGTATATCTGTGGAAGGAAATTCTTCACGGAGAGCGGCATGAAGGTCAACAGGACGAAAGAGAGGTGTATAAAGACCATGAACAATGACCAGTAGCTCACTGTACCAGCAGATGAAATATCAAGAAATGGCACAGTGTCCTTGAGTAGCTCCACAAAAAACTGATACGATCAGCATAGTGGAACTTGAAGATCACCAATGGAGGATAGCTGAAGGAGTGTAAGTTCCAAAAGAACAGAACACGAGTGACATCTGGTTGAGACGAACATGATTTTTGAACGCTGAAGATAAATTCTTCTCCCTGCTATGACAACAAGACTGACTAACTGTCTGATAGAGGACGAGTACTTGGATGTGTCAGTTCAGAAAGGAGGCATCACTGGAGTATCTGGCTTTGTAGAGTATGCCACGATTATTTGGGGAGCAATTCAGACAGGTAAAGCAGACAAAGGGACCTCGATGCTGTGTAGCTCGGTCTGGCAAATGCTTATGGATCAATCCTGCTCACGATGATTCAGTTGGCTCTCGTGATGAATCATGTCCCAAAGAACATCCGAGAAATTTTGGAGAAGTTATTTCATGGCTTCTCATTTAGGTTCTTCACAAAGGACTGGGTCAGTTTGGAAATTGGCAAAACAGTGGGCTGTGAAAAGTTTCCGATACTGTTTGTGTTGGCAATAGAGGTCATCTTAGAGCAGCAGTGAGCAGTTCAAATGCAGCAAACTTCGGAAATGGATACCAGATGTCCCCTCTTAAAGCCGTGGTGGATGTTAAAACAGTCCTTTCCTCCATCAAAGGACGATAAAAAAAAATTACTGAAACAGTCAGATGTCATAGTGACATTGTCCAGAATGAGTTTCAAACCAAGGACATCACAGAGCCTCTCACTGCGGAAGGAAAGACTAGCCAAGACACCAACGCTTAGACTAGCTACCCAAGTCATTCCGTCAGCGACAGAAAAAACAGAGCTTGGAAGGTGGTATGTTGGTTACCTAAAAGATACAACCGTGATGACGAAACCAAGCAAATGTTAGATGAAAGTCTGCATGTAATAGATCAGATGGTTCCTTGCATATACAAAGTCTGGTGCCTGCAGTTCATGCTGATTTCAAAGCCCCTCAGGCCTCTATTGATATTATGATATCAGCACTAGCATAGTTGAATCGATGGATTCCAAAATCAACACATACACAAGGAAGTTGCTGGGTGTCTCACCTTGTATCACTGACGTTGCGCTCTATTGTCGCCAGGAGTACAAGGTGGGAAAGGTGAGTTTCTAAGTATGCTTGAAGACTCGGGAGGTCAGGTTATGAAATCTGTCCAGCCCAAGCTGAGGACTGGCAGAAAATGGAAAGTCAGGGAGACAGTGGACGCAGCAAATGAAAGCCTCAAGGCAAGGTCAGAGAAATAATAACACACACACAAACCAACGGACAGGAATGGGGTCAGCAAAAAAAAAAAAAAAGTCAAAGACCAAGGGAAAATTAAAGAAAGACATGGCGATATAAGACATTAAGAAAGAAGAGGACAACAAAAGATCCCAGAAGGAATTTCAGCAAAGCCAACAGGAGAAATCGGAAAAGTGCAATTCAAAGACGTCGCAGCTGGAATGACATGTGGTATATAGCTTCGCTTAGGATCAGTTTCATCTTCATGTATGTGTATGACCTCCTGCCCTCATGCAAATCTGGTGAAATGGGGGAAATCAGATGACCATGACCCTGTGTGCCCGCTTTGCCAGAGCAAACAAATAGTGGAACATGTTCTGAACTAATGCGAAGCAGCACTAACCAAAGGAAGATACATGTACACATAAGTGCTTACAGATCGCACAAGCAGTTAATACTGCCAGGGGGAAAAACACACCACCAGAAGCTCCAGTAACATTCTGCATAGCAAGAAACGAACTACGGCCTGGAAAAACTGTGGCATCCGAAGCATAAAAATGAGATCTACTGGATGGTGAGGGTGACTGGGAGTGCACAACAGATCCACAATGAAACACACACAAAGATTCTCTCTCTCTCTCTCTCTCTCTCTCTCTCTCTCTCTCTCTCTCTTCTTTCTTCTCTCTCTCTCGCTCTTTTTTTTCCTCTGTCTGTCTGTCTCTCTCACACGCACACACTCACACACACACAGAGACACACAAGAGAGAGAGAAATCAGCAGACGGGGCATGAGACTGGATATAGCAGTACTCCACTCCCATTCATCAAAACAAATAATTCTGATGGAACTCACTGTGCCGTAATAAGATGGGAATGAAGGAAGCCCACATGTCAAGACCGAAAAGTACGCCAGTCCAGCCAGCAACTTGAGGAAATCTGGCTTCTCAGCCAAAGTCCTCGCCATAGAAGTTGGAACAATAGGGTTGGTAGGCATATCTGCTTCTGACAACATGAAACAGTACTCGATGTCTGGGAAGCAGAGGACCAGAGCCCTAAAGGCAGTGGTAAAAGCAGCTTTGGTCTTGAGGCACCCAACCACTTTGGAGGCGTGGTATGGTGGAGGAAGAAAATGTTGACAGCAGAGGGACATCCGTGAATCGTGACCTGAATGTGGCCCGGCCCCCTCAGAGTATATAGAGTTTAGGGTCAAATACTTGCTTGACGGGGGTCTCTCTTTTAAGGATCTTCTACTGTCCAGCTTTCTCAGTTTCTTGCTGCTGTACTATTGTTTTGTTAGAGCTGGTGCTGCTGCTGCCATCATTATTGTCGATAGTCATCTTCTTTATCATCGACTTTTTTCTTTTTCTTAAGTGTCTCCCCTCGTCCTGCTCTTCTGTTTCGCATGTTCTCTTTTCATATCGAAGGGAGAGAGGTATGTGTGTTTCTGCCTGTCTATATGTGCGTCTGTGACACAATATGTCAGCAAGGTTTCGTTTATCTGTTTCTGGACGGATCTTTACCATATCTGGATCAAATATATGGACTATTGATAAGTTAAGTTTGAAAATCATGGCACCAAGGTCAAAGTCACATGCACACAGAAAATGTGCCCAGAAACAGCATTTCTTGAGGAAGGTGTATGAACAGCACTTTCTTGGGAACTTCTACCGATATTTACACTCCATCTTCCTGTTGTAACAGTCCACAGGTGTCCTCGCTTCACGTCAAGTTTTATTTCATCTGATATTTCATCGAGGTAACAGTAGCCGTTAGATGTACAGAATCTGGATTTTCTGTAATGATTTTTGTATATAAAGGGAGATTATTAGAGTGGCTAGATCAGCTTGTCTTCTACTTTTCCTTTTTCTCTTTGTTCCAGTCTGTTTCTTATTTTCTCGTGTTTTCCTTCTTTGCTCCCTCATTTTTCACTCTTCTTTCTTTTAGAAATGAACCATTGTTTTGGTCACAACAACCAGATATGTGAAAACTTTTTTAGAGTTTTGAACATTTTACGAGATTGTGTTTGGTAGCATACTAATGTTTTACAAGATTGTCTTTGGTAACATGACAGTATTTTACAATATTGTGTTTGTAACATAACAGCACTTTACAAGATTGTGTTTTGTAACAAAACACTCTACAAGATTGTGTTTGGTAACAAAAATACTTTACAACATGGTATTTGGTGACATAAAACACTCTACAAGATTGTGTTTGGTAACTTAATTTAAAAATACTTTACAACGTGGTATTTGGTGACATAAAACACTTTACAAGATTGTGTTTGGTAAATTGGCATTTTACAGTATTGTGTTTGTAGCATAACATCAATTTACAAGATCATGTCTCGTAACATAAGAACACTTAACAAACTTGGGTTTGATAACATACTAACACTTCACAAGGTCATGTTGTAAAAGTTACATAGGTACAACTACCGAAAAACACGTTTAGAAGGGCAGTAAAATTCTTAGAATGGTATGACTGTTTTGTTCGTTGGTTTGCTTGTCTTCATTTCGTCTGCGTTTGTTTGTTTGTCTTACATTTTTATAAAGGGATATCATTTCATGTCGACCAAAGCGATGTGTGTGTGTGTGTGTGTGTGTGTGTGTGTGTGTGTGTGTGTGTGTGTGTGTGTGTGTGTGTGTGTGTGTGTGTGTGTGTGTGTGAGTGTGTGTGAACAATACTTTCTCAGCTCTTTGCGGGTGTTTCTTTATCAAATGTTGTGTGTGTGTGTGTGTGTGTGTGTGTGTGTGTGTGTGTGTGTGTGTGTGTGTGTGTGTATGTATGTGTGTGTGTGATCCGTACTTTCTCAGCTCTTTGCGGGTGTTTCTTTATCAAATATGGTCAAATATATGGTTTGTTGAGGACTGAAGAATGCATAATTTTGGAAGATGACTATCCAAGGTCACATGAACCAAATAAATGCCTGAAATTAAGAACTTTGCAATGAAGTTGTGTTAACAGTACTCGCTCACGAACTTCTGACATTTGAAATATTTTTTCACTGTTGTGAATGTGAGCTGAAAAATATAAAGCCTGGATTTTCTATGAAAGAAATTCTGTTAAAGGGAAATTATTTAGAATGGCTTGACTCTCTTGTTCGATTAACAAAAAAATAAACTGAGTTTTCTAAGGGAAGAAAAAAGTGCACGTGCTTGCACGTACACGAACATGCATACATACATACACACCCACACACTCACAAACACATTCACACAGATACACACACTCACACACTCTCTCTCTCGCACTTTCTGTCTGTCTGTCTGTCTCTCATACACGTACACCACACACACACATACACACCACACACACACACACACACACACACACACACACACACACACGCATACGCACGCGCACACACACACACACACACACACACACACACACACACACACACACCACACACACACACACACATTGTAAACCCCCTTGTCAGGAAAGCCTGAACATACCCACTATTTCCCGAGTGTTGGCAGTTAAAGTTTAAAAGGTCAAGGTAGGGCAAAGGTAACGGTTAGGGATGTCGAGCATTCTGCGAGTTACTGACTGTTTTGTGCTCTGTAACGTCTCGGCCTCACGTCCTCATCATTAATTTTTGTCTTAACTTGGTCTGAAGATTGCTTTTTTTTTTTCTTGGGTGTGGTGCGTTTAGATCTGCCCTCCCCCGCACCCACCCCTTATCCCCTCTTTTCTCCTTCTGCGCCTTCTCCTACAGTTGACAAAGCGACAAGTTGTTTCCACTAGACCATCTTTCTTCGTACTCCTCAGTTGTTCTCCCCCCACCCCCCTCTCTCTCTCTCTCTATCTCCCTCTGTCTGTCTGTCTGTCTGTCTGTCTCTCTCTCTCTCCCCCTCTCTCCACGCGCGTGCACGTGCTCGTCTTGTAACCTTTTCACTCTAGACTGAAGGATCTGAAGAATTAAAAGGGTTAAGCCTTCGTAGCGTCGTGGCTAGAGCAGTGGACTGGCCACTAATTAGTTATGGTTCAAATCCCATTCGTCCAAATTGTTGCGTGGATAGTTTGGGCCTCATCTGGCTATTGCCTGTACTTAAATGTGCTTCGGGTCCAGGTACGAGTGCTGGGACAACACGATCGAGTCTCGTCAATTCCAGGGATGTCTCAGTAAGGTTTCTGCTCAAATTCCGTGGCCAACGGCGCAAATGTCTGTATTTGTTGGCATGGTTGACGCCAACATATAAGCCTATTATGAACAGATCACATGGTTTTGGCTGGCATATAGACAACTAAACAACAAGAAGAAAAAATCAACCACTGTACGCAGACAACAGGCAGGTCTCCCGTAGTAGATACAGAAATGTATTTGAAAAGTATTTTGATCCTGTCGAAATCCAGATGTCGTTTGGACTAGATCGGAATACAGATGTTGTTTAGAAGAGGTCGGAATCCAGATGCTGTTTGGAACAGGTCGGAAAGCCCGTTTGTGATCCCCACAACACTCTTACTTTTTGTCTAGATCGCTGTGGTTTGTTATTGAATACCTGGCCTTTAATTCTGGAGGAATGTAGAAATTTCTGAAGTTTGATTCTGTTTACATAGCCAACGGTTTGTCTTGGTTCAAAGACCAGGTGAAGCTGTTGCTGATCCATGTAATGATAATAATAATGATGATGATATTAATAATGATAATAATAACAATATAATAATAACAATAATAGCCATAGGAATGATGCCTGATATCGAAAACAAAAACAACAATAACAATGATAATAGTAATGGTAGTGGTGATGGTAGTGATGATGATGATAATAATGATGATAGTTTGTATGGCATTTCATGGCTAGATGTTCTCCCTTCAAACTTGCCCCGAGTATGGCTGCAGAGACGGAATGTGAAGATCACATTGATAGTTCGTACAGTGTGTTGTAAAAGGCCCTTGGTCTTGTTATTTGTAATTAGTACAGCTTGACAACGTACCTCACCCCCTTTTTAAAGAGGGAATGGTGTGTGTGTGTGTGTGTGTGTGTGTGTGTGTGTGTGTGTGTGTGTGTGTGTGTGTGTGTGTGTGTGTGTGTGTGTGTGTGTGTGTGTGTGTTTAGTTTTTCTCATCGCCAGACAGAACGGTTTTGTAGGTGACCATAAGCAAAATCAGTTGTCCATATTGAGCTGTCTTTCGTAAACAAACTAAAATATCGATGGATGGAGAGAGAGAGAGAGAGAGAGAGAGAGAGAGAGAGAGAGAGAGAGAGAGAGAGAGAGAGAGAGAGAGAGAGGTTACATTATATTAATAATTCTGTTCTTCTTAAGTAAGCAGGCTAGAGCTCCTGCGAACACTCCGTATCCAAGCATATAAATTTACACAAACCTGTCTACTTAGCAGGAGGAGCGGATATTCGCCTGTATGACCGTTGCTTATCTCGCCTTTAAGGCAAGTTATACTTCGTCTTTGGGTAACTGGTTAAGAGAATTTGGAAGAAATGCAGATGAATGATCTGGAAGGCAGAAATAAGAAAGAATTTTGTGAAGAAAAGAGAGCATGTCAAGAAAGAGGAACCCCTCACTACCTTAAGCAAGCTAGATAGCTCCTGGGGACCTTGATTTCTGCATTCCTAGTAACCACTGTGGGTATAGTACATGTTATGAGCGTGATGAGTGGTCAAGGGAGAAACTCCTGCATAAATGCTTATAGAGTAATGTTGGCCAGTTTCCCTTGATCTGCTACTTACTGTTTGGCGGAAATTATGTCATGTGTGCATTATCACTTGGGTCTGTGTGTGTGTGTCTGCATGCGTGTGTGTAGGTAGGAAGCTATGATTACACGTGTGTATTACGAATATATACAGATTATGGATGTACGTGTGTATGCATGATATTTATGTGTACATCCACACACTCACGAGTTTGTAGCTATGTGCAAAAAATGTCCTCTTTTCTTTCATTTTCTTTGTATCTGCCTTGTTCCTTTGCTTTCTGTCATCTCTTCCTATCTTTTTCGGCCTTGCTGATCCATTCACCTGTATGTTCTATAAAGCCTTACATGCTTTCTCCAAGAATTGATAAATGAGCACAAGTAGTAAGTGCCCCATGTACCAATTATCAATAATTGGAGGAAGCATGTAAGGTCTGGGGGTAACTATAGTCATAGTCTGGGCTACCGTACCTAAACCAGCGCGTCCCCAGGTGATGGATGAGGGAAGGACCTCCGAATATGGAGATTAACTGCTTAGTAATTGCAACCAAATAGTGCCGGTCATGGAGAGCGAGAAGAACATCTAGTAGCTAGCACAAATGTGTCATTAAATACCTCATGCTTGATGAAGGGATCGTCTCGGCGAATGGAGGCGCCATGAAACCTGCCCACAGCCCCCATTACCTTGTGGGTAGTCGTGGGAACGATAAAGGCTAGATTTTGTACAAAAACCGCTGGAAGAGAAAAGATGGGTTATACTGAGGGAACAAACAGCAGCAATGAAAGTTAAAAAAAATGATGTAAATTCTTGTCAAAATATCAAAAGATAGGTTAGACAGTGATGTGTTCTGTCACCAGATTTGATTTCACTTTAAAGGAAACCATCACGAGAAACCTAGAAGAAAGCCCTGGAATAAAAGTTAGAGGGAAAATGATAAACATTGTTACGCACATGACACCATTCTAAATACGGAGAATGAAAAATACCTACAAATTCTTGTGAATGTAAAAGGAATAAATGCAGAAATAAATGGCCAGAACTAAGTAAGACGACTGAAGCCATGGTAATAAGTAAAAAATAGGAAATCCTTTCATGTAAAATAACAACAAATGGTACAACATTGAGACATGTTGGTAAGTTTACGTATCTGAGAACAGTAATCTCACCAGACGTCAGATGTATACTAGAAACAGCCAGCAGAATTGCTCAAGCTAAAACAGCATTTAAAAAACGAAAAGAGTTCTTACCAACAAATACTTATGAATTGACACCAGTAAGTGAATTTTTAGTGATATATATAACCAGTCTTGTTATAAGAATTCGAAGCCTGGACAATCAACAAGCAAAGTCAGAATAAGATTGAGGAGCTGAAATGTGGTTTAGAAGAAGAATAGCTCCATGGACAGCAAAGAAAAAAAAAAAAAACAAAAATAAACAACCCAAAATAAATAAAATAGAGCAAAATAAAATAAATTAAATAAAGAATAAATTAAATAAATGAATAGATAAATAAAATAAATAATAATAATAAGACAGTTTGAAAAAAGCAAACATAACAAGAACATTAATGAAGAAGATTAGGAAGAGACAAGCAACACGTATAGGACTTTTTGTGAGGCAAATGGGGAAGATAAGAAAAAGACAAGCAACATTTATAGTGTATTTTATGAGCCAAGAAAATTTGAGCACCTAGTTACAACAGGAAAGCTAGAGGGAAAAAAGCACCTGGTGGATTTAGGAAGAAAATATTAGACAGTGGGTGGGGACAAAAAAGTAGGAGATATACTTGCAACGACAAAATGTAGATTCGCATGGAGGGACATGATCTGCAGCTCCATGTGGCAAAGCACGTCATGATGATAAAGATTGAGTGCATTTTTGGCTCTAAGGAAACGTGATGTGGTAATTTATGCCCGTTTTTATATATGTTTAACTGTCCTTGGTTATGTTTACATTTGTTGTCAGGTTTGTTTGGGTATTTTTTTGTCCGATTTTATGTATTTTTATTTTTAAGTGTCCTTGGTTATGTTTACATTGTAGACAGGTTTGTTTTGTCAAAGCCCATGGTGATAAATTGGACGAAGTGGTCAAACACCCATGGTGTATCCTTAGATTACGTGCACAGATGCATTGATATGTGTACTTTAATTTTCTTTCTTAAGTGTTTTTTTTTTCAGTGAGGTACTTTTGTTGTTGTTGTTGTTTTTTGTTGTTTAGATGGTTATACCCGTGATATGGCTTTACGCAGTCAGATGGGTTTTAAACAAAAATTACAATAACAAAATAAAAAAAAAAAGGATTTATTTTATTTTTCAGAGTCCGCGAGATGTTGTGTGTGTTTTGAGGTGGTTATAGCCCTGGCTATGTGCAATCGATTGGTTTTTAAATGAAGAAGAAGAAGAAGACGAAGAAGATGATGATGATGATGATGTATGATGATGATGATGATGATGATGATGATGATGATGATGATGATGATGATAAAACAATGAGTTCGAAACTGACTTGCGTCCAGACCACGTAGCTGTGAATGGTTACTTGACCATATCATGGTTGGGGAAGGTAAAGCAACAAATGAGAGCAGCTGGGTACATGATAATGCCGGTCCTGGGAAAAGTTGATGTCTCTGCTATCTCACTCCTCAACAACCTCAGGGTTTTAGGATAATCTTGAAGATAACTTTTACCTAGCCTTTCCTTATGTGCCCACACACTAATGTTGATGTTTCTGTATGTACTACATTATTATGTATGTGTTGTATGTAATATGCATGATGTATCAGAAGTTTTAGATGTTGTGTGTACTTGTATGCATAGTATATCTACAGAATGTACTTGTATGCATAGTATATCTACAGAATGGAGAGTACTGCTAGTAAGCTAATAAACAAAGAAACAAACGAATAAATAGATAAATAAATAAAAGCCAAAAGGGAGGTTACTGATACTACACTAATATATAGCGATTATTTCTAGCTTCCTTCCCTTGGACTGCTGCACGGTCCAGTTGTTGTGCTAACGTGGACGCGCTGTGTGCGCGCGCGCTGTGTATGTTTGTGTTATACGAAAATATGATTGTACGGTTTCCAACATATACTCGGTTATGTCCGTGACTTGTTATTTATGTAGGTTTGTTCTGTGTACAGGTGCGCATAAATGTACAAACGGATGTATGCACGTATGTGTGCATTTGTGTACGTACATTTATATGAGTATTTTGCGTCTTCATATAATAATAATAATAATAATAATATATTTTATTTATATAGCGCAAAATCTTGATAAAATCAAATCTAAGCGCTGAGCGTATACATGCATACATACCTACATACATATGAGCGTATACATGCATACATACATGCATACATACTTACATACATAAATCTAAGCTGAGCCTATACATGCATACATACATACATACATACATAAATCTAAGCGTTATACATACATACATACATACATACATACATACAATACATACATACATACATACATACATACATACATACGTACGCACATGCATACATAATAATTACAATATTTATATAGCGCAAAATCTCGACAAAATCAAATCCAAGCGCCGAAAAGACACACACACGCACACATGCACGCACGCACACACACGCACACACACGCACACCACACACAACACAACCACACACACACACACACACACACACACACACACACACAGCATGGCCACAAATGGGGAGAAAGAATAAAAGCAAGAATAAAACCAATGGAAAACCACAGAGAGCACATCATATACAATTATATATTAAAACAAAGTGATTCCCCTCCGAGCGGAGACAGGCTGCAGAGGGGGGTTGAGTGAGGTTAGGATTTTATGCAGAGGAGAAAAGGTGAGTTTTGAGAGCGGACTTGAAGGAGACAAAAGTAGGTTGCTGACGGACTGAGAGAGGAAGTTTGTTCCAGGAGAGTGGACCAGAAACAGAGAAGGCTCGTGGACCATAGGTATTGAGCTTAGTGCGTGGAAAGCGAAAAGTCAGAGGATCGGAAGCAGAGCGGAGGGTACGTGAGGGAACATAGATCTCAAGTAGGCTTGACAGGTAATCGGGGGCTGCGTTATTGAGGCTTTTGTAGCACATGGTGTCTAGTTTGTACTGTATGCGCTTTGATACAGGGAGCCAGTGAAGTTGTGCCAGGAGAGGAGATATGTGGTCAGCTTTTTTCTTTTTGAGTACAAGGCGTACAGCATTGTTTTGAATGCGCTGTAGGATGTGAATGGTGGAGGCAGGAAGACCAGACAGGAGTGAATTGCAATAGTCAATGCGAGACATTATGAAGGAGAGAACGAGTTTTGCAGTTGTTCGACAGAGAGATACTTCCTGATCAGGCTTATACGATGGAGATGATAGTAGCAAGATCTGGCAGTTTGAGAAACAAAGTTGTTCATGGACAGGGTAGAGTCAATGCAGACACCAAGGTTTTTAGCTGAATCAGAAATTGGGACTGATGTGTTACATAATGGGAGAGAAAGAGGAGGCAGCTGGGAAAGTTTCTGTGTGTATGTGTATAAACGTGCAAATGTATTTATACAAATATGGGTATGAACGCGAACATGCGCATCTATGTGTGTGTGTGAGACCGTGTGTTTGTACTTGAATGTATGTGTGTGTGCACCTGTGTTCGTGTGTAGATAATATGCTCTCTATAATTTTCCATTGCTTGTATTCTTTCTCCCCATTTATAGCCGTGTGCGTGTGTGTGTGTGTGTGTGTGTGTGTGTGTGTGTGTGTGTGTGTGTGTGTGTGCGTGCGTGCGTGTGTGTGCGTGCGTGCGTGTGTGTGTGTCTGTTTCAGCGCTTAGATTTGATTTTATCAAGATTTTGCGCTATATAAATATTGTAATTATTATTATTAGATCTGTGTAAACTCCAGTGATTAGTGAAAGCCATATTTTTTGACAATGAGAGAGAGAGAGAGAGAGAGAGAGAGAGAGAGAGAGAGAGAGAGAGAGCACCACAAACGAACGCAAGTAGGTCAAACAGATTCTTCTTCTTCTCCATGAACTCCATGAAGAGTCATTGGGACGCCGAACTAAAGCAACATTCACCAGATTCCTACAGCTCTATCAGTTGTGTACCTAAGCCTGGGTCTCTGCAAAAGGTTTTTCTGTCCATTGCGCAATGTTTCAGTCTATTGTTTTTTCTTTGTTTTTGTTTTGTTTTGTTTTGTTTTCTGTCTTTCCTTAGTCTCCGGCTTTCAAGTCCTCTAGAGGATTGATTTAGCAAAGCCATTGGATCTTGTTATATGGCCACACCAGTGTAGTTTTCTTTTCTTAATTGAAATACTGAAGTCAGTTGATCTTCATGAGGAGCTTCATTGTGTCGCTTAATGATTCGGCACACTTGTTAGTTGGTGACATGATCATTGTGTCTGATGTTTATTACACATCAGTTCCAAGGCTTGTCGTCTTTCCAAATCAGTCATGTCAATGGGTGGCTTATGGAAACATGAAAAATGAAGAAGCACCATGGTGTATATATAGCATGTGACGAGCCGTTGAGCATCAGACACCTCCTTCTTGATTGCTGGGACTTCTACGATGTGAAACATAAGCACTACACGGCGGACTCCTTGAAGAACCTCTTCCAAGACGTCCCTCCTGATGCAATTTTCCAGTTTTTACAAGAGATCAATAGATTTGACTTGATATGATTTTACGTCTGAGTATGATGAAAATAAGAGAAAAATCGGGGGTAAAATAAAACGAAAAGGCAAAAGGAGAGTATTACTAATAAACTAGTTAAAATAGATTAAAAAAAAACAAACAAACAAACAAATAAATAAGTAAAATAAATATCAAAAGGTAAAAGAAAGGTTACTGATAAAAAACTAATGCATGTTGTTTATTTCTAGCTTGCTTCCCTTGGGCTGCTGCATGGTCCATTGTGTCAAGCGGACGTGCTGTGTGTTCTTGAGTGCGTGTGTGTGTGTACACGTGTACGTACATATATTTAGTTGTTCGTGTGTACAGTTCCAAGCATGTACACGGTTGTGTCCGTGAGTCGGTATTTATGTACACATAGTTTTAATAATTCTGCACTCAAACACACATGTGCTCACACACACACACACACACACACACATACACACGCGCGCGCGCGCGCGCGCGCACCATGCACGCACACACACAGAGATATTATATATACACATCACACTGTAAAGGCCCCTGTGGACAGCTCAGGGCAAAATTTGGGAAATTCAGACCGATTTGTTTCCTTTTTGTATAATGTGTATGTGTGATTGTTAGTCCATTTAAGTAATTGCATACATACTACGTATACATATGTGTTCATTACGTATTATGATGTATGTATATATGTAGGTAGATAAGTAGGTAGATATGTAGGTAGGTATCTAGTTGCGTGATTGTTTTTTGTTTGTTTCTATCTAAGTGTTCAAATATAAATAATCAGTAGATAAGAACATGCGTATATTATGATATATGCACATACTTAGATAGGAAGACAGACACGTGTTTTCTGTGTGTGGTTGTAAGTATATGTGGTATAGGTTTCTGTATGTTTGTGTATACGTGTCTATTTGTACATGTACTGTACACACATATGTAAAAAATAAAACCAAAAGACAAAGGGAAAATATTACTAACAAACTAGTGAAAATAGATTTTAAAAAAACACATACACACAACAACAACAAAATAAATAAATAAAATAACAACAAATGAATCAATGAATTAAAAAAAAAATAGCGTAAAAGGGAGGTAACTGATAAACTAATGCCTATGATTATTTCTGGATTGCTTCCCTTGGACCGCTGCATGGTTCAGCGGTTGTGATAACACGGACGCGCTGTGTGTGTGTGTGTGTATGTGTATGTACATATGGTTGTACGTGTGTACGGTTCCAAGCATGTACACATACATGCACACGCACGCACGCATGCACACATTCACACACACAGAGATTTATATTATTATATTATATTATTATTTATATTATATTATATTATATTATATTATAGTTATGTTATTTATGTTATGTTATGTTATGTTATGTTATATTATATTATATTTATTATATTATTATATATTATATTATATATTGCAAAGTGTGTAGGTAGGTAGGTATCCAGTTGTGTACGTGTTTTTTGTATTGTATCTAAATGTTTAAAAATAAAGAGTGGATAAGAAGATGCATTTATCATAGTGTTTTAGTTGAGTATATACAAACATATATATACATAAATATATATATATATATTGTAATATATATATATATAAAGAGCACCCTCCAGCCCTTAGAATCCTGAGGGTAGGAAAGTCTAACTTACCAAATAGTATTCTGAATTCTGCGGCCCATCTTGCACTTATTAACAAAAAGAGGCACAGTCATATCATTCCCTTATTTCACTGTCCCCACTGGTTGCCCAGTCCTCCTAAATGAAATTTATGGCACTGGAAAAATCCCCAAAGATATGTCAAGATCAATTTTCATTGCACTTCCAAAGACAGGGGCTATAGAATGCGAACTCCATCGCACAATCAGTTTGATGAGTCATGTAACAAAAATCCTATAAAGAATAATCATGATGAGGACAAGGAATAGAGTCAACAGAGAAATAGCAGATGAACAGTGTGGATTTGTGGAAGGGAAAGGAACTATTAATGCCGTTTACATCCTAAGAACTATCATAGAGAGATCAATGGAGATGAATAAAGATTTATATTTATGCTTTGTTGATTATACCAAGGCTTTCGATGGGGTAAGACATGAAGAATTGATCGACCAACTAGAAAGATTCAATATTGATGGAAAAGATCTACGAATACTCAGAAATATGTATTGGGAACAAACAGCTGCAGTGAGAATAGAAAACGATATAAGCTCTTTCCAAAACATCAAAAGAGGAGTCAGACAGGGTTGTGTGATAAACAACATTCGATACACAGATGACACGGTGCTAATTGCAGAAAATGAAAGGGATCTACAAAACCTTGTGAATATACTAGAAATAGCAAAGGTAAGGGGTTGGAACTAAACAGCAGGAAGACTGAAGTCATGGTGATCAGTAAAAAACATGAAATCCCCTCATGCAAAATAACAGCAAACGGCACAACCTTGAGACAGGTTGATGAGTTTAAATACCTGGGAACGGTCATTTCACCAGATGGCAGATGCACATCAGAAATAGCCAGCAGAATCGGCCAAGCCAAAACAGCATTCAAGCAGACGAAAAGCATTCTTACTAACAAATGCCTACCAATTAACACCAGGAAGAGAGTTCTTGAATGTTATATAGAACCAATACTGTTATACGGTTGTGAGGCGTGGACAGTCAAGCCAGAACAAGATTGAGGCAGTGGAGATGTGGTTTCTAAGAAGAATATTGAGAGTTCCATGGACAGCAAAGAAAACAAACGAGACAGTCTTGATGGAGGCAGACACAAGAAGATCATTCATAAGGAAGATTAGGAAAAGACAGGAAACATTTATAGGCCATTTTATGAGGAAAGGGGAATTAGAGCACCTAGTCACAACAGGAAAGCTGGAGGGAAAGAGAGCACCAGGTAGACCCAGGGAGAAGACATTGGACGGACTTGCAGAGTGGCTAAAGACAAAGAGGGTGGAAGAGATGGTTGAGGCAACAAGAGATAGAAACAGATGGATTGCCATGATCGCCAACGCCATGTGGCAAGGCACCTGATGATGATGACTTAAATACATACACACACACACATGCACGTGTGCACGCACGTACGCACGCACACACAATGAGAGATTATATTATATTATATTATATTATATTATATTTATATTTATTATATTATATTATATTATATTATTTTAAATATTATATTATATTATATTTATATTATATTTTTATTTATTATGTCTCACTGTCTGCAAGGCCTCTGAGGACAGCTCAGGCCAAAATTTGGGAAATTCAGACCGTTTTGTTTCCTTCTTGTATGTCATGTATGCGTGATTCTCTGTCCATGTATACTTGCATACATGTTATGTATATATATAAATGCGCATTATACATTATGTAATGTATGTATGTATGAATGTATTTATGTGTGTTTGTAGGTAGGTGGGTAGGTAGGTAGGTGGGTGGGTGGGTGGGTAGGTGGGTATCCAGTTGCGTGCGGGTTTTTTTTTTTTTTGTGACTGTATCTAAGTGAAATAGTCAGTGGATAAGAAGATGCATTTATTGTAATATATGCACGTACTTAGAGAGGAAGACAGGCACGTGTTTTCTGTGTGTGCTTGTAAGTGTATGTGATATAGGTTTTTTTGTATCTCTGTATATACATATCTAGATGCCGGGGGCTCTTTCAGTGTATATAGTATCCCAGCCCTCTGGAAATTCTGTGCTAAAGATGTCCTCTTTTCTGTCACTCTCTTTGTTTCTGCCTTGCTCCTTTGCTTTCTGTCAGTTCTTGTTCTTATTTTTTACCTTGATGGTCCATTTATCTGTATTTTTTCCACACTTTTCTCTTAGGATTGATATTTGGTTACATGTATTGAGCGCATTTCTCTCTGTAAGGAAATGCAGTGTGTAGAAGCAGTTTTAGATAATTGTCTAGTGGGGGTGGGGGGGGGGGTGTTGTTTGTATTTTAGTTTGTTTATTTTTAAATCCCCTGATGATAAATTGACGGATCAGTCAACGGCAGGGGCATATCCTTAGATTACGTATGCGAATGCATTGATAGGTGTACTTTATATTCTTTTCCAGGTATTTTTCTCCAGTGAGGTATGGTGTGCTTTTTTAAATAGTTATAGCCCTGATATGGCTCTGCGCAGTCGGCTGGGCTTTTAACAACAATGACAACAACAACAACAACAACAACAACACACACACACACACACACACACACACACACACACACACACACACACACACACTGTGTGTGTGCCTGTGTGTGTGTAAGTAAGTAGTGGTGGATCTTATATGTAGGTAAGTTGGTAGATAGATAGGTAGGTAGAAAGATTCGTGTTTTCTGTGTATTTATCTACACGTCTGTTGGTAAATAGGCAAGTAGGTAGGTGCATTGTGCAAAATGTTTATTGATTCATGTAATTATATATGCATGTTTCTAGTAGGTACGTAGGGTATATTTATCTATGCAGTGGCCTGTACATATGCGTAGCCACATGGACTGGTAGGTTCGTTTTGTATGATGTGTAGGGTAGATTGGCAGGTAAGCGGGCAGCGAAGAAGGTAGATAAGCAGGCAGTTAAATAGATAGGTGTATGTTTTCTGTATATGTGCGAGTATGTATCAATGCATGCATGCGTATAATGTGTGTGTATGTATCCAGTGGTGTGTGGATTGATGAATGTATGCAAATGTGTATGAAAAATAGTGTCTATGTACGTACATAGAAAGAAAAAACAACAACAATACATACACACTTTAACAACACCATCAACTTTTCGAAGACAGGCAGAGAAAAACCAAACAGTAAAAAAAAATCCGAAGACTTTATTAAAACTGTTCACAAAATCCAATCAGAACCTTTCACAATGAACCATCTGTCACACACACTTACAAATACAATCACACAAAACACAACAATGATAATTAATACGTATTACATCACACATGTGTTTTCAGCAGCACAGAAGAAAACCAAACCTATAAAATGTGTTACCAAAATATATGATACATGAAAACACGCGTGTGTATATAGTAGTCAACATTATACGTACAGGAAGGCCACAAATAAAGTATCAGCTAAAGAAATACAACAATGTTTATAAAAATGAAGAATTTTGAGAAAAGAAACTGAGTACGGAAGAAACGAGGACTGTGTGGCTAAAATAACTGTATGAAGAAGGACGCATACAAAATGAGAACAGAATAATAGTAATAATGATACTGATAGCGCGTATATCAACACGCCAAGAAAAGCGTTAACATACAAAAACACAACAGACCAATAGTACCGTAAAAATCACAAACACCACAACACTGAAAATGTCCAAACAAACGAAACAAAATAACAAAACTGAAGAATATGAAACACACAAATAAGCATGGCCGTTAAAGCTTGTAAAAATGTATATATAGAGAAATACCAGAAAACAGATCACTTCACACGCTTACTATGTACGCGTGACTGTGCTTATTTGCTTACGTTCGTATACATTTACGTTCCAGGGAACAGGCAATATATCTGGCAGTCTGCACTGATACCCGGCTCCACCATACACTATATAATAAATTGATTCTTACAGAGTCACTTGTTTGTTGAATTGTCTACGTTTTGACATATGAGGCCTTCAAGACTTCTGTTGGCGGTGGGTTTGCTAATGTCGTTATTGTGTGAGTGGCGTTCATGTGTTGTGAGAACGTGTCTGTAGAATGCAGGAAGTCAAATCCAACAGTTTAGCGATCACCATGATCTCCAGTGCTTCGCAAATTTCCCTTCTTAAATTTTGAATTTCAGAGGTGAGAATTTTTGTTTTTCGATAAGACTGTGCCTGTTGCTTTGCAGTCTTCTTTCACTGATTTTAACGAGGCCCTTTGTTGTGTTTTGATGTTCTTTGATATAGTGCCTAACGTTCTGGCAATCTCTCCTAGATACTCGTGTCTTTGGGGTGTAACAGCTGAATGGAGTGTTGAAAGGCTTGTGGCTGACAACGTCGTCCATGTTGTGGAATTTGAGCTTGTCATTCTGACAGGCCATGACAGGTGAGGAATGGACGATGAGAAAGAAAAACAGATTCACCCACCACCCATTTCTCGCCCGTCATGGCCTGTCAGAATGACCTGTTCAAATTCTGTAAAATCGACAATGCAATCTGTCACATTCTAGGACCATGGCCAATACACCACAAGGACAAAACTTAAACAGACAAAAACATGCAGTGTTTTACCATACGAGTTTGTAATGATGGTGGTAGGCAACATATTGGGATGATTGCCAGAATGCTTGGCACCAGAGTCAAAAGATATCAAAACACCACACGATCCTGATTGGCGACAGTGTGAGATCACTATAAAGAAAGAGGACACCGATTTTCATGGAAATTAGAGAAAAGCACAGGAAGATATGTAAGGCCGACCATCGTTGGACAGAGACATCGAATTTGAACTTGCTACAAATATATGGACAGATGTTCACACCAGCTGACTGCCGCTCACACAGGTGGGCGAGGCCGGGCATACGGCCAACGCTTGTCCTGAAGAGGACTTCGTTGGATGTCGAAATGTAGACAGCTCTGCGAACTGCGGACTGTGATAAGAATACAGTCATTTATCATTATCATCATTAGTTATATTGTACTTGTCAAAATCACAACCAATATGAATTCTTTCAAAGATTCAACGTTACTTTTTAAGTATTGACTGTGTGTGTGTGTGTGTGTGTGTGTGTGTGTGTGTGTGTGTGTGTGTGTGTGTGTGTGTGTGTGTGTGTGTGTGTGTGTGTGTGTGTGTGTGTACTCGATTCAACAAATTGTTCACAGCAAATTCGTACATAGAAAGATGTTTTATGTTCAAATATTATATCACTGTAAGTGTCTGAAGCAAATTATATACGTTCTTGTACAGAGTGACATCTTTTGGTAAATCGAATAACGGACAAAAACAGGACATGAAAAGCTTACCAACAGTAAACAAACACTAGAACCTATACATGTCTTGCATTTAGAATGCATATGTTACCATAGCTGTCATTTTTGAAGCAACAAATTATGTACAGATAAATTACGGCATTTTGTTAAATGAAAATGTACACTTATTATTTCCATGAACACGATTTATCGTCTGTTTGTGGTTAAAGTCATCACAGGTCTTAATTTTTTTCAAGGTTCTTTTTTTTTTAGTTTGAGTTCGTTTATCAACATGTAAGATACTAGCATTGGTATACTTAATATTCGGAAATATGTAAGTGTTAGTTAATCGTGATTACAACGACAATTAGAAAAGGCCTTTGGCTTGAATTAGCTCTTCTATTTTTTCTTGGCTGTTTCTCGTTTGTCTTGTAAACATAGCACTAACATCATCAGGACAATTCTACAGATTTTCCCACTATTTCCACGATCACTGTTTTGTCCTGGAGAACAAATTCAAATTGAAAACCAAAACCAGAAGACCACTTCACTAGAAAGTGTTAACTCTCGTAGCCTTCTCCTGGCCATTTTGCTAATTATTTATTTTGAAAACTCTGTTGCTGCACATGATTTTATCAAACAAAACTTGAACAACTTTCTTGATATTTTGAATGTCGTTGCTGTATCAAATATCGTTCAAAGATAAAACATACAAAAAAGAAAACGCTATAAGTAGGGCTTGACTTTTAAAGTTACCTTTTGCACATTTCGTTGATTATATTTGTCTTGAAACATTTTCGTTTACACGTAGTATCATGAACTAAAAAATCTTCAACGCTTTCTGCTCTTTCAAATGTAATCGATTTATCAAGATGCGAGAAAGCAAACCAATAATGTACAAGCAGACGACCACATCACCATCAGACATTAACTCTTGGCTAGATCACATCACAAGCAGATATCAACTCTTATCTATATGCCGATACTGTACACAATTGTCATCAAATGTAACTACACTTTCCCCGCTTTTCATTACCCAGTGGAAATAAACAAAAATTAGAAGACATATACAGAAAATTACACCATAAGTAAGGATAAATGTTTGTCTCCCGACGATTTTGTCTTGGAAAATACATATTATTGCTCGCTTGATTATCTAAAATGGGTGTAGTGTTGTGTGAAAAAAACTATACAACTTTCCTGCCCTTTCAAATATTGTCGTTTTGTCAAAATATATGGAAAAGAAAACACAAAAACATAAAGGCTGAAGACCAGTATATACAGAAAAAGTCTCAGTGATTTCACAATGCAGGAAGCATTAAAAAAGGAAGAAAATTATGACAACTGTTGTCACTGTTATACTGTTATTGAGAAATATCAACAGCACAGTCTCGTATATTCAGGCAGAACATTTCTAAGTTTCAGCTCACATACACACATTCCTGATAATAATTGTGACTCAGTTTACATCACTGGTGGGATAAGAGGTAATAGCGAAACTAAAAACTTTAAAACATGGCATTTTCAGAAACTGTGTGCATGTTCGCATGTGTTGGGTGTGTGTGTATGTTTTCAAAAGGACGTAATGTCTGGAAAAGCAAGAAAAGAAACCAGAAAAACGTGTCTTACTTTTCAACATTGTGAATGGAATACATCAGGCAAGGGTGTAATAGTAATTCGAAAACATACCATTTCATTGGAAATATACAAAACATTTGACAATAAAACATTCAAACGGGAATCATGCGATAATCATGTGCGCAAGCTGACGCTCACCAATGTCTGACATTGATAATTTTTTTAAGGATCATCGCACTTCATCTGATAGTTTTATTTGATTGCTAACAAACAGTCATACGCACGCACACGCGCGCACAAGCACGTGCATACGCAGTAGCTCTTTCTTTAATTCACTCATGCATGACATTGACATACTCTCAGAATACTAAAAAAAAGTGTCATCTAAATCGATCAACTCTGAGCCAGTTCTCATGTTTTAAATGCTGCACATACGTAATGGAACAAACTGGATCATTAGAAAAAAATATCCCCTCGTTTCGAACGATCCTTGCGGTCTTTTGAGGGTCACAATTTTTATCATGGTTAATCCACAAACTCACCGAAAAAAAAAAATCGGGGGAAAATAGTTACCGGCACCGAATATACCTCACATATACTCTACCCACAAATGTTGGCAACCTGCATATTTCACACACATCGTGCCAAGCAAATACTGGTATTTCATATGAACTACGGACATGCGCGAAAAAGACATATATATGTACTATTGTTAAACAAAGAATATTGTACAAAGACATGTATACAATGGTGAGGTGTTCAAACAATGGAATCACCCACTGCAGAAACCAAGAATCAATAATACGATTCTTAATTTTAAACAAGTTAAGCAATTTCATTTCTTTCGAACAAAGAAACAAATATTATAACAAAGAAGCTGCATCCATACAAAACATCAACTTATCCGGAGGTTTAATCAACCAACAAAACAAAAAATAGTCATACATACATACACACACACACACACACACACACACACACACACACACACACACACACACACACACACACACACACACACACACGCACTCACACACAAACACACCCACACCCACGGAACTAACCACAGTGATAACATCATTCTAAGTTTTCAACCATATACATATTGACACTTGTTATCCTCGATAAATACATCTGACGTCTTTACTTTCAGTACGTCTTCTCGGGCCAATGCATGCATAGTTAAAATGTCACTGGTGCATATCTCGTTGTTTTTTTATTGCTGTTTTTAAGTACTGGAACAGTTTCATTTCACATGTTGAACATGCTGTGTATGTAAATGTTTTGTGACCGTTTCTACTCCCATGCCGAGAAGTTTCATGTTTCCATCGTCTGACAATGAATCAGCTTACATCACTGGGATGCAAGTTTCGTTCAGACCAAAATAGTGTCGTTGTCATTAACTGATTCGGAACAGTTTCACTTCACCGAAGGAAGTTATTTTTGTAACCTTTTCACTCTTCAAAATGGGGAAAATCTATCCATGTACTGTTTTATCCGAAATGAGACATTAATGTTAGTATAACTTTGGGAAATTTTCACGTTCACGGAACAAAGTTGCTTTCACAGGTCTCCAACAGCGCACATCTCTTGTACAGGCGTATTTTCTGGGAAAAGTAAAACCATAATTAAACAACATTTAAAGTGGCTGGTCCCGACGTGTACCATGACCTGTAAAGGCATGAAATATGATCTGCTACGATTTCCTTCGCAGATTCTGTCCGTCTGGTTAGTTTGATAGGACAACCGCCATCAGTTTGCACATGTAACTCACATAGTTCTCGCTGCTTTTCTGTCTGTTAAAATGTATGAAGTAGTGATCTGTTGTGACATTCTATTATCTTTTGTTGAGGGACGGAGGGACTTGGAAGGTAAAAAAACTGATAACACAAATAATTTGATAGGTGTGATATAGTAGCAGAATTTTAGTTTCACGTCTTCTTTACACTACAGCAGTTGCAGAGAGAACCTTTTAGTTCTACTAGGTGAGAAGAGTAAGAAATCCAAGTGTGAAAACCACGCACAATACTGTGAAGTGTCCTCAAAACATGAATGCCCTGTCCATTCATCAGGTACAGCATTAGTTCTGATTAAAGACAGCTCTAGGTGGACCAGCCTAACGTAAATGAAGTCGTATCAGAATGAGAGAAACTATCAACTTGTGAACAATTTTCTTATGAACCGACGGCTATAATATAGCCAAACTGCTCGAGAGACCAGAAGATATTAACGTGTGTCGTATCCACCTCAGAGTCGTTCGACGATCAAGGTGAACTGGAACACCGACCAGCTATTTAAGCCTGTCAGAAGACATTCTGTGCAACAAATTGTCGTCTGCCACCCCAGAATATGTCTCCATCACCGGAATGTTGACCGGCACTTCTGTTTTCTGCTTCTTCCCAGAGGAAATGACTTGCAAGTGTTTCAAGGTCTCCGACAGGTCTGGCAGCAGCTCTGTCTGTAGTAGGAATGTCCACAAGCTTTGTGCTCTCTCACCAAGTGGCACCATCGCTCCTTGTCCACACAAGGCGCTGAAACAGGACCTGGAACAGTGAAAAATGGTGTGTCTAGTTTCTTGTATTCTTGCTTTATATGGGAGGAAATCCAAGGAGCATAAACGATTAACATCCATGGGTGCAACTTTTTCCGTTTGACGACGGAATCCGTTTTTTCAAAAGAGTGAGAAACGGAAAATACGTTTTTTGAAAAAAAAACTTCAGCGTCTGGGGGGCTACCCCCCCCCATATGGGGCGCTGCCGGCCCCTGGACCCCTTTCAGTTTTTTTACTTTTTCTAAGTTGCACCCTTGAATATCGGAAACGCTCGTCAATGTTACGTTTTTTTTCTCCCGGAAAGTACAATCCCACCCACCCACCAAAAAAACCCAAAAAAACAACAAACAAAAAAACTGATGACGCGACAAACGAATGACGACAAGATAGCTTGCCAATGCGTTCTCTTATTACAGGTAATTAGTGTCTCGAAAAATAATCGTCTCGAATTACTTCTACAATACCTCCTGCGTCCCATTACCCCATAGAGAAGGAGAGGGGGATAGGGGTAGGCAAAAAAGGGGAGAGTGATGAAAATAACAACACAAAAAGTACAGACACAAAAGATCACAATCAAACGTCTCCAGTTTGTAACACTGCAAACCCTACAAGAACTCTCCAACAACTCACCGGCCATACGCGCCATGTATCTGGGAGCAGGAGCAGGACGAGGACAGCGGGCCTGCATACACTTCTGGGAGGAAGGGGGCTGCACCAAGTGGGCACATCTCCCGGCACTGTGCTGACTGTGGCCGTCACTGCACCACACCTTACGTTCTTGCCGGCCCTCCCCACACGTCACTGAACACTGGTGAACAAAAGTGGGACAAAACTGATATCCTTACTGTCCAATCCTGTTTTGAGAAATTGTAGATGTGAGTACAGATTTTTGAATAAACGTTTCCAGAAAATCAGGCATAAATAGTAAGATTGATCCCCGACCCCACTATACGACTCGTACTTGATAAAATGATTGAATCTTACCAAAGTCAATGTTTGTTGACCTGTCATGTTTCGACATCTCCTCAAGTCTTTCTCAGAGCGACCATTGGCAGAGTGTATATGGGCTTTGTCTTTGCTGGGTGAGTGGCGATCACGTGACCTGATAACTTGTGTATAGATTGCAGGAAGTCCAAATCCAGCGTCCCCGTTCAGTGATGGTTGACTGCCATGATTTCTGGTGCTTCTCTAATTTTTCTTGTTGACTGGTGACTTTCAGAGGCCAGAACCTCCACTTCTCTTCACGAAAATTCATGTTCTGTTTTCCTGCAGTGCTCTACCGAGTTTTCTGCGGTGTTTTGGTGTCGTTTGACTATAGTGCCTAGCGCTCTGGCAGTCTTTTCCATGTAGACATACTCATTGCCAGTCATCACAAGTCATATGTGGTAAACCGGTGCACCTGTTTTGTCTGTTTTATCCTTGGGGTGTACCAGTTCTCATCTGGGAGTGTAGAAAGGCATCTGAAAAACCACTAGTGTGGAATTCGTGAAATACATTAACCGGTCTTTCAAACAGGCCTTGAATATAAGGAATAGCTTGTGGGTGAATTCTTTCTTCTTCAGTGATTGAGGAGGTAGTTTTGGAAGAGAGAGAATGAAAATCCAGTCTTTTCAGCTGCTGGCCTTCAGGACCCTCACACACTTCATCTCCACCTAGGTCCTCTGCTTCTGTACAAATTCCGTTGAGTTCTGTTGATAAATGTCCTCACCACTGAGCGCCCGTACCATATAGATGGTGGTCTGATCCCCAAACCCAGACACCAATCTGTGTGGGCAGACTTTCTGCAGACGTCCATTCAGGCGGCACCATCCTTTATGACACGGATAAGAGTGTCCAAGAGAACACGACGCCCGCTCATCCCCACTTCAGCCATAAACTGAATGCTCTGGGGGTCCACTGAATTAAGGCATGATGTGATTTCAGTCTCATATCCGTGACTTAATGATGTACTCCACACCAGTGGTCTATCAGAAGCCTTTCAATACTCTCAGATCAGAACTGGTACACCCCATGGACAAACAAGAAACAAAAAGGTGCAATGGTTTACCCCATGACGTGATGATTGTGGCAGGGAGTACATGGGACAGACAGTCAGAGTGCAAGGCTAGTACTAGAGCCAAACAACATCAAAACACCAGCCTGCGATAATAATGTACATCAACTGCCAGTAAGTAAATCAACCGCATGAATCCATTCTCCTAGAGCACCTATCTCTCTCTCCCATTTCTCCTTCTCACCTCCACTCCCCACCCCATACACACAAACTTGCCCACACCCATCCCACTGACACATATGACATTACTTCCCTCTGTGTCCACTCACCTGTCCCCAAGCGGAGTATCTCCAGGTAAGTTTTGAGCGACAGAGATGACGGCGACAGACCCGGGTACGTGAAGGTCGGGTGGTGGCGTTACACTTTTGATCAGCCAGGATGGTGGGGTGATGAGACAGACCGGTATTGGCACGGCACGTCACCTTTCTCATCTGACTGCCCTCACCACATTGCACTGAACACTGCACACGTCAGACATAAATAAACAGCAGTGCCATTTACGGAGCAAAAACTGTCCGAAACATACTCGATGCAAAGTGTCAGAAAACGCTTGTCACAAAGAATAAGGAAAAACAATATAAGTGAATACAAACATGTATTAACACGGATGACTGCCCTCACAAATGGAATTGCTATTATCATTTGAAACACATGATACACCTCCACGCACACCTACTTTCTCTAACATAAAACATTGGCTAGTATGCCAGTCAAGAAGACAATACCATGTGTTAAATGTCGACGTTTGCCAAGCTCAACGCGCACACAAACACATAAACGCACGTGCGCACACAACAACAACAATAACAAACACACACACACACACACCAACGCACACACACACACACTCCTCGGTATCTCTACTGCAGACTAACATGCCAGTCAGGAGAACGCAGGTGTATTATATGACGATTGTCGTCGTTTGGCTGGCTATAGTTAAGTAGATCTTCAATCCCTGTTGGTACTTGGACGATAACAAATTAAACATTCACACACAACAGATTCTTAACGTATTGAGACTTAAAGTGTGATTGAAATATAAAGTGACCATTTTGATTAGACAATCAGAATTTCCTGATATATTACACAACTTTCCCAACTCTGATAAATTTTCCTAATTGAAGTTATTGCATTTTACTTTCAGATAAAAGATTACATACAGAAAACATCAGTTAAACTTGTGAAACTTTTGCAGGATAAATTTCAGCCTTCTGTCACTATATGTTGGACTTCAAAAATGAAGTGAAACTAGTCATTTAACACACACACACACACACACACACACACACACACACACACACACACACACACACATACACACACACACACACACACACACACACACACACACCACACACACACACACACACACACACACACACATACATACACACACACACATTCACATACACACAAACACACACACACTCACACACACACACTCACTCACTCACACATACATACACACATACACATTCTCTCTCCAACACATACACACACACATGCTCGCGCGCACACACACATAGTTTCTCTCTTCTCCGCTACCTCTCTTCATTATCCATACCTTTGACCATCGAGCAGCGTGCCAGTCAGGAGGACAGTGCTGCGTGTTACAGTGACGACGTTTGGCAGGCTTGGGCAGCTGTTTGCAGTGCCGCTTGCCAATGCGGCGATCTCTGGATTTGCTGACCATCTTACGACAGGTGATCTTTCGCACCTGTTTACCCGTTCCACACGTCTTGCTGCATGGAGACCACTCCTCTGGTACCCATCTGACACACAATACAATATCCTATATATAACACCTTCACTCGTGAAAGTTGGGTTAAAGTATCGACGATATCTACTCGAGGAGTCTGCCAAATAAATGCTGGCACACATGGGTAGAGTGCAAACAGGATTGTCCAAGTGTGATGAATTCCTCTTGGATAACGTCCAGTGTGATGAATTCCTCTTGGATAAAGTCCAGTGTGATGAATTCCTCTTGGATAAAGTCCAGTGTGATGAATTCCTCTTGGATAAAGTCCAGTGTGATGAATCCCTCTTGGATAAAGTCCAGTGTGATGAATCCCTCTTGGATAAAGTCCAGTGTGATGAATCCCTCTTGGATAAAGTCCAGTGTGATGAATCCCTCTTGGATAAAGTCCAGTGTGATGAATCCCTCTTGGATAAAGTCCAGTGTGATGAATCCCTCTTGGATAAAGTCCAGTGTGATGAATCCCTCTTGGATAAAGTCCAGTGTGATGAATCCCTCTTGGATAAAGTCCAGTTTGATGAATCCCTCTTGGATAAAGTCGAGTGCAATGAATCCCTCTCGAATAAAGTCCAGTGTGATGAATCCCTCTTGGATAAAGTCCAGTGTGATGAATCCCTCTTGGGCAAAGTCAAGTGTGATGAATCCCTCTTGGGCAAAGTCGAGAGCGAAAAATCTACCTTAAATTTCCAACTTCAGATTTTATAACAATGTCTGAAGCGGGAGTACCACAGGTACAGAAGTCAAGTGTGTAAACAACGGACTCCAAGCAGAAGGTTCTGGGTTCGATCCGCCTAGACACTTCCGCCTGGTGATTTAAGGGTGAAAATGTTCCCTATCTCCCAAAGCAGCATGTGTGCAGGCCTGCCAGTGCCTAAACCCCACTATAAATATGAAAGATCTAGTAAATCAGGTCTGTGGCTGGTTTATGGAAACGCCCAGCATGCATGCTCACCAAAGATGCAACAACATCATGTAGTATGATCAGCTCGTCTTACAGCTTGAGTTCTCCATGCTTCACTGAAATGTGCGATTGTTTGTAATGGGCCGTGAGTTCAAGTGAGTCTGGAGAATAGCGGTAAACAGAACGATTTATGATACTAATGATGAAATGGACTGATTTGTTAAGTCTTTAATTTGCTGCACGGAAATTACAATCTACTGCACGATCTCTACCTGCTGCATCCCATCCTCTTGCCTTTTTCTTTTAAATTGTTCAAAATGCATGAACTTTGCAGATCTCTAACATTCTCTCCCTTCTTCTTTCTCTTGTTACAGCCAAATTTAAGTCGATAAATGCAGGATATCCCTGCTTTCAGACACTAAAATGGTTCATCAATAGATAGATAAATAAAGGGGAATGGAATTCCAATACAGACAATATATATACTACCTACATATTTCTATATACAGCATGCGCAAGTTTATTTTTCTCTCTCCCAAAGTAACACAAAAACACAAACTATATTATACATGTAACCAATAAGCCTACAACAACATCCACAGAGAACAGACTCTCAAAACTACCTCAGTGCTACCACATTCAGTCAGCCCATCCTCAAATGTACTCACCTGGCATGCCACTCGGGTGGACACTCCTGGTTGTTGCAGCGTTGTCGGGTGGCGGGTTTGGGCAGGTGTTTACACATCCGTTTGCGCAGCTTGCGGTCCTTGTACTTGCTCACATGCTGACGGCACATCATCTTGCGGCTCTGCCTTCCTCCACCACACGTCTTGGAGCACTCGCCCCATGGTTCTGGTACCCACCTTTTGGGCAAAAATGTTGGAGAAATATAGATTCTGTTGCCTTCAAGATTACAAATACGTTTATTATGAAGAGTAACTTATTGCAGCATTAAAACTGAGTTGTCTAAAACAAAGAGGTTTGTTACAGTGTTAGATAATTAATCTACAAAGTATTCTTAAAGCTCTCGCTTCTCCCATGCCCGCAAAACGTCGCCTGGTGATTTTTCACAATAATGTGTCATCAAAGTTTAACGATCTGAAAGCCCAATGGCTATCACAACTGCCTTCCAAAGAGTTCAGATATTGTCTAAAACTTTTACCATGTGTATAACATTCACAAGTTTAACTTTTGGTTTCAGTTTTACTCGAGACAGCGTTTCTACGCTCGGAATAAGTTCCACATGCACTAACCCCGCAGAAGGCATATGATGGGAAAAATCCACAATAATCACAGCATAATCCATAATCCAACAGGCTGGTAAGGTCTTGAAGTTCTACCTAACTTATGGGTCATATATTACTGTCTTCTGCTTGTATCAGTCTGTTACTGTAACAAACTTGGTCTATCTATAACGTCTTGTGAAATCTGCCACAAATAACATGAAAGCCCCCAACTTAGTCCACAGATGTCAATTTATTAGAAACGAGGTCTATACATTATAGTATCAGTATGCTGGCCAAAACCAGGGTCCCTATACATCATATACATCATGTACTCCTGAAGCCCCATCAATCACTACAAAGTATCTATTTACCTGGTCGTATCTACAACAGACACCACCATATCTCCATCCCCACAGTATCCTGTCGATACTGTCAAAGCAATGACAGTTTATCTTCTGTTATCAACGACAACAGTATCATCACAAACATTGATGTGTACTACTGTCAATATCATCATCATCATCATCATCATCATCATTATCATCATCATCATCACCACCACCACCACCATCATTATCACCATCACAACCACCACCACCATCATCATCATCATCGTTATTCCTATACCGCTGTATTGTCAGATGACCGACCAAGTCACCTACATGTTCTTGTACAATGTCAAGAATGACATTGCTGACACGCAAAGTGTATGGACTGACTGACCTAGCAGGACATGGCTGGTCTTTACAGGGAAAGGCGCCAGTCTTGGGTTTCTGGTCCGAGTCACAGCGACGTGCGTCTACTTCTGTTTCCTGGTTCTTCAGACAGCGAACTGACACCGTCATCACGCCTACACACACACACACACACACACACACACACACACACACACACACACACACACCACGCACGCACGCACGCACGCGTGCACGCACGCGCACACACACACACACACACACACACACACACGCACGCACGCACGCACGCACACACAAACACATAGACACACACACACACTGTTACAAATAACACTGTCATGTTTTTAGTATTTTCTTTGTGGTAAAAATTAACAACAGTTTCGTGACAGTACTCAAAAAGTGTTTATTTGGCAGACAAATTGACTTGTAAGTCTGAGATTGCTTTACAAAAGGATGGCAGTCGCTCGGATTCAGAGTGATAACTAAATGAAATGGAGTGGTGCAAGTTCTGTATCGCTGCCTTTGCAATTTGTTCGCGTAATTTTCATTTGCCTTATGATCTTTCAGGCCTGCATGACAGCGTGTCTACCACCAGGCCTCATTCCATCTAAAGGATTACATTTTATCGCTTGCTTTCTTCTTTGTCCCGTCCAGATTCACGATAAGAGCACATAAAATGTGGCACTCCTTAACACTGTCTGACATTAAGCCATTTCACTTTGTGTATCATAACACACCGTTCACTGCATCGCAACAAAACATAGTGGCAACAGCGCAGTGAAGAGTAGGCCTACGTACTCAATGACTACCCCACCCACCATTCCTCAAAAATTACAGTGGTTTTCGGTACTCACCTCCACCACAAGTCTGGCTGCAGGCAGAAACTACTTGTGACCAGGTGAAGTTATCTGAAGTGGGCACCACCTCTGTACGTGATCGTGGAATGGTGTACTGGTATTGAATGCCTGGGTTCGTGTCCTGAACCAGTATCTGTAATGACGATCACAACGTCATGCTTGGATGTGACAAAAGTCTTGACAAATTTTGTATATAAAAGCATATATCACACACACACACACACACACACACACACACTCTCTCTCTCTCTCTTTCTCTCTCTCTCCTCTCTCTCTCTCTTCCCTTTCTCCGTGTGCTGTTTCATCTACTGGAACATTGTTTTTTCACATATAAATGCCCTCAGCCCTAGGCCAAACTGCCATCCTTCTACTCGAAGAATCCCCATCACTTTATTGACAAGCACATTGAAATAGTAATTCTAACGTTAAAAAATTATGCACATGCGTGCTACAAACACGATTACAGCTTCAATGCATCATTTTCATAAACTTTGAAAACCAAACCAAAGAGACTGACCACATTCAAGCAAACAGGAACCAGAAAAACAAAAATGAAATCAGAAACGCGATCTAATTCTATTTTTATGTTGTTCTCGTTCGTGAATTTTGAACAGCATCTTTTCACTCCGACCAAACAAATGACAAGAACAACAGTACCAACAGAAATACATCAGCACCTCCAAAATAATATCCTCGCCCAAGGGTCCAGACGACTGCAAAGTCTCAGGTTCATTGTAAGGCCGCTTGTATTGGAAAGAAGCCCCACCCAGGGTGTAGATACCCGGCCATGCTACCCGCCTTTCCCCGTTTAGGTAGTACTGGCCGTAGATGTTACGTATGGCTAGGTAATTGGAGGAGATGGAGCGCTCCTGGATGTTCACATTGCGCGCTCCTTTGGGTAGTACCACGATAGGGAAATAGCCTGGAGAAAGAGGTCATGAGTTAGAGTCCACAACTGCTTGCCATGGTTTTTAGTGAAATTTTAAATCAACATTTGACAAGTACAGAGCATCACTTAAATGAAGTAAGGTGGTAAATGAGGTATTGACGGTGATTAGCATGTACAGTTACGTGCTGTGCTCTGTGAATAAAAGGTTTGACATATTATTATCTTCGCAGCGAGGGCCACATTCTTTAAGGGTGAAGTCTGATGTCGGCACTACTAAAGCTTTTTTTTTGTGTCGGTGCTCCAATATTACTCTTTGATCTGTCCGAAGGTATCGAAATAAGATCATCAAACTAGTACAATTTATTGAACTATTTAAAAAAAATAGTAGATATTACTGAAATGGCGGGCTGGCTGGTTCTTCTGATAGAACCGGTGGACTCCAGATCTGATATCTCAAGTTCAGTCCCATTCAGGTACTTTAATTAAAATCTGACCTGTTCGCTGCCCATTTTAATGTTTCCATCATTCTGGTGGTGTCAGCTTAGTGTTTCATAGGTCACCCTCCTCCCTCCTCCCCATCCATCACAAGACCTTGCCAAGCAGAGGGTTCTGCGCAGGCTCAGGAAATCTGCCAGATAATTGCAAGCAGATTTTGGTGAAGCATATGTGGAATCGTCTTAGTGCGATGAATCCCCCTTGAACAAACTCCAAACTGAACTGCTCTGATCCAGTCAGTCTTCAGGTTACATAACATGACCACTACTTCTGAACGATCAAATTCCAGACAGGAAATGATCCGCTGTCTTGTATCAATCAATCAATTTTTTTTCAATCAATCAACCAAATTTTAGACAAGACAAAAAAAACTACTACTTTATATCCATCACTGTATTAGCAAAATCCCCGACTATCTCTCAAAAATACAAATCAACTTTTATACATGAGAACGGCACGCGCGCGCGCACACACACACACACACACTACACACTCACTGTTAAGGCGTGGTTGTTGAAAATATTCTCCTGAGATGAGCTGACAGGTAGAATTGTCCCCTTTACAAACACCACACATATCCAATGTGGCCGACGAATTGATTACCAAGTCACATCCAACACTCTGAAATTGAGAATAACAATGAAATTAATTTTTTTGTGAGCATTTCGCTGCCACACTAAGCGGCAAAAGGGAGGTAAAAACAGTGCCCATGAAAAATATGGAAAATGTGTTATGTCCCTTGCACCAT
>JAPXFY010000014.1:45572167-45614667 GCA_030674185.1 Monoplex corrugatus | reverse complement strand
ATAAAAATAGTGATTCAGCCTGTACAAATGTGATTAAGATTGGTCAGTTTTCAAGCACACACACACACACACACACACACACACGCACGCATGGATACACACACACGCAGACACACACACACACACACACACACACTGCCTATAAGCGCAGAAGACAGGAAATTTTAGCATAGCCTGACTATTCTATTTTTGGTTTCATGCACATACCGTATTTTATGGCTTGATCGTATCTATGTTCGTCTTAATGCAGTTTTATCGTTGCATAATGTGTGGATTTATTTTTATAGCGATATGTGTCGGCTGATAACACTTCAACAGAAGGCTATGACAGCTGAATATAATTATGCTCAGTTCTTTTCCCGCGTGTAGACTAAAAGATAATCGATTCATCTCTGAAGGGGCGTTTTGTTCAGATAATAGAACCGTGGTCTGGCAACGTAAGAATTGGCCCGCTAGCTGTCCTTTTGACTTTCTAACGATTGTTATTTCCGTCGATCATATCACCTTGTGGATGTCGACATAAAATCCTAAAACACCTAATCCAACCAGTCCACCTCGAAGTGCCAATCATTCTGGTGGTGTGAGTTCAGTGTCTACTTCAGGACCTTGCTTGGGTTTTGTGTGTGGATATGATGAGTCTCTTACATCATTACTGGCTGTCTTGGTTAGATCACTTCTGGATCTGTCCAAATGCAACGAATTCCTTTTTTGTAAAATTTAAACTTGGCTTCATCCTTTATCCTATCCATTATCCTCTTGCCTCCTAATCAACAAAATCACAGTACCACCTCCCCTTTTCTTAAACGAAATGTCGAATACTGGACAATCAGCAAAAATTAACAAATGCCATTAAGTTCAAGTTTTTCAGCTATAACAAAATAAACCAGGCTGCTGACAAATCTAATCAAAACTTGCTTTGAAAAAACGTGAAGCCAAGAAAACAGGCACAGATTTCTTTATCACAACTTGCAAACTGGGATGACAAGAAAATGTTATCTCACAGGGTAAATAGTTATACGAATAAGCAAAAAAGGCACTGTCCATGTTATCTCACATGGTAAACAGTAAACAGTTATACAAATATGCAAGGGAAAAAGGTCATTATAAATTATCTGAAAGTGATCCTCTGAAACCAACTAACACGGGAATTTGGACATTGTTGCAGACGGATTTATCGCACTGAAATGATTCCACATTTTGTGCATGAACCAAATCCGGAAACAATAAGCTGGAAGACTCCTCGCTCAAAATGAAACTCTTAGAACACACAGCTGAATACTTCAAACTGCTTCAGACAGAAAAACAAACAAAAACGGGGAGAAAATGAGAACAAAACATGCCTTAATCACGACTCGTTTGTACTCCAAACTTAATCATCCCAATGTCACCCGGTATGATGTACAGTACTCCAGTCCTATACCAGAAGAAAACATTCTTCTCCTTCCTCTCCCCATCTTGTCAACCCATTATTAATAATAATAAATAATAATAAAGAGCATTTATATAGCGCCTAATCTGATGAAAACAAGAGCCCTAAGCGCTTACAGGTATCACGCAGACACAACCAAACACACACACACACACACACACACACACACACACACACACACACACACACACACACACACACACACACACACACACACACACGCACACACACACCAGCCGACATTCAAGGCTCAAAAGACAACAAGGGGGGATTTGGGGAAGTTAGGTGGTAGAGTCTTTATAAGTATCATGAGAGGGACTGGAAGAGATGGGTTTTCAGAGAGGACTTGAAAGAAGTGAGAGTTGCAGAGTGGCGAACAGAGACAGGGAGCTGATTCCAGATTACAGGGGCCTGATAGGAAAAGGAGCGTTGACCATAGGTTTTAGTGCGACAGGATGGTATGCGGAAGGTACGAGTATCAGCCGAGGAACGAAGTTGACGAGAGGGGGTGTACAGATGGAGGAGGTCAGATTCTTAATCATTTAAAGTTATTTACAGCATGGCACACAGTTACACACACACACACACACACACACACACACACACACACACACACACACACACACACACACACACACACACACACACTGACAGAAAATGAAAGAAAAAACATCATGTGGTAACGCTTCTTGTAACAGCAAATGTTTTCTGGTCTTAGACAATACACGGTGCTCAGTCTCTTCATTGTTCTTGCCAAGATATCCTTCACCCTTTTCACAAAGTACAGCAGTAGTACATTGCTACTAACGTGGCATGAGAAGGGCAAAGGGATGCAGGGGCGGGTGTGAGTGGGCCAGACTTCTGCTCGTCACGCCACTTCTACTGCCACTTATTCAGTCACAGGCAATAGTCATCTCCGTCTTAATTTATACATAGGTATCGTCTGTCCTGTTCTTCCCCACAGGGGTTTCATCACTACTCTACAAAAGCCAAGAAGAGAAAGGCCACACCAACAATGTTCTTTTTCTCTCTGACAGAAAACAACAGTCTCTCTGATAAAAAAAAAAAAAAGAATCTCTCTGACAGAAAACAGAATACAAGGGAATGGGTATTACTGCTAAGACAATCACGCTGATTGACAGTTACAGCCCTTGACGTTTTGAGAATTATGCCTTTGCCTTTACATACGTTCTGCATGTTTGTGATCTTCAGTTAGTCCCATTTCATTTAAGGTACATAGTTCTGACAAGTTGTGCTATAATACCAAGGATGGACATCACAGTGCAAAGCAAGTAACGATTAGATAACTAGAACAGGCACTGTCTAAAATGACTGGGCAATGCATATACAATTTGCATAGCAGTGACCTACACCTACTGCCCGAGGTCACAATTCATTAGGTCATTAGTATGTTTAAAATCTGATGCACATTTGGTAAAATCTCACTATGCACTGATAGGTAATCCGGAAACAGGTGCTGAAAGATACGACATTTTGGGGGGAAAGTGATTAAAAAAATCTTTCTTTAAACTTCTGCATTCGCTTTTACTGTGGTCCACAGTTGTTGGTAATTAGTCATACTAAACAGCTGCCAAAGTTTTGCGCACGCACACACACACACACCACACACACACACACACACACACACACACACACACACCACATATATATATATATATATATATATATATATATATATATATATATATATATAATACATACACACACACACACTCACTAATCCACCCAAACCATCCTCTCTTCTATCAAAAAGGGAGACGGAAGAAAAGCAGGGAGGAAAGGAAAATATTTATGAAACCAAGGACAGTGACCTCTGTTGCTGTTTGTGATGTATGTTTGATGTTACCCCTTGCTGATAGTAAATGCCCTAAGCATCACTGACTTGATAAGACATGCGGAACACACTGTTGCGTTTCTGTTCTTTTTGTGTGATACAATCTACAGAGCACTTTAGCCTATAACCCTGATGATGTCTTTGTGTGCTATATGTATCTAAAAAAATAGTATGCTGCTAATTTTGTGCAGATCTGATTGCCCAAAAGTACTTGACTAAACTATTTACGTCAGGAATATACTGATAATATAGATGTCTAAATAAGAAAAATGAGAGAGAAGGCCAGGGACGGGTGGGGTGGGGAGTGGGGGGGGGGGGAACAGAAGGAAGGAAAGGACAGAAAATGGAAACAACGAAGATGCAGTCGGAAAAGGAAGAACACGATACTAAAGATGATTACAAACAATTACCACGAAACCGCAAATGTCTTCTTCGGAGCAACTGTAACAACTCAACACTGAACGAGGCTTTTTATCCCTTAACATACAATAATAATCACAATGAACAAGGCTGGAACAAGGGTAATAGCATCAGTTTCAGTTTTCACACAACGCCGTTAAAAGAGCTTGGATGATTCTATATGCATGCAACACGACAAAACACTTTGCGATGGCTGGGTCCAAAATAATCAAGGCAAATGTCATAAACCGCTGATAAATCCTGTGTGCTGGATTTAGGCACACAGTGTGAATGAAGACACAAAGTAACTACAGTAGAAAACGTAACAGATCAGTCTTATTATCGAACGTACTTGTGACCAATCTCATGGGCAATGGTGAGGGCCGTGTTCAGTCCTGTGTCTTCGTTGATGGTGCAGCTTCTAATCTGGTTACACATGCCGCCAATGGGAGCAAAACCTGCAAATGAAACAACAAGAATACGGTATCAAAACAAGGGAATGAAAGAATGGTTTAAACTAAGTTATAGCAAAACATGCCTGGGTGCTAGTCTTTCAGCGATCAAGTTGCTAGCGTTTTGTGGTCTAGGTGCTCGTTTTTCGAATGAGATGATAAACCAATGTCCTACGTGGAACATATACGTAGCACATGTTAAAGAACTCATGGCAACAAAGAGTTGTGCCAAGCACAATTATGTACAAAAATTCAAGATCGAACACACACACACACACACACACACGCATACACGCACGCACGCACACACACACACACACACACACACACACACACACACATACACATACACACACACATGGGGGACTGCATACTACGGTGACACGCTTTCCCCAGGAATTCTGGCCTACATTTCATACTGGGAAAATCTGTGACAAAAAGAAAAATAATCGATTCCAATATGCTGTATTTCAAACAACAACAGATACTGTCAGTAGTGACCAGTCGATCATCATGGATCATTCTGAAAGATGTTCACTGGCGCAAAATGAGAAACAGTAAAATTAGATTGATGTTTAATAAAACTCCTCTGTCCAACAGCAAGGAACAGGATCAGGATCAAGCATTCCAATGATCATAATCCATCTGCTGCATAACATTCGTGCTGCATGTTTGAATGCACGCAGATCAAAGAAAGGAACGCAGGCTGATTTTTGTTAGCTTCAGAAGCCTAACTTGTCTTTTTATACGAGAGACGGGGGTAACTGAATGATCAGCCTTACAACAATTTCATGAAAATTTTACAGTAATGTCATGCTGCAACATTTCATGAAACTCGTGTACACTTGTAAAATTAATTTCATAACTGCAAAATGAGCTGTATGTGCCCTTTTCCAACAGATCTCCGAATTCCAGAGATAGTTGAACTTGTTCTAAAACCTTCGATTTTAGAAAGCAACTCGATATGTAGTGATGACACTTAACACCAAAATGTCAATAATAAAACGCTCCCATCTCGCCGCCTTCCCAGCGCCTGCACAAACGTGGCCCTTGACAGCAAACACAACACAGCAAGTGAAACATTTTGACATGTTTTCATATTTACTTCTCAGACACGTCTCGTTGCTACTGACATAACATTTGATAACCATGTTCAGCCCAACACGCATACGTAGCACTCTAGCCCCTGGCTGTACAAACACACTGTGGCATTCCTAACATAATCATGTTCACGACCTTTCAATTTCTAGGAAATATATACTCGTCCTGAAAAGAGCGAAAGTTTCCGCGTGGTGCAAATGATTGGATCAGGCCAGGGAACTTGACAAACAGTTTTGGGGATCGGATCTAATGTGAAACTAAAGATATTCGACCTACAATGGATACATGGGTACACGGTATGACACACCAGAGCCATAGAACCAAAACATTACATTCTGTTTTCTAACATCATTAAATCAAGTAGCGGAAGTTAAGAGTACGATACTGCTATTGACAGATATATAATTTTCATTTTTTTTATATTTGAGCCATTCTTTCTTTTTAAGCCACGAAGGATGTATAGGTGGTTGCCAGTCTGTCCCATGTTGAGGGCAAAAACAATACATGGGGAATGTAGTCAGAATGACAAACATAGTCAAGGTACAAGAATTACATAGTCAAGGCATGTGGCCAAGGTTTTGAAATAACAAAATGGTCAAAGTTTTAAAATAACAAATGTGGTCAAGATATATTCATGTCTTGACTAGTTCTATGCATTTTACTGTAAAGTCATAGGCACGCAAATGTCAATAACACTAGCAGAAGCAAGGCTCATTAGTTGACGGAGACTATCTGGAATAATTCATAAAAAAAAACCGTTGATGAGGTCATTTTGGGTGTTAATGATATCGTGGGGTCATTTTGTGTGTTAAAGATATCGGAACTGAATTGTATCTATTTATAAGCGTTTGTCTACAATTTCTTTACAACCTGATAAATTATGATGATAATACATGCAGTACAAACGGGATCTTTGAGACTCTCTCAGCAAACATGTCATCGTGCTTCGCCTAATGTATGGAACAGACCGCATGCTCCTTCGTTGTAACTGTAACATTTTGTCCATACCATAATATAAAAATCTTTTCCGAACATGCCTTTCTTTTAAACCGATGCAAGAGGATTGTGATAACATTTTGTCCAAACTATGATCTGTGTTCTCGAACAAGCCTTTCTTTTCAATGGGTGCATGAGGATCATTACAACATTTTGTCCAAAATGTAATCTGCAAATCTTTGCAGGACAAGCCTTTCTTTTCAATGGATGCACGAGGATCAGTGTGACATTGTGTCCAGACTATAATCTATATTCTCTAGCAAGTCATTCTTTTCACTGGATGCATGAGGATCACTGTACCATTTTCTCCAAATTGTAATCTGCAAATCTTTGTAGGACAAGCATTTCTCTTCAATAGATGCATGAGGATCACTGTACCATTTTCTCCAAATTGTAATCTGCAAATCTTTGTAGGACAAGCATTTCTCTTCAATAGATGCATGAGGATCACTGTACCATTTTCTCCAAATTGTAATCTGCAAATCTTTGTAGGACAAGCATTTCTCTTCAATAGATGCATAAGGATCACTGTACCATTTTCTCTAAACTGTAATCTGCAAATCTTTGTAGGACAAGCCTTTCTTTCCAATGGATGCATGAGGATCATATTACCATTTTCTCCAAACTATGATCTGCAAAACTTTGTAGGACAAGCCTTTCTCTTCAATAGATGTATGAGGATCATTGTACCATTTTCTCCAAACTGTAATCTGCAAATCTTTGTAGGACGAGTCTTTCTTTTCAGTGGATGCACCAGGATCATTCCCACAAAATCCGAGAACGCCATTTTGGAAAAGAAGAAACGAGCTCAGCACTAAGAAATCAATTTAAACATACTTTTCAAGGTGCAACATTATAGAATTAGCTCACAACATACAACAGGAGAAATAAGACCAATAATGTAGTGAAAAGTTTGCATTCTGTAACGTATTACCGAGTATGAAATCTTTCAGCAACAAATATCCGTGCCACGCAATGTTCCTCGTAACTCAAGCTCTTAAAACGGTTCTTTGTAAATGCCGCAGTTGATCAATACTAATAAAGATTGATCCATTCACCTTCATTTACTTATTAGTCTCCCAAATTCTTTCCATTTGGATGTGTGGATTGAAAAGGTCAGTATGTCTGTATGAAGAAACGGGACAGTGTCTTAAGGCACCCAGAAAACTTGTGCCTTGTATCTTCCCAGGCGTCCTGTGCATTATACACACAATAGTTTAACTTGGGCATTTTATTATCGTCGGGTTTGTGAGTAATCGCAGTAGGCCGATCATTGTTGAAAAACTACTTTGTTCTGTATTCGAAGTAACAGGATGAATGTCTGCAGCATTTTAGCCTATTGTATCCTTTAGCTTTGATCATCTCATCGTGTGCATTTATTTTCGTTGTGAATGGCTTGTTCAACCACTGGTATTTTGTGCAAAATGAGCTATTGTACACACGCTGGATTATTTATGGGGCAAGGCAGCCTGGCCCCGGTGGATTATGAAAGATTCGCAGTGTCCTTCAAATGCATCTTCACCGAGCATTTTAAAGGTTAAACTCGGTCATTTTTGTAACAATGACTGTGCCACTGAGGCTTTGCAAACAACCTGTACCATCCACATGAATTTGACTGGATATCCTGGGGTCTTTATGGATACTAAGAAAGACGACATCTACAACAAATTTCCCCACTATAGCCCTAGGTTCCTTGCTTAATCGGACTAACGACTAAATCTACAACAAATGTACCCATCTACAAACATGCACTAAACATGCACACGTATCGAGACCCCAAACAGATGCCGTCGTTATCAATGTATATAAATCATTCTTTCCTTCTAAAAAGAAGAAAAAAATGACAGTTCCCAGATCTGGAAGAAGGAATGATATATGCTCGCTTTTTCACTGAAGACTAATTCGTATCCATCCCTTAATTACAGCGTGATAAGTGCATGATTAATCATTCTGAAGCCACTGTCTATCCTCACCTGCCCTTGTCCTCTTCGCAAATTTACTCAGCCACCATCAGTTTGTCAACTGAACTGTTTTACTTAATTGGCCTCGTCCTAACATCTGACTGGACTGGTATGTCAGGACCTAGTGGTACAGTTACCGCTAGCCTTTTCACTCCCTACACCTGTCCATCAGTTTTCTGCAAGAAGCTGGTGGACAGGGCATCAGCTTTCTGCAAGAAGCTGGTGGACAGGGTGAGGATTGAAAGGGTTAAGTAAAAAAAAAATGTAATGTGGGGGCAATGATGCTACAGGTGGCTGATAAGACGTCAGAACTCCCCTCAATCTTCAGTCACCCACAGAGAAAGCAGTGTGGGGCTTATCAGTAACGAAATGGGGCGAGAAAGCGATCTCAGACTGATGATGGAGGCTATCGGATTATCTGTCAGCAGACTTGGTGTTGAAGCTTAAAGTTAAGACTGAGGGTGGGGCATTCTCTTGTCACCAAAAGATATGGTAGCCTACGTGTTGGTGTTTGGGAAGGGGTTAAAGATTGTAAGTGAAATATGCTGGTTATGCTGGGTTGCATTTGTGCAGACTCGGCGTGTGCAATTATACACACACACACACACACACACACACACACACACACACACACACACACACACACACACACACACACACAACACACACACGAATTTTGTTACCAAACAAAAATCATTTTAACGAAGAGGAGACTGTAAGAGTCAGGGAATGACGAACAAAGAAAGGAAAACAAAGAAACACCAAATACACATGTTCTCTCTCTCTCTCTCTCTCCCTCTTACACTACACAACACTGCACTATACTACACTACACTGTACTACACTACACATATACCACATGTATAACATATATGAGGGTATATATATATATATATATATATATATATATATATATATATATATATATATATATATATATATACACAAACACACACATGTATGTATATATACAATTATATATATGTTCATTCTCCCCCATCATAATCTACAGGACCACCACCGAAAAATGTGATAAACCCATATAACTGATTCAGTACGAGAACCGTGCCAGTGATACGACAGCAGTATTTCAGGAAAAGCAGCACTTCCAAAACGGCCGACTGTCTGATAACGGCGCAGCACGTGACGGGCCCGCCAAGGGAGAGAATTGCAAGGGAAGCAACTTATCAGGATCTCCACAGACCGACACAGGTTGGCCCTTGTTCTTTGGAGATGGCGACCCTGAGTGGATCGCTTACACAACTGTTTGTATAATCTGTAGACCTGGAATCCAGAAGTAGGAGGCTGAGACAAGGAATATGTGAAAGGCGAACGCGAAACGAAAGATGAACTGCCCGTTTTGTTTTGGGTCGCATACCACCTACCTCTCCTTGTTTTTCTCCTCCAAACCTTGCAGTGTCTCGTTTTTCTTCAGGACCCTGTCTCATCCTCTTCTATAAACACTGTGTTTGTCTCTCGCTCTCATTCTTTTTCTTCTCAGGAACACATCGGCAAATTAAAACTCTCAGCTATACCACAGAAACGAAGTAAGATGGTAAATCTCTCTTCCTTTTCGCATACTTTTACATTCATTTTTCCATTCACGTTACTCTAACCTCGAATATTGGGGGAAATCATTAGCATGAAAATTCTCCTTACTGCGAGAACATATTTCATCAGAATTAAGAGCAATCCTCCAGTAAGTACCAGAACATGTTTTCACTGATATGTGCAGTGTCGGGTTCCTCAACAGGACCAAGTCCACTAGAAGACTCGCATCTGATTATCCATTTCAAGGTATCTTTAAATCAGTCTGTTGGTGAGGGAAAAGTTCATCTACAATTTATCATCATGATCATCATCATGTGATCCTGCCGCATGGCGTTGGCGATCGTGGTATTACATAAGAATCAATCTTTTGTCGTTGCAAATATATCTCCCACCCTTTCTATCTAAATAGTTTACAAAATATTTGCTGATACATTTCACGTTAAGGCACGCACATGTATGCAAAGGTCACGCTCATTATAAATCAGTCTCTTCCACCTATCACCGCCACTGTTTCTCCCATTTATCATTGTATTAAAGGTCACTAACCCAAAGTGTCACAGGGAGAGTTTTTGTAGGAGCAGAAGTCTGTGGCAGAGAGAAGGACAGCGTGATCATGCTGACGGCCCCTGGATCCCATCAACACAGACTGCCAGGAACAGAAACTGTTGAGGGTCTTGTCTGCATGGTGGTTGATCGACAGTCCTGGCTGTAACAGGTACCACATCAACATCAATACACACATATGCATCAACATCAATCACATACCATGGATCAACATTAATGTCACCTGAACCAAAACGACTGTCAGCCTTCATGTAAATCGGAAATAGATTCACTTTAGTGTTCTCAACATAGCGTTTCCGCGCTTGGTATAAATTCTATACATACCAACTCCACAAATGCATTGTGACGGAAAGGAATCCAAAGTGATCGTGCCATAAGTTCTACGCCTGTGTATAATTACAGACCCGACGCAATGTAAGATCTCCAGATTCTGCCTAACTTATGGGTTCTATTCTACTAACGTCCATGGGAAGAATAACCAAACCAAACCAAACAAAACAAAAACAAATAAACAATTACAACAAAAAAATAGTCTACATGAGGGTCGAAGCGACGACTCCTTTGTTAACAGCACGGCGTTCTAATCAACTGACAAACGGTCCTGGTCTGTGATGATTTCTTGCTTGTTTTTCTCCGGTTTGATCAACATTAATGCATGTGCATGGTGATCTATCTTAACTACTTTAATTTTGATGGCACATGTGGTGACACCCAATCTTGTTGTAAACCAAGTGACGTAAGGTTTTGGGGTAAATACTTCGCTGTGTTGATTTATCATTTTTCCCACCCCAACTCACGCCCCCCCCCCCCCCCCCCCCTTATCTTTTTTTTTCTAATTAATGATTTTTTCACTGAACTGGTTGTTGATATGATTTGTATTATTTTGTTCTGATAACAAGGTGGTTATCTGTAAATCTTCTTGCTACGGTAAAGCAATTATGTTTTCACAGAACACCCATACATATCACACACACAACAAGCACACAACACACACACACATACACAGAGAGAGAGAGGAGAGAGAGAGACAGAGTGAGAGAGAGAGAGAGAGTGGTGTGTGTGTGTGTGTGTGTGTGTGTGTGTGTGTGTGTGTGTGTGTGTGTGTGTGTGTGTGTGTGTGTGTGTGTGTGTGTGTGGTGTGTGTGTGTGTGTGTGTGTGTGTGTGTGTGACTGACAAAGTCGATCCAAAACTCGATCAATTCACAGTTTCATAACAAATAACACACAAGCCAGGTTTTGCTGGATCCCATCTCACTGTGGTATTCTATAGAAAGGTTGGGTTAACAGAATGCCTAAAGGTGCAGCAATGAATTGGCCTAGCAATAAAAAAAAAACTTGATCTACAACTTTCTCAATGAGAAGTGAATACTTTTCAAGAACACAAAGTAAAAGGGCAATGTAACTTACGTCCATTCATTCTAAACTACCAGGGTTTTACAAGAACAAAAATAATTTTAACTTACATATTATCTCTCAGTTCACACAGAGCTAAATTGAGTAAAACCATCAAATGCATCTGTGATGATCATATGTTACCTTATTCGTTGTCAGGAAGTGCGAACTTACCATCCTGCATCATTTATCAATTTAAGCCAAAAAGATATTGATTTCACTCTGTATTTGCTCACTACTAGGCATTTACTGCACGATCCTATATGTCGTTTTCTTTGATTGAGCCAGATGGTTCTGTACCTATAACTGCCCCTTCCTTTGTTCGTTTGCTTGTAAAGTTTTTCGTGACACTTAACAGCGCTTTTAAGTTCTAAAGACAATCCTCTACTCCCTCCTCTACCTTATCTGATATCAAACTACTTCTTATACGCCTGCAAACACACACACACACACACACACACACACACACACACACGCACGCACGCACATACACACCACACACACACACACACACACACACACACACACACACACACACACACACAAACGCGCGTTTACTGCAGAGATGTTTATTATCATGCATTCGTTATCGTCGATATTCTGTGCGTGGGTGGGTGGGTGTGACTGTGTATGTGCGCGCGAGCGCGCACGTGTATGTGTGCGCGTGTGCGTGAGTGCCTGTGTGTGTGTGCACAAGTGTGAATGTGTGTGTGCGCGCGAGCGTGCGTGCGTGCATGTGTGTGTGTGTATGTATGTATGTGTGTTTGTGCTGTTGCTGCCATCGGCACGGCTGCTTTAATTTGCTCCTCATATTGTTGTAGTCGTCACGTTGGTGTTACCACACAAAACACCACTCTCACATTACCTCATCCCCTTCCAGAAGCACCAGTCCAACCAGAATAACGTGAATTCGGCTTCCAAGGCTGGCATCCTGGAACAGCTTGGACACCTGAAAAGCACAGATGCACATTCTATAGTTTCGTGGTGATGCTGTCTTCGGTACGCCATATGCACATGTGTGCACTTGGTGTGTGTGTATGTGTTGTGTGTGTGTGTGTGTGTGTGTGTGTGTGTGTGTGTGTGTGTGTGTGTGTGTGTGTTCGTGGACAGCTGGCCTCCCTCCCCCCCCTCTCTCTCTCCCTCCTCTCTCTCTTTCTCTTATTTTCAAGATGTACGGATGTATTAAAAACTACATCAGAAGAATTTGCACATCCCAATCGACTGTAATCAGTACGAGACGACTGCATACATGTGTGTGTGTGTGTGTGTGTGTGTGTGTGTGTGTGTGTGTGTGTGTGTGTGTGTGTGTGTGTGTGTGTGTGTGTGTGTGTGTGTGTGTGCGTGTGCGTTTCTAAGTGTACGCGTACGTTAGTCCGTGCATGTGTGTGTTCGTGCGTGCAAGCGTGCACGTAACAAATACTGACGAACAGAGACACGTGCGCGAGACCAAAACTAGTCTTCAGGCGCAATTTGAACTGCATTCCTCGAGTCGGTAGATACCCTTTCAAAGAACCACACAAAGCTGTTCATTCGTGCATCACTGAAGAGCACTCAACGTCCATGTTTGCTGACTCATTGACCCCCTTTTGGGGTGAGGACGGGTGGGTGGGATTCCAGGGGTGATAGTGGCGGAGGAGTTGAAGAGACTGGGAGGGTGCAGGTAAAAGTAGCCGGTGCATGCAGGAATTCTGAGCAAACAGTCAACTGTTTGACTCGTCACCACCCACCACTGATCAAGGGGTACATTATGCATGACGATGGTCTGACACACGCAGCAAACATCTGCGCATGGCCGCGCAGACCTTTCTTAATTGGTTCAAAGTTTTGGTTTGTGTAAAACGTGGTTATACATATTGGAATAGTAAGTAACTTACCTTTACCCAATATCAACATGCAAAATATTCTTGGTGATATGATTTTCGTCCCTAAATCACAGATTGAACATTTTATATTATTTATCTACTTTTTGCCCAACAAAAGGATATGCAATGAAAATCCATGAATACAAACAACAGCACAAAAAACAGAGCTCTAAGATAATGGTCTTGCAGACCTTAAGCTAACCACAACGGTTTATAACTTATTCAGAATAAAAAGATAACGCTGGGGTTTCAAAATAAGTCCTGGTCTGAACCGAGTTAATTCACTGGAGGTTCCACATTTCGTGTTCGGTCCAGAAATAATGTCAGTGGAGATGGGAGAGGTCGTACAGATGTGCAGGTGAATGGAATGTGAAGTAAAATCAACCATTTAGAAAAAAAGAGAGGTCATGCAGAAAGTCAAGGCAAGAGCCTTTGTAAGGGCTATCAAACCTTTAATGACAGCACGAGCATCGGGACTCAAAGAAATGCACACAGCACAGCAACATAACAAGATGAGAGAGCACACCACAGGGATTGAACAAGACCTACGTGTGTGTGTGTGTGTGTGTGTGTGTGTGTGTGTGTGTGTGTGTGTGTGTGTGTGTGTGATGGGGAGAGAGAGAGAGAGAGAGAAAATGGAGGACAGGAAGAGAGGTTTCAGAAGGGCCGATGGAGAGAGACGAAGGCAGGGCAACAAAGTACGTTTAAGTACGTCTTTGATCAACAGCAACAACAAAAAAGGAATGCTTGTAATCTAATCCATCTGGTCTTAAAACAAGAAGACAGACAAATACATTGACATTCAACTTAAAAACCTGCATGTTTTTTTCGAAACGATTGTATGAAAAATACTACATAATATCAAAATCACCATAAAAAAAGTAAAAGACTGTATCGATTATTGTTCTGAACCATGTACAAATATAACACAAGTTAAAGAAACACAGAAACACAAACTATATCGAGCATTGTGCTGAACCATAACTTGTCAGAAGGCAGTATACAGAGTATGTAAAAAGGTTATTCAAAGACCCTTTATTTAAGCAATTCATCAATATGAGCAAACGTATGAACTGGATGTATCACATTGTAATTTCAGGCACAAAAATATGAAAGCAATACCTAGTAAAATTACGCCGGAAAAAAAAGAAAGAAAAAAAAAAAGGGGGGGGGGGGGGGAAGAAAGAAAGAAAGAAAGGGACAAAGAACAAAACAGAAAGTATTTATCAAACAAACAAACACACTCATGCGCGCTCGTACACACACACACACACACACACACACACACACACACACACACACACACACACACACACACACACACACACACACACATACACACACACACACACACACACACACTAATGTGATTCGTACTCCACAAGACAAAATGCAGGAAATGGAGGGCGAAAATCCCCTCCATTTAACTTTCGTAAAGATTGACTTCCAGACTAACAGACACATTCCATCATTACTTCGAATGGTCACTGTTTGTTTTCATCAAGTCAAGAAAAAAAACAGACTCACGCAAACTTTGTTGGTTTCAGTTTGTACGTGTTTTATCAGATTACCTTTCACGAACTCGTATCAGATAAACGTGATCTTCCTACTCTATCAAAATAAACCAAAACTTCAGGAAGTAGTGATGGGATATGTGTACATTTTCATCCTTGTAACTTGTTTCGTTTTCCTTTTCACCTAATTAATGAGGAAGTGGGCATCAGTGAAAAAGGAAAGGAAAGGGAAGAATGTCTTTGTCCTGCATTCTGTCTTTGAAGGTTGGACTTTGAAGCCTTAGTGAGTCTTGAGTTGTGGTGGGTGGGTGTGTTCGTGTATGCGTGCCTGAATGTGTGTATGTGTGTGTGCACGCGTACCTACATGTGTGCGAGCATGCGTGCGTGGGAGCGTGTGTCCCTCTTTAATTTGTTTCATCATTTCATTGTCGTGTTGCTGAAGTATGACCGATTTTAGACCAAAATATTATATTTCGCCTAAACACCCCACAGAGTCTGAACACAGCCAGTAGTAACAGTGCCTGTTTCTAGCAAAAGTGGTTGGCAAGTCACTGACTAATGATTTCACACAGCCACTAGTGATAACAAGAAGAGCAACTTTCTAACAATGAGATTAGGACTCTCAGGGGAGCTGTCAAACGAGATATAAATTGGGTCAGAGATGCCCCCCCCCCCCCAACGCACACACCCACCAGACACACACAAAAGGTCCCTACTTGAACTTTTCACAGCGCCGTGGCTTTATGTGTCACGTGCGACGTGGATTGTGACATGACCTCCATGAGACGCATGAGTCACTTCCCCAACATCTCAACTCATATCAGTCTGTAAAACGCGGTCTGATCTCTCTCTCTCTCTCTCTCTCTCACTCACACACACACACACACACACACACACACACACACACACACTTACACCCATCCACCCACACACACACACTTGAAATAGTTTTTGTTTTGACTAAGTCAAAGGAGAAAGACACAGACAAGTGGCAGGGCTTGTCTAAGTCTTTCTTCTGTGATAAACTTTATCAAATCATTTTTTTTTTCGAATAACCATGAGGCATGCCAACATCTTCATTGTTACAACCTGCTTTATTTTCCTTTTCGCCTGATTTGTTCAGACGTCAGTCTTCACGAAAATAGTATGAAAGGGAAAACGCCCCATGTTCTATAGTTTGCATTGGACATCCTAATCTCGTGTTTGTTTCAAATATATTTGTCTAAAACTTTGGTTATAGTTAATCTGTGTTGATGTGATATTGTGAAATTCTAACACATAACAGTGTGTGTGTGCGTGTGTGTGCGTGTGTGTATGTGTGTGTGTGTGTGTGTGTGTGTGTGTGTGTGTGTGTGTGTGTGTGTGTGTTTGTGCGCGCGCGTGTGTGTGTGTGTGCGTGCGTGCGTGTGTGTATGACGGAGAGAGAGACAGAGAGAACAGCGGTGCTTTGTTTCTAACAGTAAACGATGACACAAACAAATATCACATAAACAAAATTGCGGACAACAAGACAATGGACGCTTCTGCAGAATGAATAGAAATGAAAATAATATAGGTAAAGGTGAGGGTACAAAAGGGTTGATTTAACTTAAGTAGGTCCCCTACAAAATTATTATCACCGTACAGACACAGGACTCATCATGTCCTACCATGTTGAAGAGGGTGAGAGTGTAGGTGGTGACGTTCTGGCTGCCGTGGCGATCCATCATGGACTTGTCCACCACCACCAGCATCTCCATCGTCTTCTCGCTTCCTCTCTGCAGATATTTCCACTTCCGCAACGATCGCTTCCTCCTTCTGCTACCTTCTCCTGCTTCCTTTTCTTCGTCATCGACATCATCCTTTGCCTTCTGAGAAGAATTTAACCCGTTTGGGAGATCAACCTCATCTGCGGTGAGATACGGCCAAAAGTCTTCATTAAAGCTATGCTCTCCATAACCAGACTCGTTGCCACTGTTTGGAAGAAAGGAGATGCCGTCTTTGTTATATCTCTGGTAGGTATTACGTCCACCCAGTTTAGTGTCAGTTTCACCGGGATGATCCGGATTTTTCGTCAATTGCTCCCTGAATTTAAGGTCTCTGTCTCTGATTGAGAACGAGGGCACTGCTGCCTCGCTGGTGTGAGCGCTGGCTTCCCTGAAGTCGTTGTTTTCTTTGAGTATAAACTGCTGCAGTTTGGTCAGTTGGTCCACGCTGTTGAAAGGAACTTCGAAAATACTGTCCACGTCGTTGTCGTGGAGAAAATGTGCGTGTTGTTTTCTCTTTCGATTCCTGAGAAAGTTGCTGAAAGTGTCTGGTTTCACTCTGTTGGATGAAGGTGAAGCAGAGGAAGAGGATGATGTTGATGAAGGTGATGATGTTTTGTCTGGTGATGATGGCTGCTGTTCTGCGAAGGAGGAAGTGTATCTTTTCTGTCTGATTGGAGAATCTGTAACAAACAAAGAAGTTTCTTTTAAAACTCTCTCTCTGTCTCCCCCTTCTCCCCCCCCCCCCCCCCCAATCTCTCTCCATTTATTTCAGGCAGCATACATGACGCGATTCAGAACTTGACTGTTTTTATCATCTTACAATTGTATATGAAAAGTGACAAGAGTTATATTTTCCCTCTTGTCATGGATTTTTTTATAATTTTATTCAGTCGTTTCAGTACAATTTACTTTAAGGAAATAGAGCAAGGAGTGCTGAAAAGAGAAGGAGGAGAAACAAAGACAGGCATGGACAGAAAAACATATGTAGTGACGAAGACAGAAGAGTAAAATCTGCACTTTCACAAATTTAAGAATCAACAACTCCAAGTACGCAGAAGGAAAATGTTTACCATGTCAATTAGGATGGCAGCATATTGATGTAGACCTTCTGGAGCAAACACAATAGACGTCGCTGACATCATTACTATCACTGCCATCAAAACGATAGTGAATCAGTGCTCCAGACGGTACAAACGAAAACAATAAATTATATTCTTGTTCTTTCTTTGTGATAACACTGCGTGTATCTAATTTTTTATTCAAATAAAAGACGTCAATGTATTATTCTGGTTATGGGGTAAAACAGATAGGCATCGGTAGTCCTCATTTCAGTGATGTAGACAATGATAATTATAATGTGTGTGTCTGTTTAAAAGCAGAGATTCAGATAAGGGCTAGCCAATTAAAATACGAATCCTCAGGTCAGTGATGCAGACAATGATAACTGTAATAGTGCATGTTTAAGCACAGGGATTCAGATAAGGGCTAGCCAATTAAAATACAGTATGATACTAGGGGACAGGATGAACAATGGTCAGACGAGTCACTCCTGAAAAACAAAATTAAGCACAATCGACTGTTTGTTAAATTAAACACAGCATCCCTGTCTCTGTTTGAGATATGGAACAGTAAATCAATGGAGGAGATAATGCTGGCCCTGAAAGAAGTGGAGATCTCTAAATCTCACTCGCCAATGACGGCTCGGGTTATGGGAAAACCCTTACCTTTGTAAGGAAAACTTTTGCATGGGAAAACCCTTACCTTTGTGCTTTTATAAATGAGACCAAGAGCAAGTTGTTAAAACAAACGTAACAACAGCAATAATGGTAAGATACTGGATATGGAGGGGAGCCTTACACCTGAACTATAAATCAAATATCTTCTGAAGACACATTACAATATGTACTATACGGCTACAATACGGTATACTTCAATGTCATACCATACAACTATACCAATTAAAAAAAACATCGACGAGAGAGTCATGCCATTCTAATAATCTCCCCTCTTTTTCCGGAATTTCTTACAGAGTTTCTGAATTTGTACATCTCCAGGTCAATATGACTGAACAAGCATCGGTTGAAATAAAACTTCACTACCATCGAGGACAACAATGAAAATAAATTTAAATTATCATCAGAAGTTCCCGAGAAAGTGTAGTTTACGCAACTTCCTTAGAACGTGCCGATTCTGGGTATGTTTTTGGTCTAGATAAACTTGGCCGTGGAGTTTTACCTTTCGAACTTATGCTTTTGCAGCTCCTCAACAGTCCACAACTTTTACCAAAACGTAGTAAAGATCTACTCATTAAGAGCTGAGGCAATCTTGTGAACTCATTTTTTTTCTGTTACAGACACTAGATAGACACACACCCCTCCCCGGTCGATATGAAAGTATAAAAAAAAAACAAGAGATAAGGGTGGGGGCCTGTCAGCCTAACCTGAATCATTCATGAGCATGTATGTAACAATTGGCATGTTCGTGAACCAGTGTGTTTCTGTACCAACTACACCTCTGTGATCAAGAACTTAAGAGGAAATCATGTTAGCAAAAGATGGATTAAGTAAAGTGATAACGAACGCCCCGTGGTGTATGTTTGTGTCTGAAATGCTTCGGCAAAGAAAAAAAACCACCTTATTTTTGAAATGATTTTACCTGGGGCATATAAAGACACACGCAGCGCAGAGATTATCTAGATTTCCGATGAATTCCAAATCACTTAAAACAAAACCGTTGAGGTACTACACCACGACAGAAACTAAGCCTACTGTTGATGTCCTTTTACACGATTTCTACTTCAAGTGTATAACCTAAATGCCATTTAAGCCTCACAAGATAGGGAACTTTTTAACACAAAATGCTTTCTGGTGACACCTTTTCTGCCTGATAGTAACAGATTTGTTTGTCTCCTGTGTCATTCAGTGCAAAACAGTATCATTATGTCTTTGTGCTCAGTGACCTAACAGGAACCTGGCTGCTATATGTGCTTATTTACTCAGACCTCCAGTCAAAGATCAACCAAACTACACAGAGTTTTCAGGTCTCTCTCACTCACTCTTGACAAGTTGTGAACAGAAGGTGTTGGCGAGTGAAATACTTCTACCCCATTGTGACCTAAAAACCTTTGCTGTCAACCTTACATGGCTTACCATACGTTTCTCTCTGAGGACCTCAGCTGACGCCTACAAAATGTCAACAGTGGAAGCGACACCAGGTGACTTCTTTAGAAGGCTAAACGCAGTGAGAGATGAAAATATGTCTGACGTAAACAGAGAATGGCAAGTGCAGAGCCGAAAACGTATGGAGTTGTTGATTAACAAAGTTGTTTACATACTCTAAAATGTTGTGCGTAATTGGCATCCGTGGCTCTGGCAGTGAAAGGAATGGTTTTTATTTTTTCCCCTGAAAGTGCGGGATGGAGTCAGTGACAAGATGGAAAGCATATGTGCACTGATTAAATTGCAGGGAGGGAGAAAAATACGGTGTGGAGTGCAAAGAGTACAAATTCTTCCAATAGTGTTGCTGCTACCATGTTTGCGTATGGTGATGTTGGGTATTCCATGATTTTTATCTCTCTTTCAACTGTTACACAGTACTGACTAAATGTTTGCTTTGCTTGTCGTCTTCAGATTGTGTACCAATGCGTGACTGACAAGTCTCTTTTGCTTGAGACATGATCTTTTACTGAAAAGAAAGTTGGGGGCGGGATGCAAGTAAAAACCAAAAAAAAGGGGGGGGGGCGGGAGTGAGGGAGAGAGAGAGAGAGAGAGAGGAGAGAGAGAGAGAGAGAGAGAGAGAGAGAGAGAGAGAGAGAGAGAGAGAGAGAGAGAGAGCTGATGAAAACCGTTAAAAACCTAAGCAGGCAAAAATACGATTTGTTATATCTGATACACAGAACACACAACTTTGTACAAAGGATAATTTAAAACAAAACACCCAGAAATATGAAGAAAACATCCATTACTACCATCACATTATCACTGTCATAATAAAACTAAAATCGACGCTCAAAAACAACACACATATGGCTAGTGTAGTACAGTATTTCAGTTAAGATGGGTATCAATGTATGTATTCTTATCATATTTTGATAGTGATACACATTACTGGTGATCTTTAAGTCAGTGACGCAGATAGTGAATTGCAGCGTCAGTGTCCATTTAAAAGCAAAAGTTCGGGCAAGAGCCAATAGACTTAAGCTGGAAAGTGACAACAAACAAAATAAATGAGAAACAACATATTCATTAAAATAACAACTCATATGTTAACAGTAAATATGACAACATGCTGTATCACCAAAAAACAAACAAACAAACAAAACTGAGAAGGGTCTGACACAGATTGACTGTTTTGTCTGCGTTCTTTTAGCAAAAACATGTTTTGATGTGGATGAAGCTTTTTTAACAAATTCTCAAAAGTATCAGCTGCAAATGTGCATTGAGTTCGAAGAGAATCTTCTTCTTATGAATTTTCAACCATTCAATATATTATCATTATATGTTATCATCATCATCATCATCATCATCATCATCACTGTTGTTGTTATCATTGTCACTATTATTGTTAACAGTTTTTCGACGGAGCTATTCTCAATACTCAGTTGAACTCACTGCACATTGAACACGTTCAGATTTTTAGTGGGGCACAGAGAACTCAAGCTGTTAGAAGAATGACTTCATTTCAGTCTGCATCTTTGGTGGTCGTGCATGCTGGGTGTTTTTGCGTTTGCTTACTGCCAACCACTGACATCACTTAAAACATCTTTAGCGTGCTTATTGGATATTCTGCATGCGTATACACACGTAGGGATTTAGGCTCTGGCAGGTCTGCACGAATGCTGACCTTGGAGACTGTAAAAATCTACACCCTTCTTTCACCTGGCAGAGCTGAATAGGCAGACTGAATATAGACCATCTTACTGGAAGTCTGATGTTTATCTACATGACAACTGTGCCTGTATATACATAAACCTACTCAAACACAACACCACCACAGAATCTTTGCCACCTACTGACACCATTTGACACCAATCTCCTCAGGTTTATAGCTTCCAAATCCAGTTAAGTCCCACACAACAGTGGATTTATCATCGTTTGCCAACGCCTTTCCTAGACTGGTTTTGACCGACTTATTGACTGTATGTGTCACGAAATCAAACCACACACATTTCCAATAACGACATACCTACATTTCCAAACTCTGTGACCTAAGAGGAACTTGGCTGTAGTATGTGTGTGTGTGTTTTTATCCATACCTCCAGTCAACGATCAACAAACACAGCATGCCTTCTTTCCTCTCATCCGCTTACATCTGGCAAGGTGTGAACATCAGGTGTTAGAGAGGCGGAAAACTGTATCTGTAACTGTGACCTAAAACGCTTCACTGATAACCTTACACACCCTACCATGCTTTGAAGTTTGGGGACTACGTTCAATGCCTATAAAAAATGTCAACAGAGGAACACATACCTACAAGATCTCTCTAGAAGGAAGAGACTCTTTTAACCTTTTGACTCCTGCATCCTATCCACCAACTGCAAAAAAATTAACCCTTTGAATCCCTCATGAGGAAGTCAAAGGGTTTTGTTTTTTGCTGTTAGCATGATTGACAATACAGGATGCTGGTGGACATGGTGCAGGAGTCAAAGGGTTAAAATGGATTCCGCATCAAGTTTGGCAATTATGAAACTATACAAGTATATGCTCGTTTTCTGTCAGGTTTGCTTGCATGCTTGGAAAATTTGTTGTTGGCGTATATGGCACTGACAATGATAGAATGATGGTGGTTGCGGAAAAGAGTGGTTGACAAGGTTAGTTGCACGTGTTCACCGATGACGTTGCAGCTTGCTTCCCTGCCCAATAATTCTCAGCTTGGTGTGTGTGTGCGTGTGTGCGTGTGTGTGTGTGTGTGTGCGTGTGTGCGTGTGCGTGTGTGTGTGTGTGTGTGTGTGTGTGTGTGTGTGTGTGTGTGTGCGCCTGCCTATACGTGTGAGTGTGTGCATGTAAATGTGTGTATATCCATGAATTACTAAACAGCATCAGTGACAAACCTGCGCCTAGCCCAAAACATTTATTCCCTATTAAATTCTAACTGGTTAGTTAATTAAAATGAAATCACTCAGAAAAGACTGCATAATTATGTTGATATCATTTGACAATTTCCCATTCTATTTAAGTCCCACACGGCAGTGGACAACCCTCGGACTCCTTCACTTTATCTGTCAACTGGCAAGGGAGCCAAAGAGTTAATAGTTGTTTGATAACACAATTCTCAGCCTGGTCATGACTAACATGATGATTGTGGTGACACTAGGCACCAAATAACATGCCCATAGTTGACAGAAACCTGGCTGTACTGTATATTTTTCCATTCCTCTAGTCAGGGATCAACACGCCTTCTTACGTTTCTCCCACTGACTTTTGGCAAGGTGTGAACATAAGGTGTTAGACAGGCGGAAAACTTTTTTTTTTTCTGTTACTGTGACCTAAAAACCTTTACTGACAACCCTACCCTTAACGATTAACGACCTCATACATTAAGTCTGGGGACCCCCTTGACGCCTACCAAATATCAACAGTGAAAGCGACACGCAAAGTGACCTCTTTAGAAAGCTAAAAATGGAGAAGGCTTTAAAAATAGACATCAAGTCTGGCACGTATAGAGCTGAACAAGCATGAGGCTGTTTTTTAACAGCTTGGTTTACATGTTTGAAAAATGACGTCTTTGATTGGCATCTGTGGTGCTGGCAGTGAAAAGGATGATAAATAAAATGTGTGTGTGTGTGTGTGTGTGTGTGTGTGTGTGTGTGTGTGTGTGTGTGTGTGTGTGTGTGTGTGTGCGTGCGTGCGTGCGGGCGTGCGTGGTGGTGGTGTGTGTGTGGTGGTGTGTGTGTGGTGTGTGTGTGGTGTGTGTGTGTGTGTGTGTGGTGTGTGTGTGTGTGTGTGTGTGTGTGCGTGCGTGGTGTGTGATAGTGTGTATTGAGTGTGTCTGTAGGGGATGTTGGAGTCGCTGACAAGGTGGGCTGCACATGTTCACTGATTAGATTGCAGACAAAAAAAAAAACGTAGTGTGAGGTACATGGGGTGCAGCTGCAAGACTTTCTTTGACGATACTGTACCTTACTTCCCCACCCCGCCATTCCATGACATCTGTCCACAACTCTCTCTCTCTCTCTCTCTCTCTCTCTCTCTCTCTCTCTCTCTCTCTCTCTCTCTCGTTCTATCGTCCACACAGGCGTGCACACGCGCTCGTGTGTGTGTGTGTGTGTGTGTGTGTGTGTGTGTGTGTGTGTGTGTGTGTGTGTGTGTGTGTGTGTGTGTGCCGGCCGTGCGTGTGCGTTGTGTGTGTGAGTGCATGCGCGCGTGTGTGTGTATGCGCGCGCGTATATTTGTGTGTGTGTGTTTGAGAGAGAGACACACACAAGAGACACAGAGAAGACAGGCAGAAAGATACAGACACACAGACAAATAGGCAGAAACTCTGGCTGTGAGATCAGGTAAAGATCCACATCATGGAAATCAGAAGCATCACGATCATCATTGCCATTTTCATGAATCGTGATATTAATCCACATTATAAATGAAGGCAATCTCCATGGCTCAGTAAAGGTGATGACTTCAATACTAGTTTATTCTGCAACTTCTGTACTTCACGCAGTTTCATAACACAGTCTTTGCTATAGCTGGTGAGTGTAGGAGTCGGGGGAAGATGTGAAAACACTGAAATCACTCATTTCGTCCATCTCTTTTACTGTGTGGTTACTGTCGTCACCGTAAAGAAATTTGGCAGCAGTGCAGTTTCCTCTTACGGATGATCTCATGATGACCGGATACTGCCAGTTCATACAAAAAAATTAAATCAGCTAAGTCAGTCTCAGCTTCTTGAGAAACCTGGTTCTCACAGTGCTGGACAGCATCTGAGCGAAGTTCAACCTACAATGACTGTCTTACCAGTTCATACGTTTGCCTGAAAGACGAGTATTACCAACAGGGGGCATGGAAGCATGTGTGCACCGAATTAACGCTGTGACCAATGGTCTAAGGGTTTCAAATCAAAACTGTCAGCGTTCATACAGACAAATACTGCACAATTACCGAGAAGAAACACATTTATGCAGCAGCCTCCCTGGTTCAAACAACAGACGAGACATGCTATCAAATGGGTCTTCCTGTCCCCTCTGTTCTTTAGTCCCTGGAGAATGACAAGCTCCCCCACGTCAACAAGGCCTTCCAGCAAGTCAGAAGAATCAGAAGAATGGACTTCCAGTAGAACCCCACTCGCCGTGGGACACCAGGCACAGAGGGTACATGAGCTGGCAAAAAGATGAGCCCATGAAGACCAACCAGACCAAAGACAACAGCTACAGCGAGGAGACGAGCACCCTTAGATCACCCCTCAAGTCAAAGACAGAAAGGAACGACAACCATTTTCTGTCTATAAAGCAGCAAGCGGTCCTGACGAAGCTCTTCACCGACCACAACTGGCTCAACGTACACATGAACTGTAAGTTCAAACTGATGCTTCACCAACGTGCCCCTGCAGTCGAGAGAACCAGACAGCTGAGCACGTACTGCACTGATGTCACCCCTATTATCTAGTGAGGCGACAGAGGGCATAAGTGACTGCAACTCCACTGACCAGCAAGCGTCATGGTAGCCAGCAGGGACGTGGGAAAATAAACAGCCACACTCATCGCCAGATGTGGCCTGATCATGTATACGGCGAATGAAAGAAGAAGAAAGACTCACTAGTGGCCTGATCGGAACCGGAACACTTGTTTCCTGGCTATTGTTTGAACCACAAAGCTTTTTCTTTTATTTGTTGACTACAACACTTCGTAAGATCACTCAAATTTTAGTGTGTGTGTGTGTGTGTGTGTGTGTGTGTGTGTGTGTGTGTGTGTGTGTGTGTGTGTGTGTGTGTGTGTGTGTGTGTGTGGTGTGTGTGTGTGTGTGTGTGTGTGCGTGCGTATATGTGTGTGTGTTTATGTATGTGAGAGAGAGAGAGAGAGAGCGAGAGAGAGAGAGCGAGTGAGAGAGAGAGATATTTACAAAAAGTATGTCCACAAGCCTGTTTACGTACACCAGTCTCCCTCATCTCTTTCGCCATCACATTTTTTGTGAAGTGTAATTAACTCATTTATTTTTTACCAGCTGAAATATACAAGATTTGTTCCAGTGTGTTCTGGCTTAACCACTGAAGAGAGACAGAGACAGAGACAGAAAGAGACAGAGAGAGGGAGAAAGATTATTGAAGTGCTGAAAGAGATGAGGAAACAGACAGACAGACAGACAGACAGAGAGACAGACAGCCAGAGAGACAGACAGACAAGCGCAAAGGCACACACCAGATACAAAAACACACACACAACACCCTCCTTTTGCCTGTTTCCCTCCAATCCCATCTCACTCTTCAGGTGTATCTCCTCTTCTTCATTTCTATCACCTGACGAAAGCAAGCACACATAGCAGGCATACCCTGTTCTTCACAATGTCAGGAACATGACCTCTTAGTAGCCCCAGGGGGCCAAAGTGAAAGAGAGAGGGAGAAGTAAAAGAGAGAGACAGACAGGAACAAAGATGAAAGTAGGGAGAAAGACAGGGAGAAGGGAGAGACAGAGACAAAACAAAGATAAAAGGAGAGGGAGAGGCAGGAGAGAGAGAGCCAGAAAGAGAGAGAATGAGAGAGAAACAGAGAGCGCGAGACAGGAGAGAGAGAGCGAGAAAGAGAAAACGAGAGAGAAACAGAGGGAGAGAGGCAGAAGAAAGAGAGAAAGGAAGGGAGTGAAGGAGAAACATAAGGAGGGAGAGAGAGAGAGAGAGAAAGACAGCGCAAGAACAAAATTAATGTGTGTTTCCGAGAGCAGTGGCATAAGCAGAATATTGCTTTTTTACATCCACCCCTCGCTCATGTGGGGAAGAGAACAGAGCGAGAGAGAATGAGGAAGACAGACAGACAGACAGACAGAGACAGACAGAGAGAGAGAGAGAGAGAGAGAGAGAGAGAATATATTATAGCAGAAGGAGAAGAAGAAAAGGAGAGAGAGGGGGTACATGACTTATGCACCATACCAGCCCTCCCATCTGTGCTATAATGCGCTCTTTGCTTTATATCATCCGACCGCTTAGTCTGACTCAGACCTATATTTACATCTCCACATTTCTGCCACTTTTTGCTGCTCTACACCCACCCCACTGTTCTCCCTTCTTTTTGTCCAACCTCATTCCATAGAAAGCGGTGGATGACTCATATTGACCCAGGGCTCCTTTTGCTTGTTCATCTGTTTGCTTGCCGTTATTAAGCAAGTATCATGCCAGCAATGTCGGCATGTAAGCACGTATTTTAACACAACTTCATCAGAAGGTCCTCTCTCTCTCTCTCTCTCTCTCTCTCTCTCTGAGAGTGAGAGAGAGAGTGTGTGTGTGTGTGTGCGTGTGTATGTGCGTGCGTGTGTGCGCGCGCATTTTTTCTCCCATGCATCTGCCAAGTGTCAGGGCGATCAGAGGAAATTGTTGCTTTCTTATTTCAGTTTTTTTACCGTGCGCTCAGTGAAGTATAAGTATGTGGTTCACTGGTACTTGCACAGTCGTTTCGACAAGAACAGGAAAATAACTCCAAGAAAATAATGTAAAATATTATAAGAAAAAGCATATCTGTGATGGGTCACTATGTTATTTTTATCAACACGTTATTTTTATCAACACGTTATTTTTATCAAACACGTTATTTTCAAACAAAAAAGTCTTTAAAAAATGTAATAATAAAGATGGTAAAGCCGACTAACAATCGTCCTTTTTCAGAGACAAGTGTAAATCTGCGCTCTTTCTCTACACATTTGCGGGCACTAGAACAAGGGACTTGACTACAAACTCGAAAAAGAACAACTTGAAAACATTATCATTCTATGATGTAGTATGAGTTCCACTGGATCTGTCCTCCACCTTGTCCATGTCATTCTACACATACGTGAGTCAGTAAACGTAAAAGTGAAATGCACTGATGAAAATGAGAAGAAGAAGAAAAGAGAAAAGAATTACACTCATACAATAGAAAAGAAGAAAGAAGTGCAAGTGTAAAAACAACAACACACAAGAATAAAGGCGTGGAGAAGGAGGGGAGAAAAGAGTGTACGAGACAGATAGGTGGTTATCTTATTCATTGTTTGTAAAATAATAATCTCTAAAGCAGTGCGATCATTTTAAAAGATACACAGCTGATACGGCTGAAATATCTTTGCTCAGTGATCTGCATCTGTCTATAAAATTGTTTATGCGTTCATTCACATTTTGCGTAATAACAACCACAACAAAAACAATCCTACCATATATCCATTTCAAACTTGCATTTATGACTTTTTGTTCGGTTGGATCTAAAAGATAAAAAATCTGATGTAATGATGGATACCAACTTCCGGTAGACTCTTCTCAGTAAACCATCGCTGAGTATACACCCTTACAAAACATTTAATCGAGACAAAATGATCACGAAACATATCGGATATTTCAACTTGGCTAGGTCAGGTATTTCAGCTTGGTTACTGTTTCTCATTATTTTGCCCATCCCCAAAACATTCTTCTCCTAGATTTATCCAGCACGTGCATTGTGACGCATGAACCATTTCTATATTTCCTCCCCTCCCCACTTCCACGCATACGCACACACCACCATCTATCACAAGAAACAACACATCAGTAATCAAGAACTTTAATTGGCAGACGAAGACTTATCTACCGGAAAAGCTAATTGACAGATTGCACTAACTCACGCGTTTACTTTCTTTTCACTGTGTGTAATCAAGTGCCATAGGGGCCTTTTAGCCGCCACTGCCACCCCTCAAGATCAAGAACAACAGAACTATTAACACAGAGTGTCACACAGAGAGAGACAGACAGACAGAGAGAGATAGAGACAGAGAGAGAAGAGAGGACAGAGACAGAGAGAGCGAGACAGAGAGAGAGAGAGAGGGGCAGACAGATACAGAAAAACAGAGTGAGAGAGAGAAGAGACAGAGACAGAGACAGACAGACAGACAGACAGACAGAGTCAGAGACACAAGAGAGCAGCACGCACACACGAACCCTCGCTCGTTCGCTCGCTCGCTCGCTCACAGAGAGAGAGAGAGAGAGGGGGGGGGGACACAGAGACGGAAAGAGAGAGAGAGGCAGACAGACGGAGAGCAAGCATGCACGCTCGCGCGCGCGCCACACACACACACACACACACACACACACACACACACACAAAACGCGCGCGCTCGCACGCGTGTCGGAGGACATTTCCTCGCATCAAGCAGAATGGCAGCAGTCACGGAACGGCATCAGTGAGGCAACCTGACCGCTTTTAAACAAACACAGAACGAAAAAGAACGGCCTGTGTTTATCAAGGAATGCGAAATGGATGGCAACGATGAACTCCGAAGATACAGCAATTGACCTACATTCCGTGTGAGAACATGCGCCCTGTGGAAACGTTTAGTATGTTTCGAAAAAAACTTTTCTTTTCACTTAAATTTTCTTAGCTTCGTTTAGGTCGATCGAGAGTTTGTTCAATGGTAAAAGTAAAACAACGAAAGTTTAATGCACGTTCCGATGTTTCTTATCTCTGCTTTATCTCTGTGTCCAAGTCATTGTTTATGTCCATATTTTGGTGAACTTTCCTTCATTTCTGTTGAAGTTATCTTTTGATTTTAGGAACCACAAATATAATGCAATGAGCTTTGTTTCAGAATTTGAATAATTACGAGTTTATTTCAGACCTTCACTGAAACATGTTGCTCTTGTCATCCAGTCACAGATGTTAATGAGTGCGTAAGTGTGTGCGCGTGTGTGTGCGTGTGTGTGTGTATTCCGAAATAATCTTAGCTCCACGTAAAATTAACGCATAAACGCTTTCTAAGTTTCATCAGCATATCCATGGGGTAGTTTAAAAAGGTCACAAATAACATAATTACATGCACGTTGTGGTGAACCTGGCCTGATTTGGGGTAATGATAATTATTCACCCAACTTTCTTTTTTATCTAGCAGCAATTCTTACTCCCTCCTCCTCTCCATTTTTTTTTCTTCAGTTTCAGACAGAAAAGGGGAAGGGGGCGTAAGTTCATGCGTAACTTTTGAATCGTATTAAGTGCTACAGCTGTGATATAATACAGATACATATTCGAAACTGCAAAAAGCACTAACACCAAAAAATTCTAGTTGATTTGTTTGTTTGTCAGAAAGTGATCGTGGCCGACCAAAGATTTCCTCGATGTTTTCATATTTGGGTCGATATAATACTTTCGTCTCAACCCTTTACTTGCAAACGAGTGCAGACAAATAGAGAGACATGGCCTGCTTTCAAGATACTTGTGCTATCATCACATCATCATTATTATTTTCGTTGTCGCCGTCATCACCACCCTTACCTTACCATCACCGTCATCGTCGTGTCTAACAGTGCCACTGAAAGGACATTATTCGAATGGCTTGATCATCTTAGATGTTTGCAGACGGGGTCTGGAGAAAAGAAGTCAAGTACACGATGTAACAGACAGACTTGAGTTTATGGGCACACACAGATCCTTCTGTCGAGCAGCAAGCCAGAAAAGCTATCAACACTATAATGATGTACTTTGAATACCGTGCTATATGCTGATGCTAAATCATAATATACTGTACTTCATGCGAAGGTCGTAGCGTCTAGTGTATGGTATAATGGTATCGCACAGTTAATGTATTAGAAAATAAAATGCATTGAGACATTAAGAATATCCCCGTACTTCGTGCATTTTGAGGTGTCGGGTAGCTTATTTCAATAGCATGAAACACGCAGCATGCATGTCCCCCAAAGACGGATTACGCAGACTGTGCAGCAGCATACCGCCTGCAGAGTGTAGGAGATACAACATGCATACACGCATCCAAGAAAAATCAGAACACTGAAAACAAACGAATAGTAAAAATGCCTTCGGAGACATAAACAAGTTTCATTTTATGAACAACCAAGCATTTCAACACGCAAGAGTGCTTCCTGAAAGCCTGATCGTATCAATCGTGTTTCTTTCATCTATGAATCCATTTACTCCATTTATTTCACATGTTTTGACAGTTCTGAAATGGCCTTCGCGATTGGTTGTGCTGTAAATAAGATGATTCAATGCTAGATTGGTAATAACGCCACGTGCCATTCTTATTATTACTGGTGACAATGCCACGTATGCTCTCGTACCTAGCTCCTCCTTTCAGGAAATCAATCATAGCAATTCTAACAACGGTTTTTGACAAATTTTATGAGTTTGTAATGTTCCTTTAGACACCTGCCTGTAATTTCAATTATTGATAGAAATCAACGAGAAAAAGAGAGAGACGGAAGGAGAGTAGAAGGGGTAGAGAGCATGGGAAGGGGAAGATAGGCTTTACATTCCTGAAAGAATATCCTCCACCCAACTTCAAAACATCCCAAACACACAACGATATCTAAAAGTATAGCTGAATGCACAACACAAATGGTTATATTATGCAGCAATAGGCCTTAACAATGTGTGAACACAGTTTATATAATGTGCATGAATGACGAGAAGACATTTATGCTTAGAAGAAACTAAACATTTACAAGTAGCTATTTTTCAGTTGTCTTTTTTCTTTTTTTTATCTGAACAATAGTTACAGAAATATGGCAAAATTCTGTTAATACATTTGTCGTCTGAATATAACAGCAGAATTAACCTGAATGAAATAGGCTGTCTAAAGTGTTTGCTAGTAACAAACTGTTTCCAAAGCGTTTAAAGAACTGGATAACGTAAACATACGTGGCCTTCATCTTCAACCGTAGACGGTCACAGAAAACAAGATATCAACATACACTAACTGATGGAAAACATCCATATATGTTTCAATACAGTCAAGAAACATCAACGTCTGATTTATCCATCTTGCTGACATACATACTGAAAAAATATCAGGGTCGCTGTATTCTCACTTCATGTAAAACAAAAAAGATTGGTGAAAAAAAATTAGACAAAAACGGGGAAAATGGGGAGGGGGGGGGGGAGAAAGGAAGGACAAAAGAAGACAAAAGATAAGAACAAGTGAAGCAAAAGGAAACAAGAACAAAAACAATTATAAATAAACATTTACAAGATGCTCCACCTCCCAGCATGCAATATCAAGTGAAAAAAGAATCAATTTCTGCAGGATACGCTGAAAGAGCCATCCCAAAATTAGGCAACTGCAACGCACACCATGACAGAAGCTTAACCCCAAATGACAGAACACTAAAAGTATGAAATGGAATATGAAACCGATCAAGAATAAAAGTAAAATCAATAGAAAGCCTTGTATGAGGGTTGGATAGTTCAGTGAAGAAACAATGGCAATATCGTTTGGGTGTTGGACAGGGGGACGTAAGGAGGAGAGAAGAGAGCAAAGAAAGCTATCGACCAAGTACAGTCTGTATACGAACAAACAGGGCGAACACTGATTGTCCTGCCTTGTTATGAATGCTCTATCCCTTAACTGGCTGAGTATCTCTAGACAGCAAAATTGCCCCTGGGATAGTAATAAATAGATAAATTAATCAATTACACGTGCATGCTAGTGTTTTTATGTTTCCATAGGCCAAACATTGACATGACTCACGGGATCTTTAACGAGATATTCGATGATCTGCATGCATATATACACGGAGAGGGTTTAGGCACTGGCACCAAGCAGTATACTGGACCATATGATGATCTGGTGACTTCAGAAAAAAGAAAAAGAAAAAGAAAATTACGTTGGTATGGCCATGTAACAAGATCCAATGTCTTTGCTAAATCAACCCTCCAGGGAAATGCTCAAAGACAGAAACAGAGGGGAAGACAGAAAAATCCATGGACTGACAACCTTGCGGAATGGATAGACAAACCATCTGCAGAGAACCAGGCTTTGGCACACAAACGACAGAGCCAGAAGAATCTGGTGAACAGTTCTTTGATGAAGCACCAAATGACTGTTCACGGAGTTAAGAGAGAAGAAGAAGGAGAAGCATCATTACGCATTTATATGTTCTCCATTTACTGGAATACGGCCGTAAATCCATTTATCGTGTTTTTTACTCTCGCGTAAGTTTACATCGAGTTTCAATGAATCATCGGTGGTGTTTAACTAGATTTGCAAACCAACAGCAGTTTCAAAAAGTTAACCAATGTCCTCAGCAAACACCACGACGAACAGTTCGATCACAGCAAGAGATATAGCAGCACTATGTTTACCATCATTAATATTATCAACTGCAAGCCCATGGACGAATTTAAAGGATGGTACTGGGCCACATACGTCACCCTTTCTGACGCCTCTATGACAACATATCAGTCATTCCTTGCTCTTACCTTAACAGTCTCACACGTAACAGTACACTTTGAACAGTTTACCTCGAATACCATTTTCAAAAAAAAAAAAAAAAAAAAAAAAGGCCAGAACAGTTTTCAGTGAAAGAATCAAACGCACTTTCAAAATCAACGAGGGCAATGTATAGCTTGCGATTTAAATATAACTGTTTTTGGACAACAGCCAGAAGAGTAAGTATGAGAGCGAGACACACACACAGAGACACAGAGAGAGAGAGAGAGAGAGAGAGAAGAGAGAGAGGGAGAGAGAGAGAAGAGGGGGAGGAGGAGGGGAGAGACAGACACACAGATAGATACATACACGCAGAAAAACAGACGTCTTATCAAAGCTGAAACCAGGCGCTGCCGGATGTCCCATTACGCAAATCTCATATCGCTAATCACCAAGTCTACCTGCCCGAAAGGACCTTTGATGTCAACATGATAATCTGATGAAGGGGCAACTGTAATCTCGCCTGTCGTTTGATCTGAAGACCCCATTATGACCCGGAGAGAATTGTGTCAAGTAAACAAGGTGATATGTATTCGCTGGTCACTCTGTCCCTGGGTGTGGGTCGTTCTGCCCTGGCCGTCACTTTCTATCTTAGTTATAAAGAAATATTTTGTACACAAAGGGATATTGTGGTGGTACAGCACCTGCCATCTTAAGGCGCCTGTCTGTACTGGCGCAGAGACAAAGTGTCTTCCCCCGCCATCACTACCCTTTTAGCTGACTGCACGGTTTGGATTGGTACAAATCTGGCCCGAGAAAAAAACTGTATGTGCGGCCTCCAATCCACATATCTGCCATTGAGTACCTGTCCCTGTTCAGGATTTGTGAAGGTAAAGTCTCGAATGATGAAAGGAGATGGGTTTCGTTCTCATAATGCTGGGCCCAAGAAAAGTTCAGGTTTTCATCGTCTGTTTCCCTGACACCAGGGTAACATGTTACGTCAAAACTACGCACGGATTCAAGTCTCTTTAAGCGTTCGATCATGGGCACGCTTCAGATGGTTAATTCAGTGGTTTGGATGAGGGATATTGTCTTTGAAAAGTCGTCTTTGCTGTCCTAAAGCAGCCATTTCTCAAGAGTTGCCCCGTTAGGCCACTGTTTGATTCTGTTCATTTCTGAGCCGCAGAAAATGCGGTTCAAGCATGGCTCGCGAAATGTTGTGTGTACAACGTCCAAAACTCCCAACTGTAAATGGGAACACGCATGACTCTGCCAGGGCTGGAGATGCTAAGGCAATGAGGAAGAGGAGTGAAACCTTTCAGAGATCAAGACCCAATTCGGCGATTTGATTTAAGTTTTCTGGGGTGGGATGGGGCTCGAAGAGATTTCTTCAAGATGTTTTTATGCACTGTCGTTGATATATGTGATATTTTTAAATGGATAAATACGAGTATTGACCGAAGAGCAAACGTTTACTCGTCTTGCAACCAGGGGTCTTTTTCATGTTTATTTCAAAAAAGCTTTGCTGATAAGTCTTCCTATTCATTTCCTTGATTCACACACACACACACACACACACACACACACACACACACACACACACACACACACACACACACACCACACACACACACACACACACACACAATATGAGCACTTTTACTAAAATGCTAAAAACAGACACAGAATTGTGAAAGATGTCAGTGGCTTTTAAAAGATAGATGAATTTCTCTATCAAACCACCACATATGACTTCACCAACTGCAAATGTGTCTGACAAAATCCAGCCATTCCTATAAAAGCGTAAATCCAAACAAAAGATAAGGATACATGAAAGAGAGAGAGAGAGAGAGACAGACAGACAGACAGACAGAGACAGAGAGAGCGAGAGAGAGACAAAGAGACAGAGAGAGAGAGAGAGGAGAGAGTGTGTGTGTGTGTGTGTGTGTGTGTGTGTGTGTGTGTGTGTGTGTGTGTGTGTGGCGCGCGCGCGCGCGCAAGAGGGAGAGATGGGGTGAGAGTGAGTGAGAGTGCGTGAGAGTGAGCGACGGCACGTTTCCCCACAAACACTGTTATCATACGACATACAACAGTCTATCACTCTCGTCTCCAACTCTGACGCAACGCGGCGCCTAACTGGAAACGTGTCTTTACAGGGCACAAGAAAGTCACACAAACTTTTTTCACTGGTAAACTGAAGTCAACAAGATACCACACAACACAAGGCCTCGCTAGTTTCAGTCAGAAATTATCCACTTCAACTTGTAGTCAAAGGAATACTTCCAAGTGGTCTTGATTTATCTCTCTGCACATCACATTTCCTTTGAGGCAAAAATGTACAAGATACATGTAGCCAATTATCAATCCTAAGAGAAAGTATGCAAGGCTTTATGGAATACATATAGGTGAATGAATGGACCAGCAAGGCACAATGATAATAGGAAGAAATGACAGAAAGCAAGGAAACAGGGGAAAAACAATGAAAGTGACAGAAAAGAGGAAATTTCTGGCACATAATTTCCAGAAGGTGGGAATACTGTTTATACTGAAAGAGCCCCCGGTATCCCAAAAGGGGAGTTCCTTGAGGTAAGAATCAAAATTAACCAGTCTCGAAGAATATCTCGACAAAATATCTGCAGTATACTCCATGAAATTACGTTTCAACCAACAAAAACGTTAAGGCTCACGACAATAACAGCATAACCCTCCAATCAAACACGAAGAAGAAAAAAAAAACAGTTTAAGACGCAGTCGTAACAGATGGAGGTTCAAAACCGGCGATCACCTCAAATACAGCGCAGCGAAGGCTACTCATGTTCGTCTTTCTGTCTGCATGCTGAACCTGGTAAGGATTTTGACCACAGACCACCAGAGAAGTTTACAACTGCCGTAAAAGAGACACTGCTGTCAGGTGAAGGCACTTAACATTTTATACAAAAATTGTCGACGTAAAATCCTACAGCAATGGGCCCCAGACTGCAAAACATTTTGGAGACATTCTAGCAAAAGATGAAAGTAGAAGTGGTATCAGACCAAAAACGTCCTTCAACAAGCGATGAGTTCATCCGACATATGTATAAGACCAAGGATAAAAACTGTAATACAACTATGTCAAATAACAGGGCTGATTCCATCAGATACAAACTGAAACGCTGAACTAGCAAAACTGGAAACAGTTCGTTACCAAATTATGCGATGCTCGGATTATATGGCTGATTACAGATTGAATGATTAAATGTAATTCAGAAGAACCACATACACGAACATATAATTTTCTAAGTTTAAAAAATGTGGCTGGCGATCAGCTTTTACCACCATCAAAATGATTTTGCATTAATTCCACCAATCCATTTTTGTTATTCTTTTCTTTCTCACAAGTTCTTACAATTTTCCTCGCTTTTGCATATACGTTGAGTCACTTGAATTTTCTTTTCTTTCTTTCTTTCTTTTTTTTCTTTTTCTCGATATCAAAAGGGTTTATGATAACGTTCACATTCAAAATCTGATTAACAGACACAGTGACATAGTCCACCGTGAGGGAAAGAGTGGAAAATGAGTTGGGTGCAGCAGGAAAAGTACACGGGAAAGGATCGAGTCCACCCACGCCACCGTTAGCTAAAGAAACAGATAATCACAAGACGTTTACACCATATTAACACTCTTCTTTTGTTCAAAGTCTTAAGATGTTATATCTCTGAAACCTTGATCTGGGTCACGACTAGTGACACTAGTAATAATCATACAGTGGCGTCTTACTGGCACGGTTAAGTAGCAGTTGTTTTAAGCGGATGAAGCATCTTGGAAGCTACTGGGTTAAATTCGTAAAATCAAATCCCACAGAGGATTACTACTGCGTTAAATTATAAAATCAAATCCCACAGAGGATCTTTTTGTCACGCAATGTGTGTGTGTGTGTGTGTGTGTGTGTGTGTGTGTGTGTGTGTGTGTGTGTGTGTGTGTGTGTGTGTGTCGTGTGCGTGCGTGCGTGTGCGTGCATTATGCGTGCCTGCAGGCTGTGTGTATGGGTGTGGGTGTGGGTGTGTGCGCGCGCGCGTGCGCGTGCGTGTGTGCATTATGCGCACCTGCAGGCTGTGTCTGTGGGCACATGTGTGTGCATGCATCTGCGTATATATATATATATATATATATATATATATATATATATATATATATATATATATATTATATAATATATACATAAAAGCAAAATCAAGCACCCTAAGTCATACAGAAGATCAGTCACTTACTGACAGAAAGACAAGCAGAAAGATACACAAGACATATAATGTAGAAAGACTTTGAAAGCACGTAGTGTCGCATTTGTTTGTTGTGACGATAAGGTACGTTTGCTTTTCGTTTTGTATGCTAAGAATGATAACGTCCCTTTATTCTGTTGTTGATTTTAAGCTATTTCTGGCGGGATGCTCTCTATAGTTTGTTGCTTTGTTCGTTTGTTTTTTTCAGATTTTACGTCCTTTTTGTAAACTGATGTGTGTGTTTCACTGCTACATGTCAAAGATGATTGTACGCTGTGAAAAAAAAAACGAAAATAATTCTGCATAAAACTTTTTTATCAGCTGTTTCTGAATGCATATTTACCAAATTGGATCAATGGTGCGGGTCGCTGTAGGGTTGCGAACGCGCGAATGCAAAGATTTGGAAATAAAGACGTAAGGGCCAAGCTCATACGGATAAAGAATGTCTAAAATCAGCACTTGTAGAGGAAGATGTATTAACAGCCAGTTCTGAGAAACTTCTCACAATATCTACACTCTGTTTTTACTACTGTCAGAAACTTCTCACAATATCTACCTACATTCTGATTTCACTGCTGTCACAGTGTACAAAAATTCGGATTTTCTGTTATATATAATTTTGTGCAAATCATGTAACTGTTAGAATGGCCTGGCGGCTTTGTTTGTTTGTTTGATTCTTTCTTTCTTTCTTTCTTTCTTTTTCTTCAGAGAGATTGAGGAATAAAGAAAAATACGCATGGCGCTGCATTGTGAGGAAACCTGCTGCTGGAAAGAACAACCTGAATTTCAAAGGAAACCAGATATAAATCAATGCAAAATGATATGACGATGCAGTATATTACAATTCATTGCCAGAACAGGAACAAAACGAAAAAGATACAGATTGCGAGAAAGGGAGAGTACCGACAATGTGAAGAATAATCCCCCGAAAATATCCATAAGAAAACTCTTTGGTGGAACGTTGCGGTCACAGACACGCACATAAAACTCTTTGATGGAACACTGTAGTCACAGACATACGTACGCTGGACATCATCACCGCACAGGCATGCAAGTCCTACATACACACAGCGTGCCTATGATCGATATGAACAATCTCTCCCAATCGAGTAAGACTGAAAGGCGGAAAGAGGGCAAAGAGGAGGTTAGTGAGGGAAGGAAACAGAGGAGAACGATATAAACTTAGACCGGACCCCATCCCAGCAGCAGAATGACAGGATCCCTAACAGATGTTTTGACAAAGCGTTACCAACGCTTGCCAACAGCTTATCTGCGAAACGCATCCCCGCCTTAGTCCGCTGAATACATCATCCAGGATTCTTTCCTGTCTACTTTTTCTTTGCTGCAAGGAGTATCACGGCAGCTGCAGCAACAATCCATTGGAAGAGAAAAACAAATAGATAAACAATAGACTATATATATGCTCCACCGCGTACGACCCTGTTGAAGCGATTAGCGCAAAGAAATAATAACTGCGATGTTGTGAGTTCGATTCCCATCAGTCCAGATCGTTGTTGGATTTTTCGCATTCAACTGGCTCCTAACCAAAGCTGAGCATGCTATAGGTTCCCTGGGAATACAGGGAGCACACAGTCGTGTCTCATCCATTCTACAGATGCATCACTGAAAATGTTGCTCAAATCTCTAGACCAACGTAGCAGGAATTTTCTGTCAGGCCTGCCTGACCTCACGATTTCCGTGGAGTTTACTAGACTATGTACATCTTTCTCATATCATATTCTGTCATCGGGTATAACCGATTGCTGTAAACATATACTGTATTGATAAGAACAACGGTGAATGTCTCCACATATTATCATACAGAGAAGGCAAAAGACGGGTGTGTTGTCTACATCCAATGGGAACAAGAAACTATTAATGCCATATACATCCTAAGAACTATCATAGAGAGGTCAATCGAGTTGAATAAACGATTTGTATTTATGCTTTTTTGATTATACCAAGGCTTTCCATCTGGTAAGGCATTAAGAATTTATCAACCAATAGAAAGACCCAATATTGATGGAAAAGATCTACGAATAATCATAAATATATATAGGGAATAAACAGTTGCAATGAGAACAGAACACGATATAAGCTCTTTCCAAAAATATCAAAAGGAGTCAGACAAGGTTGCGTTTTTGTCACCAGATCTGTTTTCACTTTACAAAGAAAACATCATGAGAAACCTAGAAGAATACCCTGGATTAAAGGTTGGAGGAAAAATGATAAACAACATTCGATACGCAGATGGCACCGTGCCAATTGCAGAAAATGAAAGGGACCTACAAAACCTTGTGAATATAATAGAAATAGAAAGCAAAAGAAAAGGGTTTGGAGCTAAACAGCAAGAAGACTGAAGTCATGGTAATCAGTAAAAAACAAAATCCCCTCATGCAAAATAACAGCAAACAGCACAACCTTGAGTCAGGTTGATAAGTTTTTTAATTATCTGGGAACGATCATTTCACCAGACGGCAGATGTACATCAGAAATAGCCAGCAGAGTCGGCCAAGCAAAAACAGCAGTCAAGAAGATGAAAAGCATTCTTACCAACAAATGCCTATCAATTAGCATCAGGAAGAGAGTTCTTGAATGTTATATAGAACCGATAATTTATACGGTTGCCAGGCGTGGACAGTCAACAAGCAAAGATAGAACAAGATTGAAGCAGCCGAGATGTGGTTTCTAAGAAGAATGTTGAGAGTTCCATGGACAGCAAAGAAAACAAACGAGACAAAGTCTTGATGGAGGTAGACACAAGAAGATCATTCATAAGAAGATTAGGAAAAGACAGGCAGCATTATAGGCCATTTTAAGAGGAAAGGGGAATTAGAGCACATGGTCACAACAGGAAAGCTGGAAGGAAAGAGAACACCAGGTAGACCCAGGGAAAATATATTGGACGGACTTGCGGAGTGGCTGCGGGCAGAGAGGGCGGAAAAAGTGCTTGCGGCAACAATGGAAAGATACATATGGAGGGCCATGATCGCTAACGCCATGCGGCAGGGCACTTGATGATGATGATAGGGAACAACAAGGGTTTGTTTACATAATATATGGGTGTGTTTATACAATGTATCATGGGCTTACCGTTATACCAGAACAACAAAGAGAAAGAGCACATACAGATGGGAACAGACGAAAACTAACTGTCATTCTGTAGAGAAAATATTTGGATCTAAAGGTTAATTATAGACTGACACATGCAGGTTTAAACAAACAAGACACTTCGAAGCCTAAACTGACTCTGCGCAGCATCGCCAAGTTTACATAACGCTGTTACACAAACACAAACAACGTGAGAGAGAAAGAGAGAGGGACGGAGGGAGGGGAGAGAGAGGAAGGGGAAGAGCGACAGACATACAGACAGACAGACAGACCGAGACACAGAGAAAGAGAACAAACGGGACAAAGCAAGAGAAGGAGACAGAATAGAGGGGGAAGGGAAAAAGAAAGACCGGACAATTTACAAATCCTACAACCCGAGACGACGATAACGACGTATGAGAAAAGCTGCTTTCACCGGTCGTGAAGGTGAACGGGGGATAGTTAGCTTGACAATTGTTTCATTAGGCACATGCTGTCACATGCACCAGACCTTTCCGAGCTCCTTAGATACCAGCTGTTCCTTTCTCCCTGAACCTTGAAACAGCCAATATCGCATATGGGTCAGGATCCACAGAGGAGAGAGGCAAGGTAAGGAGAAGACAAGTATTTTTGATTAACCAATTGAATTGTTGAGTGAGGTAGCATTATTAGACCTGCCCTGAACACCTACTAACCTTTATATCTTTTCCAGTCTTAAGTTTCTTCAAGACGGATTTATCACACCCACATCATTCCATACCTAAATCTCCCCCAATTATCCAGCAGACTCCTTGAACCTGCAGTAAACCATATGTCCTGGAAAAACTTGAAATGTAGAGCAGAAAGTGAGTTAAATGGCTCGTCCAGGATATAAAGGAACGTACAAATATATGCTCTGCTTTCATTTATCCCATGTCAAAGGCGTTTGCTTGGATCCCTGTCTGGTTTTGTTTTTTGTTTTTTCTTTTTTTTTTCTTTTTTCCATTGCAAGCCTTGGAAGTGAATTCTGCTCATCTCATTTTCTTTCTGTTCATTTCATTTTCTTTCTAAGCGACTGTTCCTTGAACATTGGGTTTGGTGTGCTGACAGCCCTGCTAGGTGTTAACCTCACCATGTCATTTTTAAATTTTCGAAATTTTTATGGATACAATAACTTCGAATAAAAGAAAATATATCTATCAGATATATGGCAGATTTTGGTTGAACGCATATGGAATAGTCTGAGCGGGCTGATTTTCTTTTCAACGAAGTACCAGCTCCGAAAAGAAATCATTTTGAAAAGAATATCCAAAAATGGACCATCAAGTGATTTGGTATCAGTGTTACAAGTATTACAAGTATCATTATTGTTGACTGTGTTGCTGCTGCTACTGATGTTAACATTATTGTTATCACTGTTGAGACTGTTATTGTTGTTGCTGGGGTTTTTTGTTGTTGTTGTTGTTGTTTTTTTGTTACTTGGGCTGCACCTCCCCCTACCCCTCCCTATGTTCCTCGACTGTACGTACGCAAAGAAGACGACATGATTGCAATGTGGTGGGCATAAAGGGACGGGAATTGTCATCTCTGGGTAAGGCACATGCGGCAGGGCAGGGGTCCGGAAAAGCATGCTGAGTGATAGCCCCTGACAAGAAGCTAGTTTCCCTGAGCAGGTGGCTTTTCATTGGACCGTAAGCTGTTGAAGGTTTAAGAATCACTGCTTCTTCAATAAGAAATAGCTCTAAAAAGCCCAAACGGCGGGCGGTCACAAGCTGCAGCTTTTATGTCCATAATATTCAATTCAGTACTTCTGGGAGCTGCGAAGGGGAGAGGCGTCTGTCTCTCCCTTTCCCTCTCACGGTGTACTCTAAATTTGTACACTACCCTCTCTGTCCACCCTTGCAATCTGTGAGAAATGTAATTCTGTAACAATGTGTCTTAAAGACTTTTCAATATACTTAAACTCTCGCTCTTTCTTTTCTACGCGCGCGTGCACACACACACACACACACACACACACACACACACACACACACACACACACACACACACAC
>JAPXFY010000014.1:45524667-45567167 GCA_030674185.1 Monoplex corrugatus | reverse complement strand
TGTTTGCATTAAATCGCCAAAGAACTGGCAGATTATCTTCAATTGACGATGCTCAGAGTTGACAGAAGCAATGTACTCATTTCCGTTTTGAGCTCTATAGTCAGACCGGTTTTCATTCTGGAGAAAAAGAGAAAAAGCATAAACCTTAACATTCGAAGAACAAGGAGATTTACAAGTAACACTCAAATGAAAAATTTCGTCTGATTCAAGTTTTGTCCAATTCGCGGTTTAAGTATTATCTACATGATACGATGAATTCAGCACGGAAGTCTTAACTTCAACAGGTTAGAAAGACACTTGGACAGAGACTTCCCAGAGAGACACGAAAACTGACTGACTTTTCTCTCTCTCGGTCGCTCGCAAACACACACACGCACACACACACACACACACACACACACACACACACAACCACGCACGCACGCACACACACACACACACACACACACACACACACACACACACACACACACACTTATATGTATATATACACGAAAACATAGTTCTCAGACTGACCATTCCGCCGCAGACGGACAGAGCGACAGGGGTGTCTCCATGTGACCGCACTCTTCCTGTCATCTGACAAGACAGCTCCAAGTCCACCTCCTCCTCGGACGCGACCCTGACCTCGACCTCCCCATCTTTCAACTCTGACCTCCAATCATGTCGTGCTTCCATCTTCTGTTCATCCTTCACACCGGAAGAGGCATTACTAGCCTCTCAGACCTGACCTGGGTCTTCCGACTTTTCTGGCTTTCAGTTCTTTTGAGTTTGACCTGCACCTCGTCCTCAACATCTCTGCTACCACCGTCCTTGAACTCTGAACTTGACACATTTTCGTTGTCTGTCCTTGACATAACCTTGCCTGCTGCTGGCTGGGACTGGCGATGATAGATTTTGAATCCCGGAGCCAGCAGTTCCTTGTTTTCCCAGAGTTCCACGTGGAAGTCGTTGCCGAAAGCAGAGAGGTTGAGGTTGAAGGTGGGGGTGAGGCGCAGGCTCCGCTTGTGGCGCCACACCACGTGCAGCTCGTGTAGTGGAATGTGTTCATTCTGTTCCCCGTCCCACGCCACCGGATATACAATTTGAAACTCTGAAAAATAAGCATACAAACAACACAATTATTATTTTAATACTTTTTGGAAATGAACATTTGATAAATAGGACTTTAAAAAATTGAAGTTACGATAAATTAGGTTAATTTTACGTACTATAAATGCAAATCGCTTGTGACAATAATTCACTATATCATTATACACCACGACCTCCTGTATGCTCACCACTGAATTATAAGACATGGAATTTCGATGTGCCACTGTCCATAACACTGGCGGCATACTATATGTATCTAGCAAGAAATGCGACAGGCCCCTACAAAATATGCAATGAGCTGGGCTGGCTTACTCAGGATCGATGTGGCTCATGAAGCTTGACGGACGCTTTATGCTCCATCCAGAACCAGAAGGGTTGAGTGACTGATAAAATGGAACCATGTGTTTTCATACTTAACCCTAGTTAAAGGCATTGACTTGCAGTCGAATGGAGTCCGTCATTCTTGACAGGCACAATTTCATCATGTTGACAGGTGCACTTACTTGTGGTGAGCAAGAAAATTGCCTCGACTCATAGACTGTTGGATGGATGGACAAACTGGACAGCTGGATGAAGTATACAAATGTGTAATGTCTACGGTTGGAAGGACGAAGGAACGGACTTACGATAAATTCGTGAAGTTTTTCAAACGGAGGGTGTATGCATACGCATACGATATTTTGTACCTCCGTGGCAGTACGCTAATACGAGTATTCATCATCATCAGGTGCCTTGCCGCATGTCGTTGGCGATTATGGACTTCCATCTGTCTCTATCTCTTGTTGCCTCAAGCATCTCTTCCACCCTCCCTGTTTTCAGCCACTCTGCAAGTCCGTCTAGCATCCTCTCCCTGGGTCTACCTGGTGCTCTCCTCCCCTCCAGCTTTCCCGTTGTGACCAGGTGTTCTAATTCCCCTTTCCTCATAAAATGGCCTACAAATGTTGCCTGCCTTTTCCTAATCTTCCTTATGAATGATCTACTTGTGTCTGCCTCCATCAAGACTTTGTCTCGTTTGTTTTCATTGCTGTCCATGGAACTCTCAACATTTTTCTGAGAAACTACATCTCGGCTACCTCAATCTTCTTCTGGCTTTGCTTGTTGACTGTCCACGCCTGGCAACCGTATAACATTATCGGTTCTATATAACATTCAAGAACTCTCTTCCTGATGCTAATTACTAAGCATTTGTTGGTAAGAATGCTCTCCATCTTCTTGAATGTTGTTTTTGCTTGGCCGACTCTGCTGGCTATTTCTGATGTGCATCTGCCATCTGGTGAAATGATCGTTCCCAGGTATTTAAATTTATCAACCTGTCTCAAGGTTGTACCGTTTGCTGTTATTTTGCATGAGGGGATTTTATGCTTTTTACTGATCACCATGACTTCAGTCTTCCTGCTGTTTAGTTCCAACCCCTTACCTTTGCTTTCTATTTCAAGTATATTCACAAGGTTTTGTAGGTCCCTTTCACTTTCTGCAATTAGCACGGTGTCATCTGCGATTCGAATGTTGTTTGTCATTTTTCCTCCAATCTTTAATCCAGGGTCTTCCTCTAGGTTTCTCATGATGTTTTCGCTGTAAAGTGAAAACAGATCTGGTGACAAAACACAACCCTGTCTGACTCGTCTTTTGATGTTTTGGAAAGAGCTTATATCGCTTTTTATTCTCACTGCAGCTGTTTGTTCCCAATACATATTTCTGACTATTCGTAGATCTTTTCCATCAATATTGAGTCTTTCTAGTTGGTTGATCTATTCTTCATGTCTTACCAGACCGAAAGCCTTGGTATAGTCAGCAAAGCATAAATATAAATCCTTGTTCACCTCGATTGACCTCTCTATGATAGTTCTCAAGGTGTATATGGCATTAACAGTTCCTTTCCCTTCCACAAATCCACACTCTTCATCTGCTATTTCTCTTTTGATTCTATTCCTTGTCCTTATCATGATTATTGTTAACAGGATTTTTGTTACATGACTCATCAAACTGACTGTGCGAAACTCCAAGCCCCTGTCTTCTTTGGAAGTGCAATGAAAATTGATTTTGACATATCTTTGGGGATTTTTCCAGTGTCGTAAATTTCATTTAGGAGGACTGTTATTTTTGTCTATACCGAATTCCTCCAGGGCTTCAATCATCCCTGTGGTAATGTTGTCTGGTCCTGGGGCTTTTCCTGGTTTCATCTTTTTCAATGCTGCTCTAACTTCATCTTTCATTATGGGTGGTCCTTCAAAGTTCTTTCTTATAATGTGTTCTGCGTTTCTGTCATCTTCAAAAAGGTCTTTAATGTACTCTCCCCATCTGTCTAATATTTTGTCTTTTTCCATGAGAATCGTACCGTCTTTCAATTTTAAGCAACCAGTTGATGTGCATATATTTTTCCTGTGGACAATTTCTTCAATTCGTCTGTACATACCCTGAGGATCCGTTTTGTGTTGGTCTTCTATTTCTTTGCATTTTGTTTTCAGCCAAGCTTCCTTAGCTTCATTGCACCTATTCCTCATTTCTTTGTTTATCTTCCTGTATATTTCCTCGTTTCTCTTTGCCTTCCTCCGTTCCTCCATCAAGCCTAAAATTTCTTTTGTCATCCAGGTCTTTTTTGCTTTTCTATCTACTACACGGATTTCTTCACAAGCTTCATTTATCGAATTTCTCAACTTTGTCCATTGTTCCTCACTGTCACCAACGTCTTCCAGAGCACTGAATTTTTTTTAACATGTACATTAAAGTTTTTGACGTATCACTTCATCTGTCTTTAGGAGTCCAAGATCTAGTTTGATGTTACTTTTGGCCTGTTTCCTTTTCCGTAGTTTCAACCTAAATCTTCCCACTACAGGATTGCGGTCACTGTTGCAGTCTGCGCCTGGTAGTGTTTTTGCTGACAGTAAAGAATTTCTAAATCTTTTATTAATCATGATGTAGTCAATCTGATTTTTGGTATTATCTCCTGGACTCATCCAAGTCCATTTTCTTATATTAGGCTGCTCAAACCAGGTGTTTCCTACTATGAACTCATTCATCTATGCCCATTCTACAAGTTTCCCTCCCATTTCATTTTGTGTACCAAGGCCATGAGGTCCAACTATATCCTCTACCCTATCCTTTCCCACTTTAGCATTAAAATCTCCCATTATTATGGTAACCTCTTGTGATTTTCATTGGGCCTTGGCCAGTCTCAAATACTTCGTAGAAGTTGTCGATGTCTTCCTGGGTACTTGTGGATGTTGGTGCATGCACCTGAATGATGTTGATATCAAATGGTCTGCCTCCCAATTTGACCAGCAAGACTCTGTCGGACACAGCCCAGTAGTATCCCTTAACTGCTTTTGATTTGTCCCTGTCCATTACAATGCCTACTCCTCTTTCATGAGTTTCCACAAGAGTATATCACTGTATACTCTCCGGATGTTATCATGCCTGCCCCCTTCCATCTCACTTCCCCTAGTCCTAAAATACTTAATGTTAAGCCTTTCCATCTCGATTTTGACACTCTAATTTTCCCTTTTGCAGCAATGTCCTCACATTCCATGTTGCGAGTATTGCACGCGTGAAATGATCCGCGCTGAAGGCAGAGCGCCTTCTTGAACAAACTGAAAGTGAAACTAAAAACTTACGCCACGCAGGGTAAACACATACCCCGTGGGGTCGGCTGATTTAAGCAATCAATCATCCCTGCCTGACCTGGCTGCTGGCATAAACCATAAACAAACTAAGTGGCCGGCAGCAGGTGTGCGCCACTGAAATCAGGTCAGCAGAGTCGTGTGAATGTTGAAATAAGGCATGTAGGGCAAACGTCGGTCGCCCGCCTCGCACCCACAATGCCCCTCCCTCCCTCATCTTCCTCTCTTCTTTGGGAGAAAAAAGTGCGTGTGTGTGTTTGGTGTGAGTAGGCGCTGTGACTATGTTTGTGTGCACGCGTTGTGTGTATTTTTATGTCCGTGTGTGGGTGCACGGGTGTGTTTGTGTGTGTGTGTGAGTGTGTTTGTGTGTGTGCGCGGTTGTTTGTTCGGATCCCATTTCACTCCCTTGCGGCGACTGTTTGCTTGTCTGACACCTACATGTGTTTTCGTATCTGTAAGAGCGACTGACAAGGGAGATAAGTACTTTCAAACTTTAAAAGGCGGATGAAAGGCGAGTTGGCGAGGGGCCTTTGTGGTTGGCGATGACGACGAGCTGATTGTTTCGTTTCGACACGGTATGAGTGGCGTGGGAGATAAAAAGGGTCATGTTTTGCAACTATCACTTGACATACATGTCCAAATTAACTCACTGATCAAGTTTCCTGTCATGTTCCCGCTGTCTGCGCGTGAGTGTGTGAATGTGTGTGCGCACGCGCGTGCACGTGCACGTGCGTGTGGGTGTGTAAGATGGAGTTGTACATCTGACAGTAGCCTACATATTACTTCGTCTATACTTGTTTCTCCACGGATTTCTGTGTACTTATTTGTTGTAAAATAATTTCAGCTCCAAAAAAATTTTTTTCTTAAATATTGCAGCATCTCGTTTATCCATGTAAATTGATTCAGGTGAAAACAAAGATATCTATGGACAACAGATCGCAGAAATGGACTACGCCGCTGTGAGAGAACGAACTAGTCATGCCCAAACACATTTTTGCGCAGGCTATTTCCGAATCTAGATCTCATAAAGGGCCACTGATAATATAGACAAGGATTTTAAACTCGCTTCTTGACAGTATTTGAACATTATTTTCCATCTCTCTTTTACAACGTTCACATGAAATCCCATGCTGACTATGTACTCTAACAGTCGGGGTTGTTGCAAAGAAGTTCAAGTAAAAAATAATAAATAATAAAAAAAAAACTATTCCAAAGAAGAGCAGGAAGTTTTCTGATAATTGACAGCTCCCTAACCACAGTCCAAGAATTTTACAATAACCGTAACAATGCAAGTTGTTTTCGGCGAAGCTGTAATCAAGAAACCCTTCCTCAGAAGAAAGACAGAACTTAGAGTAACTGACAGCTTCCTTACTACGGAACAAGTAAATATTTCTCAAAAATTTAAGTGCAACAAAAAGCACACAAATGTACGAAAATGTCCACAGATCCGCCTACAATCTTTTTTAATTGAGCTATTCACCCCATGCAAAACACACTTCACAAATCCAAGAAGCACTCAATCTTCCAAGGCCAAGATTAGTCATGTTCAAAGTAAGCGTCTCCTTTTCTGGAGCGTGTCTTTACAAGACATTACCTAATAACATCAAAGTCATGACCACCGCTGGCCAGCTATGAAAGGAAGCTGGGGCAGAAAGTTCCATGGAATAAATAATCATTCTACTTATTCTGATTATTGTAACCTCTCTTCTGCACGCCCAGTGCTAATGAAATATCTAAACAGTCTCACCACTACACACGATCTCCCTCCTCTCTCTCCTCTTTCCTCCTCTCTCTCTCTCTCTCTCTCTCTCCTCTCCTCTCTTCTCCCCTCTTTTCCTCTCTCTCCTGCTCTCTCGTCTCTCTCTCATACATACACTAACTCATCTGTGATCAATCAAATTCATTCTGTGTCCACGCCTACATGCTGTTTTAAGAGCATGAAAAACAGCTTCTTTAACAAGCTAGATCTAGGTGCAATTTCTCTACATTTGTTGTAATCAATTAAGTGGTGGGCCAGCAAGTTCAATCACTTGACTGTTAATCAATGCACCGAATTCAATATCTATTCGGACAAGGATTTACTCCACACATAACCCTTCCCTCCCTTTCCTCCCCCTTTTAAACCCTCGTATCCTCTCCCCAATCCTAAGAGTGAGTGCTACTCTTTCGAATGGCACGAGATACCGAGGTTTCGTGTTTAGTGAGCGTAAAATATCTCACAGCAACATCAAAGTTGTCACTGGGCGAAATAATTCATTCTCATAAGTAAACAAATAAACAAACAAACGAACTAACAAACAATAGATGAAATAAAATAAAAATAAATAAACAAATCAACACACACACACACACACACACACACACACACACACACACACACACACACACACACACACACACACACACAAAGCAGTCCAGATTTCAAATGGCAAAACCTCGTCAGTGCGTCAGGTTTGTGCACAGGCTCACGACATATGTCTATTACGATCTTCCCGTCATATGGCTGTGGTTGTATTTCCGCTTATACAACCATACGGCCACTACGAGCCCATCGTGAGAAAACTGAAGTAGTGAATCTGACCAGTCGCCGTGGTGCAGCAGTTATCGCTACGGACTATCGTGTTGTGGGTTCGATTTCCCATCAGTCCTGTCAAAATCGTCACGGGAATTTTCGGCCTCAACCGGTTACTACCTAGAATTGTGTGCGCTATGGGCTCATGGGGAGACTGATCAACATCTCAGGTGTCTGTATGTTTCGGGGCTGATTGACGCCAGGATGTAGTATGATAGGAAGCGTACAGAACAGCCCTGTCTCGATCCAAGATGGAACTACGTTGCATTATGATTATCATCCCCATCGTCATCATCGTCATAGTATTGTAAAAACTGTTCCAGCTTCTGCGGCCATAAAGGGGGCGAAGAAAATGGGACACTAAAGAAAAAAATAGCACATTGAATGATAAATGCAATGATCCTTTAAAAGTGTACTGTAATCGTCTTACAAGGCATTTTCTTTGAAACTAAAACTTTTTTTTTTTTTTACATTTTTAACACCAACAAAAAAGGTCTTATAGCTAATCAAACAAAGTTAACTTAGTATTCTCCGCTTCATAATACAATGAGCGCATACATATCCTTTATCTCGTAACAGCGTCGTGGGCAAATAGTTTTTAGCTTTGGTTCACCTTCCAGTCTCACACAATATGATTTATTTGCATGCTGGAAGAAAAAGGTCATTCCAAACAACCATACCTGATGCCTCTTACTACCCTGGGACCATCACGAGACAACATAGTGATATCCTCTTTGGAAGAACAGAGGCATACCTGGCCTCTGCCGTCTACTCTGTGTACAGGGTCTTTAAAGAAAACTTACATAAATTTGATAAAAGGGCCGTTAGAAAACAATTACAGTGCTCCGTAAGCCGTGATGAAAAGAAACAGTAAAGCGAATGGCGACCCATTACGGTGTCGGCGCGCTCTTTGAAGTTGACAGTGTCGCCGTGTCTTTCTCTCTTAACTCCTTCCCCCTCTCTCTTCGCCTCGCGTGGGTACATCCACCATCAGATTTATTACCAGTTTCTATTCGTATTTTACGTCAAAGCAACGGTAAAGTTCTTACCGTGGCGATAAACAGACGCTGCGATATACAGAAGAAGGGGGGAAAAACCACTCAGAGACGCATGATGGACCAGTTAGTACTGATTTTGTTGTTAATCAACAGTTCATGTTGCGTATAGCCCAGCAGACCACTAAAGCATATCAAGGCTTAAATCGCGTAGTCTTAATGTAACCAGCAATGTGTAAATCAGGGCTTATGTGTAACTTTGGCTGTATACACTGTTCACATCATTTCTTTCACAAATGCAATCGAAAAGTACAATATCAGTTTCAGATTTGTATAGTATTAGTATACGCCCATACGTGTTTCGCTCTCCATTTATTGCTTTCTTTTGCTTGTTTGTTTGTTTATTCGTTCTGGGTTGGTTTTGTTGTTGTTGTTGCTGTTGATGCTGTTTATAACGTATCCTGTAATGTTGATGTTGTAAATGCTACTGCTACTGAAGCTGTGATACTTAGGAACCAGAGGTACAAAGACGGACACAAACATAGATCACCAGAGCAGTGAGGACGTTGTCAACGACAATGGGTCAAGAACAGAGCAGATGATGGAAGTCCTGTGTGTTGCAATCAGGTTAAAGGGTCAAGGGGAAACTTTAATTGTGGTTTGTCGTGACTGCGTTATGAAACTCTTCCAACATGTACGGTTCCTTGTATTACGATACACGACATGCTTTGCTACTTCTTCAAGCTGATGATCCATTTCTGAAGCGTCGATGTGAATAAAGGTGACGACAGTCAGTAATTTAAAAGGGGGTGTCCGAAACTGAGGAAAGGTTTAAGAATACTGGCAATGTCTTTCTCCCTCTCGTCTGCGTGAGTATCTATGTGTGTGTGTTCTTCTTCGTTCGCTCTCTACATGGTCAGGCCACATCTAACCATAAATATGCCCCCCCCCCCCCCCTCAATGTTCCTGCCGGCTGCCATGGAGTTATAGTCAGCCAAGTCCACTGTCGCTCCATTTGACAGAGAATACACTACCGTAATATGTGTTCCGCTGTTTGGTCCTCCTAAAAGCAAAGAACAGGCTGGTGAAGGTGTCAGTTTGAACTTATATTTTCTATGAGCGTTGAGCCGATTGTGGCCATGACAAACGTCATCGGGACACTTGCTGCTCTGTGGACTGAAGGTGGTAGTCATCCCGTTCTGTCCGTGACCTGATGACGTTTTTCTTGTCGCTGTTTGCTTGGGCTTTCTGTGCTCCTCTTGTTGCCAGCTCATCTTTCGTCTCGTTTCCTTGTACTCCACAGTAAGCAGGGATCCGCTGGAGGACTACTCTGTTGGTTCTAAGGACTTGCTGGAAGGCCTTGGTCAGCTTGGGCGAAGCTTGTCGTTCTCCAAGGCCTGGAAAACAGAGGGCATCTGACAGAAAGACTGCTTGATAGCATGTCACCTGTTGTCTGAATCATGGAAGCTGCTTGCATGAATGCCTCTGTTTCTTCTCGGAAGATAGTGCAGTGTTTGCCAGTAGGACCACTGGTACATGTAATTGAGGTTTGAGCCTCCGGGAAGTTGATGAGGATACCAGCCGCCCCCCCCCCCCCCCACTGGTCACAGCACTGATGGCTGACTCCCTGGTCTATACATGTAGTCATGCCTCCTGTGGGTAATGCTCTTCAAACATAGCTTGCACCATGTTCTTGGCTTTCTCTGCCACGAGGCTGGATTCCTCTTAAGTGTCTCTTTTTTTTTTATTCGGAGTAGATCGGAGTACATCTCAATGCATCAGTGATAACTCTGACAGCCTAGTTCTGCATTTCTTCTTGGTTGAGCTTGACCACGGAGTGGAGCTAAATTCGGGGTGGATCCTGACCGTTCCCAGATATACTGTCTTCAGTATCTTCTCGTTAGCTGCCCGTGTAGTGCCCGCCAACTTTCCGAGGATCGTTAGCTTGCACCTTGCCTTAGCTTCTGCTTTTGTAAGGTTTGTTCATGACTCACATGAATGTTCACAGTACTCTTCACAGTACGAATACAAAATTGTACTAAACCCTCTATTTCTCCCTCTCTCTGTCTCTCACTCACAGGCGCATGCGTGCCACCTTTCACCTCGAATGATGTCATTTTGCGCTATGTGTGACGCCATCTTGATTACTGGCTATATTCTACGGGATTGTTTTCATTCTTTTTGTTTGGTTTCTTTCTCAATTAGTAATTCGCCAGATACGCATGATCTGCGTAGGGCCTCGTGGTAATGCCTTTTTCTCCGAAAGAAAACTACAAAACATGGCCACAGGCATATTTGTGAACCTCAGTGACCGACAGTGATCTTTAAAATTTGCAAGCTTCACTCGAAGTTACACATTCTTATCATATTTGGCGTAATATAGACACACACACACACAAATAATCGTGCACGATTTGTAGAATAAAAGGAGTTTGCAGATCTCTCTTGTATATGTGTCTAGAAGCTAAGTGCAGAACTAGGCGGCTAAAGGAAATCCCAATCTTATCAGGTCACTTCATCCATCAGTTATACATGTATCTGGTCGGTATAAACCTCCCATTTTAAAGGGGAGACTGAAAGAACAAATGGAAAGACTCTCGTGTACATCTTTCTGGTGGCTAGCTGGAATGAAAGAACAACTGGAAAGTCTCTCTTATACATCCTTCTGGTGGCTAGCCGGAATCTCCATGTGAGAAATGACGTCACTAAGGGTCTTGCATCAAGTCACTGCATTCATCAGCAGTGTGGGATAAATCAGTAAACCTTGTTACATCTGTAGCGGACAGTGACGGAAGATTCAACAACACAACATAGCGGGACGCTTATACAGCGTGGGAAATAGGCTACAACACTGCTTTACCTCGTTTTATATAAACTCAACATTTACCCAAATTTGTACAGATCTCTACTTTAAGAATTAACAAATGCATGATACACACACACACACACACACACACACACACACACACACACACAACACACCACACACACACACACACACACACACACACACACACACACACACACACACAATGCTGAGAAGAACACAGCTGGGTTTTTTTTCTAACTGAGAGCAGATGTTGACAATATTTTTCTTTCCCTGGCACTATTTATCTCTGACGCTTTGAAATATGGAAAAAATCAAACTTGGCCAATAAATACAAATATTTGTCTTACCTTGACGACTATTTTGAAATGTTAGATATAAACGAGTAATTGTGACTCAACACATCGGCGGCAGCACAGCAATATTCTACATTTTCATGATATAAGTCTATATATGTATAAAGAAAATATTTCACGTCACTGCGGGTTGCACATGTGTGTATGTGCGGGTGAGTGTGCGTACATGGGAATATCACGTGTACGTACATGCACCCTTTGATATCTCAAGGTAATCATCATCATTATCATCATGTGCCATGGTGCATGGCGTTGGCGATCGTGGCCCTCAATTACGAATCTATCTTTTGTTGCTGCAAGTATATCTTCTACCCTTTTTTCCCTACCCACTCCGCAAAACTACTGCTTTTCCCCCGGGACTGCCTGGTGCTCTTTTTCCCTCTAGCTTTCCTGTAGTAACTGGGTGCTCACATTTCACTTACCTCTGTTGCTTGTCTTTTCCTGGTCTTCTTCATCAATGTCTCGTTCGTTTTCTTTGCTGTCCATAGAACTTTTATTTTTCTTCTTAGAAACCACATTTCAGCTGCCTCAATCTTGTTCTGATTTTGCTTGTTGATTGTCCACTATTCGCGTCTGTATAACAGTATTAGTTCTATAATAACACAGAAAAGCTATCTTCCTGTCATTTGATAGGCATATATTGGTAAGAACGCTTTTCAGTTTTTTACTGCTGTTTAAGCTTGGCCAGTTCTGCTGGGTATTTCTAATATGTTGATAAGATGACTGTTCCCTGATATTTGAACTTAAGAACTTGTTTCAATGTTGCGCTGTTTCTTATATCACATAAAGGAATTTCATCACCATGACTTCGGTTTTCTTAGTATTTAGCTCTAGCTCTTTATTTCTGCTTTCTTTTTCATTACGTTCATAAACTTTTGTAGGTCTTTTTCACTTTCTGCAATTAGAACGGTGTCATCTCCATAACGAAGACTCTTTATCATTTTCCCTCCAATCTTCATACCACAACATTCCTCTAGGTTTCCCCTTATGGTTTCGCTATAAAGTGAAAACAAAATCTGGTGACAGAACACATCACTGTCTAATCCTTCTTTTGATATTTTGAAAAGAACTTATATCGTCTTCTACTCTCATCGCTGCCGTTTTTTCTCAATACTATTCCTTATTATTCTTAAAACTTTTCCACACATGTTCAGCTTTTCCAATTAGTTAATCAATTTTTCACGTCTTACCTGATTAAACGCCTTGGTATAATCAACAAAACTTAAATCTAAATCCTTATTCAAGCCAACTGAGCTTTCTACGAGAGTTATTAGGTTATGTATGGCATTAACAGTTCCTTTCCCTTCAATAAATCCACATTGTTCTCCTGTCGTTTCTGATTTGATTGTATTCCTTGTTCTCAGCATGATTATCATTAACAGAATCTTTGTCACATGATTCATGAAGCTAATTGTACGATGGAATTCTCATTCTATAGCTCATCGCTGCTCTAATTTCATCTTTCATTATCGGTGAGCCTCACAGTTCTTTCAATATGTTCTTCCCTTCTGTCATTGTCAAAAGGTCTTCGATGTACTCTCCCCATCTACCTAATATTTTGTCTTTTCCCATAATAATTACGCCATCTTTTGATTTTAAGCGACAAGTTGATGCCTTTTTCCTGCGAGCAAAAAATGGGGTTTGAATACAACAGTTACACAATGTGAAGCTGTACACTTGTTTGCTTTGGAAACGTTTTCTGGGGCTACATATGCGGACATCAAGTGGTTTGGTGTTCGGAGAAACAAACAGATATCATTCGTTCGTCAATTCAGCCATACAGTGTGTACGATACTGGTTAAAACTGCCGAGTATGGAAGATTTCAGATTGCCAGAAAAGTCATACAAGATGCTTTTGATTATCGATTTAGACTTAGAAAACGTAAGTACTGGGCAATAAGTACGCGTACATGCTTAAGTGAATATGGTTTGGTGATTTTTTAAGCAGCTGGAAATCAGAATCAGTTAATTCTTTTCTCTTTTTTTTTCGATAAAGGTTAATTGATTCAGAAAGCAGAATGGAATGAACATATTCAGACGTGTGGAAGATATGACTTTTATCGTCTTTCGCAAATTCTCACAGCATTATATTAGCCAGTGATTTGGACATTCATTTGAGAAGAATGATTGCAAAATTTAGGCTTGGTGATCAAATCTGAAGATTCATCATCCGGGTACAAGGTGTGTCCTTTATACATGCACGCGAAAGAAGACGAGATACATTTTCTCTGCTGTCCGGTTATTGATTTGCAGAAATCCAAGCATGTTTATGCTGTGCTTATCATTAAGCTCAAATCACTATGATTCTGTTAAGAATTTCAGGTTGTTTCTACTTAAAGAATTTAAAAAAAGGAAAACTGCGATGTCCTAATGTGTAGCTGCTATTTGTTGTAGTTGCTGATCTTGTTCTCTGGTGTAATTGATAACTTCTTTTATAACACATTTAAAGCATCCCTTCAATGGCCTTTTCGAATAAAATATCTTAAGTCTGAAGTATAATCTCCTCTCCTCTCCTCTCTCTCTCCTCTCTCTCTCTCTCTCTCTCTCTCTCCTCTCTCTCCTCTCTCCTCTCTCTCTCTCTCTCTCTGACAGTAACATTTCTTAGTTTGTCTATGTGTGCATTATTACGTACGAACTTGACCCTCAGAAGAACAACGCATTCACATTTTTTACCAATGAAGTCACTAACTTCTTGTGGATTTGGATGTCAAGAACACAGAGAGAATGAGAGACAGAGACAGACAGACAGACAGAGACAGAAAGACAGACAAACAGAGAGGGGAGACAGACAGACAGACAGAGACAGAGAGACAATTTACCAACAAAACTAAGGAGACTGAATTTACGTGTGATTTCGACGCCAAACAATTTGGAGCTGAACCACCCATGGTAAACCACGCTTGCTACTGAGAAGTGACAGAGTTAATTCTGGAGATTAATTTCGTGTTTGCTAGGTGAAAAGGTTAAAAGACATAGCTTGAGGTTTAACGTATTCCCATCACAAGACGTAACGCCTAGTTTGCTTTCTTCTTAATCTCCTTTTCAAATAAAAAACGAAGGGGGAGGGTGTAAATTTCATGATGTGTGTGTGTGTGTGTGTGTGTGTGTGTGTGTGTGTGTGTGTGTGTGTGTGTGTGTGTGTGTGTGTGCGCGTGGTGTGTGTGTGTGTGTGTGTGTGTGTGTGTGTGTGTGTGTACACGCGTGTGTGTGTACAGTGTGTGTGTGGTGTGTGTGTGTGTGTGTTGTGGTGATGGTGGATCATTGCTGCAGTTTGGTCAAAGGTTTGGACTTTTAAGACAGGCGAAAACATAGATAAGTTGGAAGGTAAATCAAAATGGTCAAGGACACAAGGACAAAAAAAAAAAGCGCCTCAAAACAGCACTTTTTGAGGAAAGTGTGTGAATAACATTATCAGAAACTTCTGAAATATTTAAAAATCTGTTTTCACTTCAGTAACCATACGTCAAGTTTAATCATAAGTCATAGGTATGTTACCGATTACACAGTATGTAACAAAAATGTAAAAACATTAAGGAATCGACTTTCTTTGGAAGCCTAAGAACAAAAGTTATTGACTACAATTTTATCATATTTTCTTCTTTGATGTACGACTATTGATGCACAACGATTTGGCATCAGCGTCCAAGAGAATATCACCAAAATGTATAAAACATAGCTTTGGATTTTTTTCCGCTCTCAACTTAAAACATAGTGATGGATACACACTGGAGAGAAAAGTTGGATAATATTGCTTCAGACAAATTTTGTTCTCACATACGTATCCAAAAACGCTTCCTGGAATTGTTCTTGGTAGGAAGTGTGGATGGGGAAAAGGCAAGAGCTCGCCACAGAAGAAAATGGCCAGACGACGTCAAGGACAAGACGGGTGACAACTTAGCTGGCTGCATGCTTAGATCGCAAAATAGGACATACTGAACAACCGTGACATGTCGACCTGTGTAAGGCAGAGATGACTCCAGATGAAATGTTTGGCATCTGCAATCATGGGAATTTCTCAAAATATTATATACTGTAGTGTTAAGCGTTTTCTCTTTTCCACAGATGCTAGACATTAGCAATTCATAGCAACATATTTTATAAGCGAGGTTTTAATGCATCCAAACGACGTGTTTTTGTTGCATCTGTACCACACACAAAAATTACTCATTTAAAAAAAATTAACGTATTCTACAATAAAGATGAATCTGATGCTTTTACGTACAAAGAGATTAACTCTGTGATTTTAAACAGCACACATCCAGAAATATACTGAAAGAAATTTACATAAGATATTCATACACTACTATTCTTTTTACACATGTCAAAATTGCATCGTCCGATTTTTCAGGAGTTTGTTCCATGTTTCCACTATTGCAACACTTCTGTGTAAAACAGAATACGCTTCGTTTAAGAACTCTGGGCATTATAAAACATAATTAAGTAACGGTGACCGAATGATTGTCCTTCTTTAGATACAAAAACTCACTTGGATGAGAAATACAAGCCACAAATAAAAGCCCCTTACGTATAATCATGTATCCATTTTTTAATCGTTCAGAACTTTGTGGTTCAAGATTGACAAATACGAAGAATAGGAACTGCATTTTGAACACACACGTTAGAGGAATACAAACAGTTCTCTCATAAAACAGAACTTAAACATTCTCCTGAATTGCTTGCTGAACCTATGCTGTTTAAAGCGAACATCTGAATTGGTGTCAAAATCATAGCATGTGTAAACTGATTTAAAATGGTATTTACTGTATTGTGCACATTATGAAAGACAGCGGAGAACATTGGAGAACTCTTTGAACGAACCGAATTTAACGCAACATGGCATAAATGCAGACTCCATTATTTTTGCTGGATGTGTATCATCTATTAAAAACTGTATACAAAAATGCAACACAGAGATTAAATACAGCACATAACTGCAGACTACCCTCGCACTGAAAACGCTTTACTCGGTGCAAAAAGGTTCTTGACTCAATTATATTTTGATATCAAAAGACAGTAGCCCAAAGTGTTGTTCAAAACGGAATTAAAAATTTAATCGGACAAAATATGTAGAATGCCATTTTTTGTAAATTGCGCAAAATGAAAGACACAAAGCTCAGATGGTTTCAGTTAGATTGTCCATTGAATCCTTGCTATAAATATAGTTTATACAGTTTTAAGGAGGTGTCATCATATAATACACTTGGCAAAATTTTTGGGGGAAAAAGTTGAATGAAAGAAATCCGCTATCGTTGGACATACAGCTAAATGAACATATCAAACTTGGAGCATATTTTGGATTCCAGACAGAAGCAGTTCTTGATTTCAAGATATTGTTTGCTAAAAGTGTGTTCATAAATATACATTAGATAATATTGTTCTAAAAATTTCTGCTTTCGAAAAAGAGCTGAAATAAGGTAAGACATTGAAGAGTACAATGCAAAAGTCATGGAAAAACTTCAAATTTCAGGCAGAATGGTTGTCTTATTCAGGAATTATTGTTCCTCCATTGCAAACTTATCAATGATGACTCTATGATAACGTATCGTTTCTCTCTGTATTGTATACTTCACTCTGATAACCTATGTGCACTTAATGTTTTCGACTTTTATAATGTCATAACCAGATGCTCTATATTTTGCCCTTTGATCTGTTTCTTTTTGTATTTGTTTATTCTTTTTTCTTCTGTCAGATTTCCATTTTTTGTATAGATTAAATATGTTCGATGTGATATAACAAATGACACTATACACTTCATAAAAAGATATGTATATGTATCTATATACACACACACATATATATGTAACACACACACACACACATATATATATATATATATATATATATATATATATATATACATATATATGTACATATATATGTAAATATATATATATATATATATATATATATATATATATATATATAATATATATATATATCATTATATGAAAAGATGTTTTAAAAAAGTCCTCAAGGGTATTTACATGTACTTACATTAGTACCAGAAAATGAGCACAGTACACACTTTTCTGACCTTAAATCCACCTTCCACTGTAAGGAAGGTCCTATTTAATTCAAACATAATCGTCACTGGAATATTTAAGATCTTACATTATATCTTCAGAAAAAAAGCATAAAAGAACCATAACATTTCCCCAGTCGAGGTTTACTCTTCATCTCTCTTACTCCATTTAAAATCTCAGTTCTGTAGTCAAGTCGGTTTGAGTGCTTCCATGGCTAGGAAAACAACAAGAACGATAAAGGCACGACACAAAACAAAAATCTCCTCAAACACCCCATCGCCCATAAAACCTCTCCCCGACAATAAGACAACAGTGACGAATATCCCCCGTAAACGGAGTAAATCCATCTGTGATTGATAGCTTAGTAAATCTTTCACTCTTTTATCCTGTCCGCCATTTTTCTACACGGCGTTCGTGTGTGGGAAGAGTGAGACAGTGGAGTGTTTAAGTCCTAATCACGGTCCAACTGCTCTACCGTTGCATGTCACTGTCCAGGTCAGGATCCATGAATGAACATGGTACGCCAAAGACAGGTGAAGGACAGCGTTCTGAATGGTGAATGTACACCCTCTTGAATAGCGAATGGACAAATACTTGAATGGTGGATGCATAAAGTCTTCAATGGCAAAGGGACGAAGTCATGTGTGATGAACGGACTGATGATTTTCTACACAGAAGGATCTAGATAGTGAATGAGCGTAGTCTTAAATGGCAACTGGACAAGGTCACATGTGGTGGTGAGACAAAGTCAATAACTGCAATTCATTTTAACTGGAGAAATCTCTACATGCTGAAGGGTTGAGATCCCGAACGGAGTGAATGGACACAGTTCTAAAATAAGAAACAAATAAAATCTAACTGGACACGGTTCTAAAATAATAAACAAATAAAATCTAGAATGTTGACCAGTCTCAAATGGGTCCAGTGGGGACACCGGGGGCTCTTTCAGATAAATAGCATCCCTACTTTCTGGAAATTCTGTGCTAGAAAATTTCCTTTTCTTTGTCACACTCTTTCTTTGTGCCTTGTTCCTTTGTTTTCTGTAATTCCTTCGTACCATTTTCTGCCTTGCTGGTCCATTCACCTATATGTGTTCGATAAAGCCTTACCTATTTTTCTTAGTAGTGATAATTGGGTACATGTATTAAGTGCACTTCTGGCTCTTGGAAAATGAGATATACGGAAGCAATTTCAGGTAATATAGGCCCGTGTTTATATGCCTTAATAGTATATAGTTCAGTTGTCTAAATTTGTATTTAGGTATGTTTTTAAATCCCCTGTGATAAATTTGACGGAGTGGTCAACACCAGGGGTATCTCTTTCGATTAAGTACATATATTTTTCCTTCCCCACCCCCACCCCGGTTTTCTTTTTTTTTTTTTTTGATTGTTGAAGTACTGTGTATGTTTTGAAACGGTTATACCCCCGATATGGCTCTATGCAATCGGCTGGGCTTTAAACAAAACAATAAGTCTCAAATGGTGGTTGGACTGGACAAAGTCCTGACAGATGATACGACAAATTCTGAACAGACCTGAATGGGGTAAGGACAAATACATGAGTAGATAACGACTGAAATATTGAATAGGGTCTGGACGAAGTCATGAATGATGACAGTACAAGTCCTCAAATCGAACTGACCAATGTTGTGTATTGTGGTCAGACAAAGTCACGGATAATGAAGGACAAAGTCTTTGATGATAAACAGAATAAAATCCGAGATGGCGATTGAACAAAGTCCCAAAACAGTGACTGTACAAAGTCCTCATGGGTTGCTGAATAACATACCGAATGCTGAGTAGTCAAGCCCTGACTGACATTTGACCAACGCTACCTATGCAAAAAGACAACGACTTCAATGGCTCATAGACAATGTCCTGAATAGCGAATGGATAATGTTCTGTGCGATTTCTGAGATTATTAGGCGAGTAATTTTGGCACAGGTGTCTTTGAAAGATGGGTATCTAGCATATATTGCCTATATGGCAATTTCGATGGCTAAGAGTGATATATATGGGACTAATGGCGCTTAGGGCCTGCATCTCTCCGTCGGTGATGTAGATTCAACAAGCAAGACAAAACAGGCAACAACAACAACAACCAAAAAAAAAAAAAAGAAAGAAATACAGCACAGGCAATTAAATGCCAAATACAATTTCTTTTCCCCAACGACGTCTATCAATCCTGCTCTGTTTACAGGCCAGACCACTTAGTGAAACAAGGTGAACACACAGACTTTGCAGGAAGGGCTAAGGCGGTTTACACGAAGATGCAAACAGTAAAGTCGTCCTCGATGGGCCTGTGTATAGCTAAGTGTTTACTCATGTTTCAGTTGGCATGACAGATTCGGCGTTACATAATGTGTCGATAAGCATGTCATGCTGGGAGAAAAAGAAAAAGACTGAAGTCGTGAGGGGAAAGAAGACCGAGATCATGGGGAAGTTAAATCACTAAGACAACTTTTCTTGGGACAAGCAATATGAATATGGCGCCTTCTTCTCTGCCTCGGTACTTTATCTTCCCAAACCCTGTACAATCAGGAACTCATTCATAGCTTGGTGAACTTTTGGCCTCCAGCACAGCTCTATTCCTCGAGTGAGCCTCGAAGCCATGAAATAAGACTGGAAGGTAGAGCTCTACCTCTAGGTCACCCACGCCTCTGTTGAAGGCACAGACGTATATCATACTGTTACTTTTCATGTTCATCTACTTTCAGATGGTGCTGACCATTCCTTGGACTTAAGTGGTCGTAAAACGACAAACAAACAAAAAACCCAGAAATCCTCTTAAATACCCATCACCCATAAAACCACTCCAAAACACACACAATACGATAAAAGTAAAGTGACGTACATCCCCGACAAGCTCCAGTAGTCCATCTATAACCGATGGCATGATATCTTCAGTAACGCTGCAGTTGGTCTACTGAAGATTACTGCCCAATTCTTTGAATGAAAGACGCTGCTATGAGACAAGTGTAGGACGGCGACTGGACAGCGGGGAACCCTGGCTGGTGAAAACGAAAAGCTCACGACCTTACAGCCCGATTGTACAAGTTCAAGCCTCGAGACTGAAAAACTTTATGTGTGCAGCCTCCAGTTCTTCCAGCTGTGAACGGGTACCTGATCTTCATCAGGATTGAGGCGATAACGTGACGACGAAGAGGAGACACACACCGCTCTCATAATGCTTGCTCTAAGAAAAATTAGGTGTTTACCGCGTCAATTTAGTACGACCTCTGGGTTACTGGACCTTTACCTTCAGAAACAATTCACAAAGTCACGGACGGTGACTAAACAAATTTCTGAATGGCGATTGGACAAAGTTGTCATTGATGACTGGATCCTGAATGAAGGTTGGACAAAGTTGTTAATGATACCTGGATCCTGAATGAGGAAAGGACAAAGTCCTGAAAGGTGTATGGGCAGAGCCCTAAATGATGAATGGACTCTGTCCGGATTGGTGAATGAACAATTTCTGGAATGATGAATAGACAATGTCCGGAATGTTGAATGGACGAAGTACAAAATGATGATAGAACAAACTCCTAAATGGCGATTGTACATAGTCCTAAATAAAAGATCTCCTTCAGTCACGAAGGACTATGGGAACTATGCACATGAATAAATGTCTCCAAGGCACAAGCTTAGGCACAGTGATATGAAGTACTTGCTGGTTATTTTGGATATGGAGAACTTGCTGGTTATTTGACAACGTCCTGAACAGGGATTGAACAAAGCGCTTAGCAGTGATTGGACGCAGTCTGGAGGAATAATGCTTTGGACAAAGCCCTTTTTAGTATATCAGTTTTGGGCGTCTGTGTTTCCTTGAATCTTTGATGTAGGAGAAAGAGTTTCTCAGCTATTTGTTGCTGGACGTTTGTCAAAAACAATGTAGAGTATCCACCAAAACCGGGGCTGTGAATGTATTTCTTCTTTTGTTTATCTCTTTTTTCGTTCCTTTTTTATTCTTCTGTGTTTGCTCGTTCTTTCAAAGATGCTGAGAATGCCTGACCTTTGACGTGCAGAAATGAATTTATCTTTTCTGCTCAAGCGGGTACTATGAATAACTTTCTTCCTTTATTCATTCTTTCAAAGTGGCAAAGAATGCCTGACCTTTGGAACACATAAGACCTACCTGAACTGGGGAAACCCAATGTCTGCACCTAATAACATGGCTTTAACATAGTTACAACCTCAACGGTTTCACAATGTTAATTTTTCAGCTTCTGCACTCTTGCTCCGGTTACCAGCCAATTTGCAGAACTAATAAAATCTAAATAAAGGGACGAAATAGGAAAAGACGCCGACGACGAAAAGAAAACAGAGAGGAGAAAATTATGCCGGAATTACACAAACTGTCCAACCACAAGATACGTACGAAACGATTTCAATTTCTCTATTGCAGTCTAAATGACGTCTGACTGCGTGCAAGTACATTAATCTCTTCAGCTTGACTTGTTGTCAATGGCGTCTACAACAGTGACTTAAAACGTGTTGCCTCAGTGATTCGATATCTTTCTCCATTTTTGAAGGACAAAACCGTAAAGGTAAATCATCCATTCAAAGATATGGAGAAAAAAGTGCAATCTTAATCTTAACTTCTATTCTTACCGAGACAGCCCTACCCACCACCCACCCCTCTGTCTGCCTGTCTGTCTGTCTGTCTGTCTGACTCTGTGTGTGTGTGTATGTGTGTGTGTGTGTGTGTGTGTGTGTGTGTGTGTGTGTGTGTGTGTGTGTGTGTGTGTGTGTGTGTGTGTGTATGTATGTGTGTGTGTGCGCGCGCTCGCGCGCGCGCATATGTTCTGAGTCGTCCTTGCCCTATCTCTTCCTTCATCTTTGCCCCTTCAAGTGGCAACAGCCCTATAAACCTCCACATTTTCTTTTAATCCTGTCACAATAAAAATAAGTCTGTTACCATGATACTTCGAATACTGCAACAGTGACCTTAATCCGCTAATGGGAAAATATAGTTTGAAACTGAAGCGAAAAAAAACAACAACAACTAGAAACAACATCAAACGAAATCTTGGAATTTTAAAGACAGATAAACCAACTGGTGCAAAATGTTGCGTATCTGTTTAAAACAAATTCACTGCTCTGCAAAATGTTGAGGACAGTGAGGAACAATGGATCATCATCATCATCAGGTGCCCTGCCGCATGGCGTTGGCGACCATGGACTTCCAACCATCTCTATCTCTCGTTGCCCCTAGTATTTCCACCACCCTCCTCATCCCCAGCCACTCTGCAAGTCCGTCCAGCATTCTCTCCCTGGGTCTACCTGGTGCTCTCTTTCTATCCAGCTTTCCCGTTGTGACCAGGTGCTCCAAATCCACCTTCCTCATAAAATGGCCTGTGACTGTTGCCTGTCTTTTCCTGATCTTCCTTGTGAGTGATCTACTTGTGTCTGCCTCCATCAAGACTGTCTCGTTTGCTTTCTTTGCGGTCCATGGAACTCTCAACATTCTTCTGAGAAACCACATCTCGGCTGCCTCAATCTTGCTCTGGTTTTGCTTGCTGACTGTCCACGCCTCGCACTCGTACAACAGTATTGGTTCTATATAACATTCAAGGACTCTCTTTCTTATGTTAATTGATAGGCATTTGTTGGTAAGAATGCTTGTCATCTTCTTGAATGCTGTTTTGGCTTGGCCGATTCTGCCAGCTATTTCCGATGTGCATCTGCCGTCTGATGAAATGACCGTTCCCAGGTATTTGAACTTATTAACCTGTGTCAAGGTTGTGCCATTTGCTGTTATTTTGCATGAGGGGATTTCATGTTTTTTACTGATCACCATGACTTCAGTCTTCCTGCTGTTTAGTTCCAACCCCTTACCTTTGCTTTCTATTTCTAGTATATTCACAAGGCTTTGTAGGTCCCTTTCACTTTCTACAATTAGCACGGTGTCATCTGCGTACCGAATGTTGTTTATCATTTTCCCTCCAACCTTTAATCCAGGGTCTTCTTCTAGGTTTCTCGTGATGTTTTAGCTGTAAAGTGAAAACAGATCTGGTGACAAAACACAACCCTGTCTGACTCCTCTTTTGATGTTTTGGAAAGAGCTTATATTGTTTTCTATTCTCATTGCAGCTGTTTGTTCCCAGTACATATTCCTGATTAATCGTAGATCTTTTCCATCAACACTGAGTCTCTCCAGTTGGTTGATCAATTCTTCATGTCGTACCCGATCGAAAGCCTTGGTATAGTCAACAAAGCATAAATACAAATCCTTATTCGTCTCCATTGACCTCTCTATGATAGTTCTTAGGATGTATATGGCATTAATAGTTCCTTTCCCTTCCACAAATCCACACTGTTCTTCTGCTATTACTCTTTTGATTCTATTCCTTGTTCTTTTGTCCATGGTTTTCCTGGGGAAAACTACGAGGGTGGTTTCCCCTTGCCTTCCATCGGTTTTTTTTTCTGGGTTAACTCCCTTACAATGGATAAATTTGACAAACTCAGTAAATGAAGCTCATGAAGACGTCTTTAGAGTTGAAATAAAAGCAAAGGAGAATTGGTTAACCAAAGAAATTTCAGACTTGATGTATGAACGTGGGAAGGTAAGGGAGAAAGAGGAAGAATATATAAAGACAGACAAGGAAACCAAGAATATGTGCAATGAAGCTAAAAAAAAAAAAAGCTTCGTTAGAAACAAAGTGCAAAGAAACAGAAGACCAATACAAAACAGAAATACTGAAGAAATTGCTCACAGGAAAAAGGCACGCACATCAACTGGTTGCCTAAGATCAAAAGATGACATATCACTGTGGAAAAAAAGACAAAATATTAGGAAGATCGGCAGAGTACATCCAAAACTTTTTGATAATGACAATGGAGGAACACATCATTAGAAAAAACACTGAAAGAAGAAAGAACTTTGAAGGACCATCAATTATGAAATATTAAGTTTTAGCAGCGACAAAAAAGATGAAATAAGGAAAAGCCTCAGGATCAGACAATATTGTTATAGAAATAATTGAGGCTCTGAATGAATTTGCGTGTGTGTGTGTGTGTGTGTGTGTGTGTGTGTGTGTGTGTGTGTGTGTGTGTGTGTGTGTGTGTGTTGTGTGTGTGTATGTGTGTGTGTGTGTGTGTGTGTGTGTGTGTGTGTGTGTGTGTGTGTGTATGCATGTATGTGTGTGAGCGCATGTACGTGTTTTTTTCGTGATCCACGAAACATTCTTTACTTATTATTTTTTTGAGAGATTGATACAAAAATACAAAGAGAGAGGGGGCCAGGGAGAGAGAGGGGGGTGGGGGGCTGAGTGGGAGACAGAAGCCAGACAAAAGTCGATCTCCATTTCGATGGGGCGTGGAAGGGTGGGAGAAAGACAGAGAGAGAGAGAGAGAGAGACAAAGAGGGAGGGAGAAAGAAAGAGAGACAGACAGAAACACAGACAAAGACAAAAAAAATGAAAAATAAAGGAGGAAAAAGAGAGGGTGAGAGACAGACAAACCTGAAAGAGAAAGACCGATCCCTATTTCGATAGGACGTGGGAGCAAGAGGAAACAAAAACGAAAAGGAGGGAAGGAAAATAACAAACAAAACAAAACAAAAAGCACACACACAAAAAAAGTTTAAAGGCAATGGCAATTCACTGAGATTGAAATTGTAAATGGAAGATAGTGGTATGGGAGGTAGACGGAGTGAGAGAGACACAAAGAGTTACAGACAGACAGCACAAGAGAGAGAGAGAGAGAGAGAGAGAGAGAGAGAGAGAGAGACAGAGAGAGAGAGAGAGGGGGGGGAAGTCAGACACAGAGATTCTGAGCCACATACACACAGACAGAAGCCGGTCTTCATTCTGAAGGCGTGTGAGCAAAAGAGAACGTAAAGGAAAGGAGGAAGAAAAAGAAAAAAAGAAAAGGCCGTGACGAGTCATCCAGAACATGAGAAAAAAAAGTAAATCAAAGACAGGACACACACGATTCACCCTGTACCTGCTGCCCCCTCTGTCTATAGAGGTTACGACAAATGGAATATAGAGAAAGAACTGTGTGAGGTCTGCTTACTGTCAAGATGTCATTCAATCCGGCTTTATTAACACACATACACACACACACACACACACACACACACACACACACACACACACACACACACACACACACACACACACACACACACACACACACACACACACACACACACACACACACACACAGAGGGTGGGAAAGAGAGATACAGAGACAGAGAGAGACAGAAACAGACAGATGGGGGCAGAGGAAAAGAGAGAAAAGAGAGAGAGAGAGAGAGAGAGAGAGAGAGAGAGAGAGAGAGAGAGAGAAGAGATGGAAATATAATAATTCTAATCGAATAACAGGAAAACTGGGTCAGATCAAATACATGACTGATTCAGCTCTCTCTCTCTCTCTCTCTCTCTCTCTCACTCGTCTGTCTGGCCTTAATGTGTAGATTAACTAAGTATTGGGTTCACGTGCCAATAGTTTTGAACTCGACTCCGAGGTGTGCAATGTTAAAATTAAATTGGCATTCTTACTGCCCAGTTTAGCGTATGGTTCTCATGACTTAAGTGTAAAATCCGTCAGTCATATCACCTGAGGTGTATGCTGAAGTAAAAACCCGAATCTAACAATCAGTTAATTTCTCTTTATTTCGAATCCTGGGTGTGCTACATTTTATTGATCTTCTCATTACCCATTTTAGCTAATTATTGTTCTAGTGGTTATTAAGAGTAGCCCACTGTCGTTCTTTTCAAGGCCTAGGGGCATCTCATATGATTAAATCCCACGTTGGCTAATGACTAGTACCATGCAATTAACGCTTTCAAAGAGCCACAGACCTGGTCGTTTGGGTTTTCCTTCCTTTTCTCTCCTTCTCTGTCCCTCTCTCTTGTCTTTCTCTCCTCACTCGGTCACTGTCAGGGTAATCACCACGAGTGCAAACATAACAATATCTCTTTTGGCATTATGATAGTCGTAAGAAATTAAACTGTTGAGATATGAAAACAGAAATGCCAGTATGGAGCACAGACACACAACAAGACATGTAAAAAAAAAAGAACAAAGAAAGAAAAACGACAAGAAGATGAAAACTGCATAAGTATACATGAGACAGACAATGACTGGGGCGAACACGTGTGAGTGTGATTGTGCGAATGTGTTCGTTCAATTCATGAGTATGCCTCATAACTGGTCTATGCCTGGTCCATGGTAGTTATGTAGGCTTACATAGATGAACAAAAGCATTTATTATCTTTCCTTTATTACGTTTGCCTCCCCCCACCCCATCCCCGAAGCTACGTAATCGCGTATATGTGCATCGTTTGAATGATTTCATCGTCTTAAAAGTAGGACTAAGTTGACACATCAAATGCTGCATACCTAAGCCAGCTGTTTAATTGCATCTGAAAATGGTGCAAATCATTAATACATTTACATTTCTAGAGATGGACTAAAGAGAGTAAGTATCTCGACTGTTGATAAAAAGTCTGAAATCGCTATCTTACCTTGTTAGGTGTCCGTACTTATCTTTAAGACATCTTTACTCTTATCTCAATTTTTAAACGATACATAAGTATATAAACAATGCAGAGGCAGAGACGTTTTCGAATTGGTGACTGTTTGTTTGTGTGTTTGTTTGTTTGCTTCTTATGTTTTTTCACTAAAACTTGCTTGTTATTCTTGCCCAACTTATCTGTCTAAAAATTGTCCAGACTAGCAACTTACATAGTCCAGACAGCAACTTAAATCCAGACGCAACTTAATAGTCCCATGCAATGACTAGTCAGACTGCAACTTACATAGTCGCAAATGCGAGTCCAGACATGCAACTTACATGTCCAGATAGCAACTTGACAAGTCCAGACATAACTTACATAGTCCAGACAGCAACTTAACAGTCCAGAACATAACTTACATAGTCCAGACAGCAACTTACATACAGTCCAGACAGCAACTTACATACATAGTCCAGACAGCAAGATTACATAGTCCAGACAGCAACTTTTACATAGTCCAGACAGCAACTTGCATAGTCCAGACAGCAACGTATACAGCCAGACGGCAAATTACATAGTCCAGACAGCAACTATACAGCCAGAAGCAAATTACATAGTCCACAGCAACTTATACAGCCAGAGGCAAATTACATAGTCCAGACAGCAACTTATACAGCCAGAAGGCAAATTACATAGTCCAGACAGCAACTTATACAGCCAGAAGGCAAATTACATAGTCCAGACAGCAACTTATACAGCCAGAAGGCAAATTACATAGTCCAGACAGCAACTTATGCCTTTATATGAGTTAAGTCAAATCGAATTTTAGGCTAAAACGTAACACTTCTTGTACATTCATCTGATTTTTTATTTAGACATATATAAAATAATATATATATATATATATATATATATATATACACATATGTGTGTGTGTGTATGCGTGTGTATGTATATACATACATACATATACACATATATGTACACATATGTATATATACATATATATATAACAAAAAAGGAATAAAACACACACTGACACACAAGTACACATCATAAGCAAGCACAAATACACACGCACAACAAAGGAAAACGCAAACATTATTTTGTAAAACATGAACACTGTGCCATGTTGGCCTGCCACGCTGTTAAGGTCATCATCACTTCACTAACCTCCCCTGACCGCTGACATTACTCTTTCCACAACCCGTCTGTGACGATGCACTGTGCGATATTAGTCAGCTAGCAAGGTTAGAGAGGTAAAGGCTGTCCCATAACCCTAGGGTGTGTCGTAGCGAGTGAGGTGATACCGATCAACTTTCCTCGGGGCCAGCATTATGAGACCAGTGTCCACCTCCTCTCAATCGCTTTTTTCCCCTCCCTTATCCTGAAGAAGGTCAGGTATCCATTCACGGCATGACTGTTGACCTGTCGCACGAAGTTTCTCCTGGGTCTCGGTCTAACTCGTGCAGTCAGTTCTACCTCTAAGCCAGGAGGGCCTTAGCTAGGTTATAAATTCAAAATAAAAATAAAGGTTTGTACATAAACAAACTATTTATCTCCCCTCTCCCGTGTTCGTCTGAAACAACAAAGCTTTAAACTTTGGATGCGGGGAGAGGGGGGATAGAGGAGGGGATGTGAAAGAGAAAGGCCGTGCACACACATAATCAGATACAAGGGAGCAGGCAGTACAGGGTGGCAGACAGACCTTTTACAGAAAGACAAGAAAAAGAAAGAAAGAAAGACGCGACAGCAAAATTTAAAAACAAACAAAACCAGGATGGTGAAACCATTTTAACAGTCTCTTTTTTCATTCTGTACAATAGACTGTCACAAGAGTGAACACAGAATGTACACAATGTCAGAAGTTTCTCACAAAATATTATTCACACACCTGTCTCAAAGGTGGTGATTTCAGTTACTTTCATTTTGGTCCGTACTATTCTGACCATGGTCCCATGACTATCAAACTTACGCATTCTCGACTCCTCAACGGTCTACGCCTTTGACCCACCTTGGTTGGGCTCCGTCGAGAAAATCTTGGTAACATGTTTTGTGTCACTCACACATACACACACACACACACACACACACACACACACACACACACACACACACACACAATCACACACACTAATACAAATACGCACACATACACACAGATATGCATACATGCATGCACACACACACACACACACACACACACACACACACACACACATACACACAATCACACACACTAATACAAATACGCACACATACACACAGATATGCATACATGCAAGCACACACACACACACACACACACCACACATGCACATACCTCCGGTCGATTCTATTATGAAACAATCTTCCTCTTGAAAGAGAGAGAGAGAGAGAGAGAGAGAGAGAGAGAGAGAGAGAGAAATGAGAGAGACATAGACAGACAGACAGAGACAGGAGAGAGAGAGAGAGAGGTGAGAAAGAGAGAGAGATGAGAGAGACACAGACAGACAAACAGAGAGGCAGTGCGAGTAATAGACAGAGAAGCAGACACAGACAGACCGTTAGAATGTGACGTGTCCTCAGCTGTCCCCGGCACTGCCCCGTGCCCCCTCAGCACCTGCAACATCAAAATCAGATAAACGTCAGGTCAATGAAATGAATCAACTTTCTTCTCTCTCAATGAGAACTTACAACGTGGTCATTCACACACATCGAAAAAATAAATAAACATAGAAATAAATACATAAACAAACTAATCAACAAATCAAAAATCAATGGAATCATTTTGTGACATTAAAATATTTAACAATAAGAAACGTACATGATTATTCACAATTTTGTTCAAAACTTAGTTATATTTCTCGCTCAAGCCTCTCCCTCTCTCTCTCTCTCTCTCTCTCTCTCTCTCTCTCTCTCTCTCTCTCTCTCTCTCTCTTCTCTCTCTCTCTCTCTCTCTCTCCCCGTCACACACACACACACACACACACACACACACACACACACCTTTTCATTCCACATCATAATTATAGCACAAAAACTATCATCTTCGTCATCGATTCTTGTACACAAGACACACGCAAACACAAACATACATGCACACACACACACACACACACACACACACACACACACACACACACACACACACACACACACACACACACACACACACACACTCACGAAGAAAGAGAGAGAGAGTGATCAAAGGTTCCTTGCCATACTTGATACATCACAAAAGCTTTGTAGGAATTCTATAAGGCAGAATCACCATTCTGGTGAGAAGCTAGGCCTACATTTGCCAACATCGTTTTATCACACGTACTAGTAATCCATGATTAATAACATTTCTTTCTACTTTTAATATTAACACCGAATCCGACGGATTAGAATGACTCGATCAATGACTGAGGGCGCTATTGACGGGATTAAACCTTCCACGTTTACGGTTCACTGGACTGTGAACTTTTGTGCCATTCATTTTCCATTCAGAATCATTTCTTTGATTTTTCCCGCGAGAACTCTATCTAAAACTACCCTATTCTTACCCCACTTCACCTTCACCCCCACATCTCTCTCTCTCTCTCTCTCTTTCTCTCTCTCTCTCTCGCTCTCTCTCTCTCTCTCTCTCTTATCTATCTATCTACGGTAAAGGGTGCAGATTTTCCCAATTCCCTCGGTTAACATGTGCGCAGACCCGCCAGTACTAAAATCCCCTTAGTATGTTTGCGTATGCAGAATACCAAATATGCACGTATCATGTCAGTGGTTTACTCAAGGAAATATGAAAGTACCCAATATGCAAAGAAAGGCAAGTCTGAAAAATAGTTTTTACTTAATAACTTTTACCGTTGGAAAACACAGCGTCATTGTATTTGTCATTACTTTAACACACAAACATTACCTTGACACACGATCTCTGTTACCCCCACCCCCCACCATCTTTTTCTGTGAAAGCAAAAACGGCAACTACTCTCTCTCTCACACATACCGCAATGTCATCAGACATCCCCCCCCCCCCCTTTTCTGTTATTTTTCGTTTACTGCTTCCGCTTCCTCTTCCTCTCCGTCTCTCTCTCTCTTTCTCCGTCTCTCTCAATGCCACAACAACAGCTTCACTCTTTCTTTCTTTCTCTCACTCACGCTCTCTGTCAACTCCATGTCACAATGTCAACTACGATACTAAGCTTTCCAGTCTTAGGGGGTATGACCCACGATAGTTCCAATCACTCTTGTTGACAATATGTCTGAGACAGTTTCGCCCTTGACGGGCGTCCTGGAAGTGGACGTTGTATTTCTTAATAGTCGGCGAGTTCTTTGATATGGGTATCCTGGCATATAGCCCCGTCTGAGTCTTGTGAATGAAGTATTCACTTATTGCAAGCTGTTCATGGTACTGTCTAGCGGGAGAGGTCATGCACTCAATGCCCTCTCAATCGTTTGGGCGGGGAAGAAAGAGGGAGGGGAGAGTCCTGGCAGGAGTAGAGGTAGAGCTCCCGCTTTCGGATGTGTCTGCACGAGTTCGATACTGGGTCCAGATAAACTTCGCAAATACGTCCACGAGTCACCCACCAACTAGCTGTAAATGGGTACTCGCCAATCTTTAGAGTTGAGAAAGGTAAAGTAGCGAGAGAGAGAGGATATTTGCATCGTCCTTATAATGTTGGCCCCGGGAAAAGTTGGTCTCCATCATTGTATTTCGTTACGACCTAAGTTATGGAAGCAAGATAGGAGGGGTGACAGGAGGGACAGAAGGTATTATGAAAACAGGGACAGGGACTTTACCCAAGAGGGAGGGGTGACTGAAGAGACAAAGGATCTTATGAAGACAGACACTGTGAGAGTGATTACCTCAGTGCATGTGTGTCGGCGAGTGCGTGCGGGTGTGTGCGGGCGCGTGCGTATGTGCACCGTGTGTTATGTTCCAGTTTCAGTTTTAGTTTTTTAAGATGTCGTTTCCACGCTCGGAATGAATTCCATGTGCACAAATGTCAATGGTACTACGTGATGCGAAAGATCCAAAATGATCATGGCAAAAGCCTTAAACCTACACATGAACCCATGAGCTAGCAAGTTCAAGGTCCCACCCAGCGTATGGGTTTTGTATCTTATATTTGTATCAATCTGTCTTCGGAACGATTTTAATATGTTCCAGCCTTCCAGCTTGGTTCGTGAAGCGATGTTGAACTTAGTTAGACTGTTGCTGTCAGGTATTGTTGGCCGCTGACTCAGAGCCTGCAAAGTTATTAACAATGTAAACTTTTGATAGATAAATAGTAATGTAAGCAAACACCATTAACTTGTCAGTATGGCAAGGAAAACAACACACTTTCGAACATGTGTATGCCTTGACCACAGTTGTCTAAATCTCTTCGCAGACGCCAGCCCCTGATTTGAAAGGAAAATACTGGGCTATTCTGACAAATACAAGACAGATTTGCGACGGCCTCTGAAAGGTCATATTTCTGCTGTAATCTCAATGCAACTGTAAGGCCAATATAGCGAACGAGCAAAATAAGCGATTTACATCTATTTATTGTCTCTTGTCTAGCAAATGCGGCCTAAGTCATTTCACCACATTTCTGTATCATGATTCAATCATCTGACGAAACCTTAATCAGCTGGAAGTTGCCCAACTAAGTATAAGTAATATGTTTTGGACCCACAGTAACAGAAATACAACATCTAAAATAAATGAGCCAGATTCGCCTGGCATTTTAAAACTAAATCGAATGGAACATTTGTGTGTGTGTGCGTGCAAATGCACAGTAGTGGAATGAATTAAAAGACCTATCTCCACGGTTCAACAGATTTCACTACTGGGTATAAAAACTGTCCGTGCAGACATCAATAGGTCCTAAGTGTGCCCTTTTATGGACAGTAACCTCCTGTCCCGCACTCCCTTCTACCTTTCTCTCCAACCTATCCCACCGCTACTTGTATCCCCAATCCCATCCCGCTCCTTCTGTCTCCTTACACACGTCTAATTCACGCTCCCTTTCTCAACATTAAACAAAGAAAAACAACCACCCCTGACAAGCCTTAATCCAAAGCTCCAACCCTCTTGTCCGCTTCTTTCACTGTCAAGATGTTTGTATGCAAACAGTAAGTACAAACCAGAAACACACTAGAATAGAATGGGAACGCGTATCTAATTCAAACAAGACAAGCCAAGATTTTCGCCCTACTAGCCTTTGTTAACCGTACACGAAAGACACCAAAGAAACAAAAAAAAAGACAAAACAAAAAAACAAAAACAAAGCAAAACAAAACAAAACAAAACAAAAAACAAATGTGCAAAATAAAGGACAAACACAACAACGAAAGAATGTCCCTGATGCTCCTCTGAGCGGAGAAATGACTCAAGTACAAAAAAAAAAAGGACTCGCGCATTGAAATCCGATTTTACTGGACAACTGCTTTCTAAACCAAAGCTCCAACCTTCTGCTTACTTCTTTCACTCCTGATAGAGTTTGGGTTACAAGCACTACACTACCATGTTCCAGCCCGTTGCCTTTTTCTCCCTGTCAGCCTTTTGGTTGGTGCTAGAACTACGCAAGCAGCCTGTCAAGGTTTCAGGATTAACAGATTGGCGTTAATTTCTGTTTCTTGCGCAATGTCAGGGAATTTGGAACCGATATAAACAAGGAGATGGAGACTTTACAGGGTTGGGCAGGACGAGGGGGCTTCCAGTCTTTGACAATCAGACCTGTGTTGTGAGTTTAGGGACTCAAAAAAAGGGGGGAAAAAGCCACACACACACATTCATGGAAACACGAGAGTGAGCGCGTGCACACGTACGTACCTCAAATCAAACCAGTACATCCACATACACACAGTGCATGTGAAACAAACAAAGGACAAAAAATTGGCAATGTCCTACAACAGTAAGACTTGACATGGTCGAAAAATTAGATAGGAGTGGATTTGTATCAACCGACACACATACATGTGTTTAAAGAACATGTGCCAACTAACGCCCATAAATTTGGTTTAAAGTCTACTTTATTCTCCATTTTGTTTTCGCCGTTTAGCTGCTTTAGGTCATCACTCAGAGTCCATCCACTCTTTGCTCCGATCTGATTTAACAACACAGCAACAGAGAGAGAGAGAGAGAGAGAGAGAGAGAGAGAGAGAGAATGATAGAGCACTGAAATATTAACAAGTGTAAAATATTGATAATGATGATAATGAAAAGAATGATTATAAAGAGACAGAAGAATTTACGAACAACCACACTGATGACAATAAAAACAATAATAATAAAAATACTAATGATTACATTAGTAGTAACAGCAACAACAACAAAAATGCTAATGCACAGAAACAAGCAAGAAAGCAAGCAAGCAAGCACACACACATACATCCACACACACACACACACAATACATATATATACATATATAAAGTGTGTGTGTGTGTGTGTGTGTGTGCGCGTGTATATATATAATTATATATATATATATATATATATACATAATATAATATAATACATAAATGTGTATATATGTATGTGTGTGGAGAGAGAGAGAGAGAGAGACAGAGAGAGAGAGAGAGAGAGAGAGACAGAGAGACAGAGAGAGAGAGAGACAGAGACAGAGAGGAAAACTATGGTTGATATTAGGTAATGACGAGGTCGAGAATAGAGATAGATTTGTGCCACCTACATGACTAAACCCTTTTTTTTTTAATTAATTTACTTTAATCTCCCCGTTTCTCGCACCGCCCTACCCTTTGACTACTTCAGGTCATTATACCCCTTGTACCTTGCGCTGTTCTATCAACAAAAACAAAAAACAAAAAAAGAGACCTTTAAGTCTGTGTGATTAGAAAGAGACAGACAGAGAGACAGACAGACAAAGACAGAGACACAGAGAGAGAAGGAGGTAGAAAGGGAGAGGTAGAGAGAGAGGGGAGAGGGAAGAGAAAGTGAGAGAGGGAAGAAAGAAGTGTGAGAAAAAAGACACACACAGAGTCACACACAGAGACAGACAGATAGACAAACAGACAAAAGCGAGCACTAAACCCTTTCTTAAAGTACGAAAACTGAATAAAGTATCGAAACTATCAACCTCTTTAATACATGGTCTTACGATCGTTATTTATGTTGGGTTGTAGTTTTTTGTTTTGTGTGCAATTTTAATGGTTCTACTATACACGCGCGCGCGCGCGCACGTATGTGTGTGTGTGTGCGTGTGTGTGCGTGTGTGTGCGCGCGTGTGTGTGTGTGCGCGCGCGCTCGTGCGCGTGCGCATGTGTGTGCGCGCTTGCTTGTATGCGTATACTATTTTTGTACGTACTGATGTGTTTGCACTCTTCGTTGCATATCGTATCTCTAATACGACCTTTTCCTCCAGTGATTTACAACCTTACTAGACGGTCGCCTGCTCCATGCGGGAAAAAAGATAGGTTGTTTTCAAACGACAATGAAAGATTTGGTTTCTCTCTGTCTCTTTCTTTCTGGGCTAGTTGGTTAACAGACAGCGGTGAAGACTCATCAACTGTGTAATCTGCATAAAATTTACGTGTAGGTTGAAGCCACGCATCACCATCATGAGTCATGATGATCATTGTGTTTTGTATTATTTGTAATAAAACCCGTGCTCTTTGAAGCCTTTTTAAGCGATTTGTGGAAATGATGTATGTGTCTGTTTTTAAAGAGAAAGCAATGGAAATAAAGAAACATATGACTATGTCAAAGATACGCAGGCTTTTGTTTTCATCCACTTCCTCTACCAGTTCGTGTAAGAAAATTGAACATAGGAAAACTGAAACATCTCTATCGCTCAGCAAAGACTGATGACAACATACATCAATAAATACACAAAATAAATGAATTTATTAAAAATTATACAGAAACAAAGCATTTGTATTTGTGAGTTACTATCGTCTGGGGCAATGACCCAATGATGTCACCGACTTTTAACGCTTACTACTAACCTCTTCTCGAAATGCAAATGATATGAAAAATGAGTCAGTGTTTGAGCTGTCCTTTCTTTTGAGTGCACCGATTTATTTACAGGGTGTGTGTGTGTGTGTGTGTGTGTGTGTGTGTGTGTGTGTGTGTGTGTGTGTGTGTGTGTGTGTGTGTGTGTGTGTGTGTGTTGTTTGCTGCTTTTTTTTTGTTGTCTTGCCCCTCTTCTGTACCTTATCATGGTTCACACGCTCACCCACACCCACAATAGTACAAGGATATAGGTCAGTGTTCAGACGATAAAGAACGGGTTGTTCTAGCGTTTCCTTTTGTCCGGTACATCTGGCCATAGACATTTATGTCTATGATTTAAGTAAAGGGGAAGTAAAGGGGTGTGTGAGGTTAGACATTACCAACAGGTATTGTACACAAAGGCCTCCTTCTCGGAAGGTTCATGAGCAGGCTAAAGCCATATCTGTTATCATGACTTTTCATTACTTATTCTGGAATCATCCGATTACTGTGATGTCGTACCAAACTATAAACTGAAAATAAGTGTGCCAGTTGAAGATTAAATTAAGCACACGTGAAAATTTTTGTAGAGAGTGTAGAAAGGGAGGAGGGGCGATTAACACACATAAAATAGTAGATGAGATAAAATGAGAACGAAAAGTACAGAAAACTGGAATGGAAAATCTGAAACCTTTCTCACCAATCTAATAAAGACAGAAGACGGCCTGAATAAATAAACATAAACAAACACGACATAAACAACCAGACAAATATACAGAACAATGACTTGATAGCGTGAGTCACTGTCATCCGTGGAGGGGGCTGTTGTGATGACACCGACTTAAAACACTTACCCTCTCTCCGCGTCAACTTAAAAAGCAAATGATATGCAAAATGAGTCAGGCAGACGTTTCCTGTGTAAAGCCCTTCCCCCCCCCCTATCAAAACTAAAAGGGTAGAAATCACAGCTGTTAACAATCAAATACAATCCCATACCAAAGAAACATAAAATGGGTGACTTGTGGCGAAGGCGGAGAAAGGTACTGGGACCGAACAAGGCGACAGACAAGACAGATAGAGATCTGCAATTTTACTAACACATGAAGATCGAGTACCAAAGGGGACTGAGGAAGACTGTTCCAAACTGGTAGTCAAAATTACTGGGATCTCGCAACTCTCCGGTAAGATCTCTCTCTCTCTCTCTTTATATATATATATATATATAGAGAGAGAGAGAGAGAGAGAGAGAGAGAGAGACATATTCAGATATGGATATATAGATATAGATATATATATATCATAATTTGGTCTTTCCCAAAATCTGAACAGAACGAATGCACCAGTTCACATATGGGTGGACTACAGGTGCGCTTTCAAATCTGCTAGTGATAGTCGTTATCAAACCCGTGCAGCGATCGAAAAATCTGTTCCTGACATTTTGGGAGTTGGTTGTTTTGGTCAGCTGCATTCAATATTATCTTTCGTTTGCTTTTCTGTCAATGTACACCACCATCTTTAAGCATATAATTGTTGTGGACTGAAGCTAGGAACTGTTCAACGATTCACTTACCCGGGATCCCTCATTACAATGAGGGATCCAATCCAGCAAGCCTACAGAGAGCAGCAAAGCCAACATCAGCACTGCCCAGGCTTAAACCTGTTCGGAAGACAAGAACATCTCCACGAAACAGAAGATCAGGATCTAAAGTGCACTGGTACACTCTATCTTCCTGTATGTATGTGAAATATGGACCCTCACGTTGGATTTGGAAAGTTGCACTCAAGCCATGGAAATGAGGTGTTATCGAAGGATACTAAACATCAGACACATTCTAATGAACAAGTGCGCCAAACCAATAAGCAGCACACTGGACTATGTAAGATCACCGATTTCAGTAAAACTATGTAACAAGATATAACGGCTTTGCTGAATCAATCCTCTGAGGAACAGTTAAGGGAGGAAGACGGTGGCAGGGAGGAACAAAGACAGTAAAAAGGCCGGTCTGACAATATTACGGAATGAACAGAGAAACCATCTGCAGGGACCCCAGCTTTGGCACACAAGCAACAGAGCTGTAGAAATCTCGTTCGTTCTTTGGTGCATCTTTTCAGAACAAGAGCAAGTTGAACAAGAACAAGAAGACAAGGAAGAAGAAGAAGAAGGCGAGCTTTCTTTGCACGAACACATTAATTTTTTTTTGTCCCATTTTCTACGCCACCTTAACGGCCACAGAAGCTGGCACATTTTTTACAATGCGATGATGATGATGTCCATGAGGATGATAATCATGATGCTATGGATTTCCATCTAGGATTGAGACTGCGTGACAGACAGGGCTGTACTCTACGCTTACTATCATAATATATCCTGGCGTCAACCAGGCCCGAGAGATACAGACACCTGCGGGTGCTGGTCAGAAGATTTGAGCACCACCCTCAATGACGCATCCGTGAAGTGGATGAAACTCGACTGTGTGGTCCCAGTCTGTCCAATGAGCCATATTACTGCCAAATCTGGGTAGGAGCCGGTAAGAGCTGAAAAATCCCACAAAGATTTTTGAAGGGACTGATGGGGATTCGAACCCGCAACCTTCCAGTCGCGCGTACACATTACTGATTTCTAGTTAGTACACAGAGCCAATGATCAAAATCCATCATATTACCATTCACATTGATAGATTTTGATGTTATGCTGAAGCCTGTGATCGATTTGAATCGTGCATCTCGTGTACAATGACGAAACTGGAACACGCAGGCCTGGAACAAAGACCACTGACACAGACAAGTCACTGACACAGTGGGGGAGAGAAGAAAGGTGACGAAGTAAACGTCCACAACTAGTTCTTTGTGTAGATTTCCCTCCACCCTCAACCACATACTGGCAAGAGAAAACGTCCTAGGAGATGGGGCAGGGAAATGGATGTTATAAAGGGATGGAGGTGGCACTGGAAGCAGGATTAGGGAGTGTAAGAATCACACTCCAGCTGAATAAAACAGGCCCTGTGTTAACCCTTTTATTTCCTCACCCTATCAAATAGCATCCTGAATCAAAGCCGACTTTTGTTTTTCTTCTTCTTCTTCTTTTCTTCTTCTACTTTCTATCAACACGTATCCTGACAAAGAAGCAGCAGTAATGCTATCATGTTGGGACAAATAGATATTCAGAATAAATATTATTCGCAATCACATGTGCACATACATATACACGTGCACTCACATATATACACAGAGAATGGGAAACAATAAGAACGATTCCAGGAGAAGAAATAGGAGCCGTCATATGTCTTTATGTCACTTCTGATGTTCAAAGCCTATATTTCTCTATTTTGTTCTCTGCCCTTTGGTTGCTGGGAGTGTGACCTTACCTGGTCCTATCATCCCTGAAATCTATTCTATCCAGAGAGGAAAGGGGAGGGAGCTGACAGAAGAGAGAGAGGGAGCGAACAGAAGAAGGGGGGGACATACAGGAGAGAGAGAGAGAAAGCGAACAGAAGATGGGGGTACAGGAAAGATGGCGGACAGGGAGGAGAGAGAGAGAGAGAGAGAGAGAGAGAGAGAGAGAGAGAGAGCATTTAAAGTCAATACAATAGAAAAAATGGAGGAACGAAAATGGGGACGCAGACAGACAGACAGACAGACAAAAGTGTAGCCGGTGGAAGGGGTGTGAAGATCCCCGTTTCAGCTGAATATTTATATACTATTTCAGCCCAAAAGCTGTCTCTTGTCATCAAGAGAGGCCAATGAAAGTATCCGGGCAACCTACTGACCCAGACAGGCTTCACGTTGAGCGTGTTTTTCTGCGGGTTAAAAGGATTTCAGCTTGGGTATGCACATGCATTCAAAGGCGATCTAGCAGCCCACTCCGATATCGTCGTAAAACTTGCCAACAGCTCAGGTCTGTACGTAGTCGAAGGTAAGTTAAGTCATTTGGCTAACTGATTCGTTCAATGCGTTTGTTTGCTTTCTTTACATACTTGTTTCTTTGTTTGCTTGCCTAATTCAACAATTACAATACTGTATGTTCCTTTTGTATGTTTGTTTCTATGACTGCTTCATTGCTCTATGTGTTTCAATGATAACGACTTTAAATTTGACAGATGTACATTATTCACAGGTACACACTCTCAGCTTCTGAGCGAAACACCGACACAAATTTGTAAAAATCCCGTCCATACTTATGGATTCTAAAACTGATATGCCTTTCAGAATGTGGCCTTTGAATGAGTTATGTATCAAAGTAAACGAACCGAAACTGAAATATCATAAGCGTTTAAAACTCAGCCAACAGCAGACAGCCATAACAGGGTCATAACCATCTCAAAACACACACGCTACGTCGTTGACCTCGAAAAAAAAAACAACACCTGGGAAAGAAAATTAAGTACACATATCAATGCATTCGCACACAAAATCTAAGGATATACCCCTCGCATTAATCATTTCCGCTTAATTTATCACCAGAGGGTTAATGAAACCCTCAACACAAATGTATAACTATGACTATACGGGAAAAAAAACTCCTAAATTACCCAAAATTTCTTCTGCACATCACATTTCATCAGGGCCAAAATGCAGTTAATACATGTATCCAGTTATCAATTATCCTCACAGAAAGTACGTAAGGCTTACAGAACACATACAGATGAATGGACCAGCAATGCAGAAAACGACTGGAAGAGATAACAGAAAGCAAAGACGCAAGGCAGAAACAGAGTGACAGAAAAGAGGTTTTTTATAGCACAGCATTTCTATGGTGGGGATACTATTTATACTGAAAGAGCCCCCAGTATGTCCACAAGGGGAAACTGGAACATGCAAAAGTGGAGCAAGGACAACTAACACCAAGAAAGACAAGGCACATGTAAGAGAGAGGAAAAGGTGGAGTCTGGGGTACCCAACAAGAGTCCCTGAGTCTGCACAAAACTACATATATATATATATATATATAATATATATGCTTGCGCCGGCAACGTCTTGAAATGGGGGGAGAGGGGGGGGAGGCAGGAGAAGAAACCTATGAAACACCAGGCTGACACCACCAACATGATAGAAACATTAAACTGGGCGGCCAACAGGCCAGTTTTTAATGTGGCGGGTTGGGATTGCACTCGAGATATCAAATCAGAAGTCCAAGGCTCTATCAACAGAAGCAACCAGCCCGCGAAAAGACGTGGGTTGGGGAATAAACGTTCACAACCAGTTCTTTGTGTGGATAATCCTCCACCCAAAACTCACGAATGGCGAAATAACATCTCTGAGGACATGGCATGGGCGATGTAGGTGTTCTTAAGGGATAGACATGGTACTGGGAGGTGAGCGCGTGGGTGTGAAATCCACACTCCAGCTTTAACCCAGGATGTTAGCCTAAAACGCTGTCTCAGTCATTCTGGCAGGACAGAACGTTTGAGGAATTGAGGGGGATAAGACAGATGTTCTGAAGGATTGGAGGTGGAACTGGAAAGCAGATGTAAAGGCTGTAAGGATCTATACTCCAGCGGAATAAAACAGTCAAGATGTTGACCTTTTCACTGCCTGGCCCTAACCACCAGCTTTCGACTATACTGGGTGATGGAGAGAAACGGTTAGGCCTTAAGATAACTGTCTCTGTCACTGACGGAAGTCATTAAATATCCGGGCCCACTTGCTGAACCAAACAGGCTATATACCGAGCGTGTTTCTTTGGCGGTTAACAGGATTTAAGCCATGGTATACCACATGCATTCAACGACGAGATCATCGTTATTTCGCCTCCATCAACGCTTGTTGGGTAGTGAGTCAGGTATATGATTGGTTACGTGGTTGGTTTAATGTTTGTGTGCTTGTTTGTTTCCTCGTTTGCTTGCTTTCTTGATAATGGTCTCGTAAATATGACTTAAGAAACAAACTATGTATTTTATTTCTGTTCACATCCTCGACTTCTATATGGATCGACCAAAGACCCAAACCAGTAAAGTCGCTGTCCAGGACACCAGTGAATTTCATAGCTGAAACTCTTTTCATACTGAGGTTACAACAGAGCCATCTGAATTTTCGGCTACAAAAACAGTGAACGAAACTGAACACGCAGAAATGGAGCAAATACCATTAACACAAACAAATGTAAGTCACCGGTACAAAGGGGGAGAGAAAAGGAGGGTAAGACGGGAAGGGGTTGTGAACGTCCTCAACCAGTTCTCTGTGTAGATAACCCTCCATCCCATCGCGTGACTGCCAAGATAACACATCTGAGGAAGTGATCTGAAGGGACGGAGGAGATGGTACTGGGAGCTGAGGAGCGGTTGTGAGGATCCATACACTCTAGGCCAAACACTCAAGATGTTAACTCTTTCACTCCTTCATCCTTTCCACCTGTTCCTTCCAGGAAGGCTGACAGAGTTAAAGGATTTAACCCTAAAAAGATTGTCATCTACGGAGGCCGATGAAAGTATCGGGCAAAGGCTTCACACCAAACTAGGTTCTCTGCGGCTTTCAAGAATACAATTTCAGCCGGAGTTTGCACATAATTATATTCAGCGGTTAAAATACTAGATCTACCCACTCTGTTATCTCGTTAAAGTTGTCAACAGCTCAGATTCGTCTGAATCAAAAAAGCCCACTGACTTTTTCATTTCCCCGGGCACTAATTTCTGGACAAATGGAAA
>JAPXFY010000014.1:45492167-45519667 GCA_030674185.1 Monoplex corrugatus | reverse complement strand
TTCTTTATTTTTTTTTTTTTCGTTCTTTTGTTTGTGCTCTCTCTCTCTCTCTCTTCATACACACACACACACACACACACACACACACACACCACACTCACACACACACACACACACACACACACACACACACACACACACACACACACACACACACACACACCAAAACACATACCTACACATACGTGCACAAAGTTCACCTAATTTCAATGAAAGGTACGAGCGTTATGATAAACAATACCCACGTAAAAACGATGAAAACTCACCGGCGTTTGAAGATCACAGAAACTTGGAAGCGTCTGCCAATACCCTATCTCTAAATGGGAGGTTTGTGGCAGGCGAGAGAACGTGTCCGAATACTTTCTGCACCTTCCTAGATTTCATCTTGGCACAAGCCTAAAGCCGCTTTAAAATGAAACTGATGGCTACCGTCACACGTTCTCGGCATAGTAAAGCTTCAACTTCTTGTTTTTAACGGACCTTTTTGGCTGCTGATCTGCCCAGCAGTTTACTATATATACGACTAAACTGGGTCTTTTGAATCTTGCATCCCTTCACTGGACGCTAACTATTTGGGAGAAGTGAAAAATAAAACGGCTTAAATTAAGATCCAGTTTTGGAAGGGTTACCCGTCCATACTTTGGCGCGTGCTCTCTCTCTCTCTCTCTCTCTCTCTCTCTCTCTCTCTCTCTCTCTCTCTCTCTCTCTCTCTCTCTCTCTCTCTCTTTTTTTTTTTTTAAATGTCGAGAAATCAAAATTCTATACTCTTTCCACATTTTTTACTTACGATAGTCACAAGCCTATATCACAACAAATCTCTCTCTCTCTCTCTCTCTCTCTCTCTCTCTCTCTCTCTCTCTCTCTCTCTCTCTCTCTCTCTTCTATCTATCTATCTATCTATCTATCTATCTATCTATCTATCTGTCTGTCTTTTACATATATACATCAACACAGGACACACAAGCACGCATACAGTTATCAAATTTCAAAGAAAGGTATAAGCATCTAATAAACTATAAGCGTTACAATAAACAAAGTCCGCATAAAACGGTGAAGCTCATCGGGTTTTCAGATTATAGAAAAACTCAATTACGCCTGCCAGTGCCCTAATCTCTACACGGAAGGCCTGTGGCAGGCGAGAAAACTTTCCGCTCTCTCCAAGATTCCATCTCGGCACAAAGTAGCCTAAAAGCGAAACTGGTGGCCGCCATCACATATTCTCGGCATGTGAAGGATCGTTTTAGGAAGACAGTCGAGCCCTACCAGCAGTCTTCCTTTCAAGTAATATTTTCAGTCATGTCTTCAAGTCTGATCAGTGTGATCCAAGAAATCAGTCGAGTCCACTTGAACTTATGCATTCCAAACTTACTACTCTATCAGTCTGATGTCAAATTTGGTAACGATTTATCCGTAAACAGCTGAGAAATCTCTCTCTCTCTCTCTCTCTCTCTCTCTCTCTCTCTCTCTCTCTCTCTCTCTCTCTCTCTCTTTCCCCTCTCCCTCTCTCTCCACACACACTTTATCGCCAATACGAAACAATCTTATTAAAAAAAAAAAAGGGAAAAAAAAGACAGGGGCAGGAAAGGAGGAGGTGGCCCTGGAGAACAGGAATATGGATGAGGGGTGGAGTTCAAAAGATAAAAGAAAACGGTGCATTAATAGGTGTTATAAAGCAGAATCTCCAAATTGAATACATCTGGTTGTTTGGGCACAACGAAGTGGAGTGGGATGAACTGATACTTGTCAGTGGAATAGTGACAGCAATGACACAACGCAAACACTGTGAACCAACCATCTAAAGGCAGTTATAAAAAATCGTGATGGTCCTTAAGTGAGAGTAAACGGACGAGGAAATCTCATTCGAAAGACGCAAAATGGTTCAAAATTATACAGCAAACAAAACCAACAGCAATGTCGTGCGATGGTGACTATAATTAGCGGAAAAAGGGTGACTGAGACAGCATATGACGAAGAACGAAGACAGTTGGATTCAAAGCTGAAAGATACGAGATAGGGTACGATCCAAACTGTTGGCCACAGACCGAAATAAAAACATCTTCCTACACTCATCTTCTAACGAGGAAGGTATAGGTAAGGTTATCACATAGCTCTAAATGGCAGAGACTTCGACTGTTCTCGAGTCCAGCATTGTGAGATAGTGCCCGACTCCTCTCCCTCACTGCTTTTCCTTTCCCAAAACCCGAACAGGGTCAGATATTCAAAATTATCGAATAGAAGCTGCATGTACAACTTTTTCCTAGAGCCAGATTCGAACCTGAGCAATCAGACTGGAAGTCAGGTACTCTACCTCTATGCCAACCTAGATGAAGTGGAAGTTAAATGACGAACACTTGTAACTGGGACACCATCAAAGGATTGAAAGCAAGATTCACCCTCCTAAGGTCCTCTCTCTCACTGCTTTACCCTTCCAAGCCAGATGAACCTATGTGTTGTTGTTGTTGTTGTTGTTTTCATCGCTGTTATTAACAAGAAATACTCCAGGGTAATAGAAGTGACCCAGAGTACAAATGCCTCACCGCTGTTCGGACAATCCAGCACCTTGGATAAATCGCTTGCCGTAGTTATAATGTTGCTGATCTGTTTTAATTGATATTGAGTTTTCATATACAGATAGAAAATGTTTGTTAAAGACGTCAGCGGTCAGTTGTTGTGAAATGTAAGAGCATTTCGAAGATAAGCCCTTGGTGAAAACTTTTAGAAATCATCAGATGCTGATGTCTTTTTGGTTGTTAGTTTGTTGTAATGAGGTTATTTTTTGTTTTGTTTTTTCGTTTCCTACCATGTCCTTTACTTTTGTCTATAGCCTTTTCGTATTCTCTTACATTTTGTTGGCTTTTAATAAGACATAGTTTCCATTATACGCTTGGTCAACCGGGTGGTAATTTGGGGTACTTTACCATTATATACAGTTTTGGGGCGTGTTTGTTAAGGACACGACTAAGAATGTCGTATCAGACTTCTGGAGCTTCATCTGTTTTATTTTTCTTTTGACGGAACTGGATGAGTCGTCTGCTGTACTTAAAATATGGCTAATCTGTTTCAGTCAATGCTATCTTTTCAACTACAGATAAGAAATGTTTGTTACAGACGTTGGCAGTCAGTGTGAATTGTGCGGTTGTAGATACAGTGAAACGGAGCTTCTGACAAATGAGAGTGAAAAAGTTTGCGATCGAAATTTTTGAATGGTCGAATAAGATGTATTTGAGTACTTTCGATTTCCTTTTTGACAATCTGAGAGACCTTGTGCACCAAATAACATTATGGTCGCTGATGGCTACTTTAGGTATATATGTGTTTCTGACTGTTTAAAGTGCATTTGCACAGATAAGATCAAGAAATTTATTCGAGTTGGTTCTGTCATAAGCTAGGAAAGTCCAAAGAGATCAAAAGTTGAACACCAAGAGTGTTGTGCTTCAAACAAGTTTACGCTGAAGTCATCAAAGAGAAGAATATCAGTATTTTGTCTGCATTTGTTGCCATGGTCTAACAGACGAACAAGGGAGGGTTTCTAAATAGACAACGAAGAGAGAGGGAGTATATGTTTTGGGTTAAGTTCTACACAGACATTTCTACTGAAACGGTCTCTTTTAGATATTGGCTTCACTAAGTGATGTTTTCAATACTGTTGTGAAAATATTTTGCAAAGCCACTTTGGCCTGGGGCCTGAGGATCTCTTTTTTATTACGTTGTAGTCTGCGATGTTGACAGAAGCATTAAAAATGTTGTGACTGATTCGTATTTCAGTAGTACCAAATAAGAGGTAAAATAAGACTAAAACTAAAAAGAAAGTATGCAACACCAATTACTTTGTTGCGCAGAGTTCAGACATACAGGGAACCTGTTTGTAGCATATTCATTCTCAAAGAAACACGACAATGGAAATGAAAGGTGAAGCATGTCGGTATAAGGATAATACCTTTTGATGGTGTGGAATGCCACAGGTTTGGACTGCATCATTAATGCTGCGTGTGTACTTATTATGTGGGATAAACAAAACCGCTCTGACACACTGATTCGTGCGATCTTTCAGGGGCTGGCACAATCCACAATGCATTCTGCCTATCTGTTGCCTATCTGTTTCGTGACAATTTGTAATAACCATTTACCCACAGAAAGAAAAGTATAGCTGCAGAGACAATCCACAAGGTCGTGTTTCCTGCACTCCATTGAATTGTCCTCTGTCAAAGAGTCACGACCACTCGCCCCCGAGTGGCCTTGCGAAAATTACATGGCGGTAGATTCCAACAATTGGCTCATTTTATGGATGAATTGCTCTTTTGAACTGCGGAAACCCATTCTCCACCCCTGCAATCTTACCTTATCACCCTTCGCCCTACTTCTGTCCCTCCCCACCTCCATTACAAAAAAAAAAAAAAAAAGAAAAAGAAAAAAACTGTTTCATATCGACGATGTTCCCTCTGTGTGTGTGTGGAGGGGGGGGGGGGCGTGCGTGCGTGCGTGTGTGTTTATGTGTGCGTGTGCGTGCATGCGTGCGTGTGTGCATGTGTGTGCGTGTGTGTGTGTGTGTGTGTGTGCGCGCGCGAGCGTGCGTGTGCGTGTATGTGTGCGTGTGCACGCGTGCCAGCAAAGTATTGTCTGTTGTTTATGGGTGGATTTCTGGCAGCTCCGGATCATATTTTGGGGTATCAGAAGTAGCAACTGCAACACTCTGAATGGGCATGATTCAACAATGTTAGGCCTTCGAGGGAGGATTTCTCTGCTGTTTGTCAACAATTTTCAGATTCAGTTGAAGACCGTCAGAATAGTGAGGAATTATAAGTGTGTGAATTTCAAAGACACAGCATATTTCAGGTTAACAACAGAATTAATAAGCTGTATAGAAGAGGATAATTAAGCAGGTAATGTTTCGCATTAGCACCCACTGTGTTTATGTGAATGTTTTTTCTCAATGTTTACCGAAACTACTTTCAAGAGGGTAAAGTTAAATGACAATGGTTAGTTTTCGGATTAAACGATAACAGTAGAAACAATATCATTTGTATAGCACAAACAATCCTTGTCAGACACTGCTCGTTGCATTTCAAATAACATAAACACTGCCATGTTAATACACTGATGTGTCAAAAACACAATCAGATACATCGATGCCGTGTAAACATTACCATGTCAATACACAAACGCAGTACAAACATGTAAACAATAGATACATGTATACACCAATATGTCAGTGCAACACTAACAACGTTCGTTGAAAATCAACAAATATGTTTTCAATTTACAATAATGCATAATGTATCTAAGGCGTGTGGTGTACTCGTTGTAACCGCAAGAAATACGAGCACACAAGTATTTGTTAAGCTGCCTTGCAATTCTGCGATGCACGTTCTGAGGTTGCGTTCGATTTGTACCAGAAGAAAGGAGACTGTAAGTATGGTATGAAAAGTCTCGTTCCACCTTCCCACATGCCGGACATTTTCAGCGGAGATCAGCAAAACCTGGGTCCCGCCAACGTGGACTAGGTAAAGACGTCAATGCAAGGTTACAAATTTGCCGGAGGTGTGCAAGGGTTCAAACAGAGCGGGGAAAAAAGGAGGAACAAACAGAGCTGATGGTGAGAGAAACGAAGAACAAACATGCGCCACGGAGTGCGCTAGAGCGAAGAATGACAGTGGACAAAAGCACAAGGACCGTGTGTGGAGAGTGGTTATACAGCTTACATTTTCAGTTATATCACTATTATCAGTATCAGCGGTGGGTGAGAACGAGTTACTGTTTTGGTGAAACGGATAGTTTAGTAGGCGGTGTTGGATTTTATCTTGTCATGTGTGTGTGTGTGTGTGTGTGTGTGTGTGTGTGTGTGTGTGTGTGTGTGTGTGTGTGTGTGTGTGTGTGTGTGTGTGTGTGTGTGTGTGTGTGTGCCAGCGAGAGAGAGACAGACAGACAGACAGACAGATAGAGGAGAGGATATCCCCTAGCCAACCAGCCAAAGATTTATATAAAAACAAAGTCCAGCTCTCGCTTGTTTCACAGCAGATTTTAAATATAGCCCACCAATTTTTGTGTCTTCGTTCAAATTCATAGATTCCTTGCCCACTGAGACAGAGACATACAGAAACTGACAGAAGACCGACCAAAAAACAAACAAACAAAGAGACAAGGAGAAGGGGCAAACGGACAGAGCCTTTTTCTTTGTTCCAATTAAGCTTCAACAATCACTTAGGCTCCAAAAGAAACAGCGAATTATCAGACACGCCACGTATACAACATAGCCAGGAGCCAAACACTCACATCCTTTCATCTAAACTGGGCACTGAGCCAAACTACCCACACCGGCGGTTGATTTCAAACTGCAATCATTTCTCTGCCAAGGTGCTCAGGATGACATATCTTACATGAAGTGTTTATTACACCGCCCTGGTTTATCACAAACACCACCAGCAACATTTCACACTCGCGTTCATGTCTTGATCTACATTCCCCTTCGTGGGAACTTCATTTTTGACAAAGCTTTTTTTTTCTTTTTTTGGACTCAAACTTGCAGAAACATAAACACACAGCATGCCTGTGGGGGGGGGGGGGGGGAGCATCTGTTTGAAAAGACGTTAACTGCGTTTCACATCCGATGTTTTAGCTGTTTGGTTTTGAAAGTTTTCTTCTAGATTCGTGATTCTAAAAGCACGATAGATCGTGCCTGTGCGAAATCCTACCATCATTAGAACTGAAACTCTCAAAAACACTTTGATGAGCGTTGACAAGTAAATTATGTTTGTTCGTTAACACAGTTATTCACGCCCCCCTCCCCCTTCTCATCTCAAAGCGATGATGAAATTAAGTGTAAAATTTTCAATCACTATACCAACTTTATCATCTATAAAGAATTGTAGTACCATTAGAAAGCACACGCATAATGGTAAAAACATGGATTCCGTTTTATTTTAATCGCGTCTCTTGAGAAGATTTAAAAATCGTCACCTATCATGTGATCCAGCAACACAAAACTTTGTGACATTCTTCCGGGACATGAAGATAGCCAAAGGCGGCAAACATGAGGTGGAATAAGCTAGAGGCCGATTCAAATTCAAACAGTTCATCTTTGCTGTTGACTTCGCAGACAATTCAGCGCTGGTTTTGTTCTTTGTTCATACTGCACTGATCATATCACAGCGGACTACTAGACTACTAAGGCCAACTCCTCGTTAAAAAAAAATCCAAAATGATCATGACTTAAGCATCAGCCTGCACAGAAACCCATGAGCTGGCCGAGTCCTGAGGTCCTACTAGTCTATAGTCTCTTTTATGCTCAGGTTGGCTGGGTTTAGTCTTGAGGATTAAACTCAGTGACGGCAGAACTAAATTGGTCACCCCAGGGGAGCTACCGTGCATCAACACAAGGCGAGACTGTACCACAACTGTATCCTTTCCACCCTAATTTAAGGGTTTCGGAATGTTAGAAGATGGCAAAGACATTACGAACCTGTCAACCTCTCTCTCTCTCCTCTCTCTCTCTCTCTCTCCACACACACACACACACACACACACACACACACACACACACACACACACACACACACACACACACACACACACACACATGCACGCACGCACACACACAAACAAATCCACAGAATCATGCGGATCTTATGGCACAACACCATCTTTCAGCAACAACTGTTCGCCTGATGCAGTCAAAAGAGTCTTGAGCAATCAAGGATAGCTCATTTCATAGCTACCAGGCTTCTTTCATCTCTCATTAAATGATGAATTGTGCGCCTTCGAGTTCCTGCCCCTGTTCCTTCCACAACACCCCCTCTCTTCCGGTGGTGCCCATGACAGAGCTGGGTTAGAGTGTCTGGTTTTATCCATCCTGAAGACGTGGCCCAGTCATTTCCATCTCCTCATCCTTCACTAAGTTGACAGTACTCCTGATGCGGGACTTGAGCGGGTTCTAATGAGTGGAGGTTGTGTTTGCAATTTGCTCAGACGAAAAGAACGAAAATATTCACAAATATGCACCGCTATATCAACACTCTGTGAATAACTACTGCTTTGAGTTGACAGAAAGACAGAATAACAGGATGTAAAGAAATTATCTGTGATGACCACTCAGTAAAGAAAAGACGGAAGAAGAAAAGGGAAAAGACGATCTGACTGTCTCCGAAGCACAGAGCAGAACTGATCGGATATTGGACTTGCAGATCTTCAGTGTGACGTTGATATGGATGACTGAAGGCTTCTAAATGTTGCCGAAGTCTGCTGAATATACGTCTGCTACTGTAGTTCTTGTGTAGACGTCTTTTCCAATGTTGTTTTCTGCAGTGTGAGAGATGCTGCTGTCCAGATATGAATTTGTTTTCTAACTCTTCTAACTCCTCTTGTCTGACTGTGGTCTTCGTGGACTCCTAATCTTCAGTTTCATGAATCTGCTTTGATTTTGCGAGAATGTTCTGCCTTTTCCTGCATGTCTTTCCGGAAATGCAAGAACAGGCCTATATCGTCTGCAAAATCATTTATCTTCCAACTGTTTGGTGAGGCCTCAACTACCGCTGGATGTTTTCTACATTCAGGGCCCAGGTATGTATAAAATACCATGTTCTGAACAGAGAAAATAATAAGTTCTGAACATAGAATGATGTGAGCATAAAATAAAAGAGAAAAGAACAAAATCTCACGACAGCCCCCCTGCGAACGCACGCACTTCGCTTTACTCTTTTTATGCTCATCATCGAGCATGCCAACATTGCTTCCCTTCCTATTCACCCATCCTTTCACAAACACACCTGCAAACTCAGTGATGGCCACTAATGGCAGGAATAAACAGGGAGGAGGGCAGAACTGTCAATCATCCACCTCTCGTGTCCAATTATTATGTCACCCCGCGTGTCACCACCAAATCCCATAGCGTTTCAAAAGGTCTCTCGTTATCACCATATTACATATATTACGGGACGAAATGAAAAAGTGACGTACAAACAGGGAACTATATTTGTCAGGACGGAGACTAGACTTGGATAATGGGCTGTATATAGGAAGAGTTACTCGCACAAATAGGAAAAGAGAATGGAGGGGAAGAAAGGGAAAAGGAAGAATGCGCTGGAAAGTAAAATATTTCTGTTTTGGAGGTGTAAAATACAGTTTCCTAGCTGGGGGTAGCGGGCTTTATGGCCAACATGTGCTTCAGTTCCGGTGTTGTATGCAACGAGTTGTCGCCGTTAGTTCTATTACCACAAAAATTGCACAGGCACTGTTTTTATTTAAGTCATCGCGTGCGGAAAACTAGCCATAAAAACTATGACAGAAATACTGTATTTTTCATTTCCCTTTTTCATTACGACTGAACTCTATGGGGGCGAGGATGCTGGAAATGATTGTGGATATAGAACATTTCTTTCGACAGGGAACAACAATTCTGGCAATACGCTTCTGTTTGAAACAATGACTACACAGACATTATCCCACCGAGTAACGTCAATCTATCAAATTTGATTAAACAAAAATGAGTCAAAATTTTTTTTTTAATTTGATTAAACATGGAAAATTTTATGGAAATCATGGCACAATTTTCTTAAACTATGGTCATAATATATTTTCGTTGTTCTTTCCTGCGAGATATATAATAGATCAAAAGGTACGACATTTCATTTATGAAATTTAACCACAACTTCATACAATGAATGAATGAGTTATGTGTTCATACGATTAGACAACAACCATTACGCACCAAGCTGTTCCGCTATTTTCATCAAATTCGAAATTGCCATTTCACTAGAAACAGACAGCTGAAAGAGCTTTAAAGAACCGAGGGAAGAAGGGTTTAGAGTTCGCTAAGCTGCCTCTTGTTCTTTACGACAGGCGGTAAGTTGTGGGAGGGGACTTCTGAAGTTTATTAGAAGACTAAAGATAATAAACACACTTCATCATAGTTTCGTAAATGAAAAAAAAAAACGGTGAATGAGGGGAGTGTGTTGTTTGAGCGCGTGTGCGTGCGTGCGTGCGTCCGCGCACGTGTGTGTGTGTGTGTGTGTGTGTGTGTGTGTGTGTGTGTGTGTGTGTGTGTGTGTGTGTGTGTGTGTGTGTGTGTGTGTGTGTGTGTGAGTAGACCGCGAGCTGCATGCGTCGTGTTCTGGGTTTGCTTGTTTGTTTTTTGGTTTTGTTTTGTTTTGTCTTTCTTGTTTTGTAGTTCCTCTCACCGCCATACCACTACCGTCTCTTTTTCAATAAACAAATCAATAAATACCAGATTTATTTTCAAAAGAGCTAAGGAAAGAAATCATATCCCGGAATTGCTGTGATATATAACCGTGAACTGTCCTGAAGGGTGTGCTCCCTGACCCGAGGCATTATACAATTGACCTGCTGGTTTAAACAACCTCTAACGCTTCATTTACAAAGATACCACACTTTACAGAAAATCTGTGAACCTTGTTAGTTCGGGCTTCGATTTCCTGTCAATTCAAACGTTATTATGAAAAAATTCATAGGATTAAGATGAGTTTGGTCCTATGTGAGTGTTATGAATCAGAGCTGAAGTGTATCTAAAATACAGAACATCTCCGAGTGGGCTTCTAACAACCTTTGATAACCCCACAGGTGTTTTTAATACCCTGGCCGTTTGTCAAATCCTGACAGTCACAAATGTGTCAAGTGTGTATGAAATACCGACCTGTTTACCTTGGTCTCCCCGTAAACGATCTCTTAAAAAAAAAGATAAAAAATAAACTAAACAACAAACTCCCCCTTTTTTTTTATAGAACACACACACACACACACACACACACACACACACACACAACACACACACACACACACACACACACACACACACACACACACACACACACACATGTAAGGACTTTTCCAATGAGAGAAATAACATATGTTAAGGTTTGTGAGTGCAAGCGCCAGCATGTATACGTGCGTGTGTTTGTGCGCTTGCACGTATGTTTATATCACAGAATGAAAGAAAAAATAAGTAAATCTTAAGGATCTCTTTAAATTTTTTCTGCCTGGCTTTGCCATAAACGAACTCAATTTCATCTTGTATATACTGTGTCACTTGTTCGTTTTCTTACACCACAGGCTACCGTTTCTTTGACGGAGACATGTTAATAGACAATAATTCATTTATGTAGTCATGTTTGCAAAGTTATTTCTGGGTTTATCGTTGTTCACGGATTTACATACTGTCAGCAATTCCTGCGAAAGTTCTGCTCACGCACTTTCCTCAAAAGTCCTAATCTTAACATTAATGCACTCTTAACTCCTCACCGGTCCACACCTTTGACCTAACTTTGGCAAAGACCCATCTAGACACAGAAGAGAAAATCTTCCTAACACATTTTGGCAACACTCACACACAGAGAGAGAGAGAGAGAGAGAGAGAGAGAGAGAGAGAGAGAGGAGAGAGAATCACATCCCTGTTGAGTGATATACAATAATCTCCCCTTAATGAAAAAAAAAGATTGTTAAAAAAGCACTACATACATTGCGCCAGTTCCCGTTTCACAGATCGTCCATACTTGATCTGGAAAGAAAAGAGAGACAGAGAGAGTGGGGGGAGGGGGTTGAGTTTGATTGTTAACACGATCGTTGTTTCCATGATTTTGAGAGCTTGCGTTATTCTCCTTGCCCACTTGAACTATTTTTTTTTTCCTTTCATGATAGACGGTCGTCTGTCTTGAATACTTCAAAGCTTTTTAACAACCACTTCCCAACGGTCTTTCGACCTCCTTCTGGTCTTGTTTCCTTTGTATGACCCAGCAGTATGGCGCTCTTGATGAAACCGTTTTTGTTATCTCTGCCAGTGTGTGTGTGAGTGCGCGCGGGTGATTGTATGCACGCGCACTTTTCTTTGCATGCCCATGTTCATGCTTACAACAGTGTAAGACGGTTAGTTGGGGGACGTACTTTAGCACTGTCTCACTTTTTAAAAAAGAACTTATGATCGCCCTTTAAAAAGGAACAGTGGGGAGATACTTAATAATGATCTATGGTGCTATGTCAGGGGAAATATTTCTGTTTTTTACTTTTTTAAATGTATGTATTAATTTAATGATCCTTTTCGATAAGTAATCAAGACTGTACTCCTTCAAATGGTCAACAAGGGGAATACAGTGATAGATCTATGCGCATTCTTCAGGAAAGGAGGATTGTTGGAATGGCATGACGGCTTGTTCTTGTCTGTTCATTTCTTCTCCGGTATTTCCTTTGCCTTCAATCTGTTATTCTTATCCATTTGTTTGGGGAAGAGGGGGCGGGGGGAAACGAGGACATTTATTTCGTATACCGCAATAGATTTCAGCTACTGTGTTAGCTGTGTGACTCATCCCTTCAGTTTCACTAGGTCACTAGTCCACTGCATTATCTCTTACGCCAACGAATCAACTATCTGCCGAGAACAGCTCTGTGTGAGGAACTACAACACTGGAGGTTGTTTCTGGAACGGGTAGGTGGAGGTTGTAGCTGGAGGTATGTCGGGGAAAAGCAGGTGACAGGTGCTAAGGTGGTAAGACCTGAAGTTCAGATTAATTAGAACTTTCTATTCTCTTATTCCTCAGTATCCCCGACCCCCCCCCCCCCCAACCCACACATACAATCTTTTGTCCAAGCACGATATTCGTCAACTCGTCATTAAACAACTACATAAATAAACCCACACACATACACACATATGTATATGATTTACACACACACCCACACACACACCCCCCCACACACACACACGAGAGTCAATGGGTTGTTCGCTCATGGAGTGTCTGTCCGGGTTGTTGCAGCGCCTCATGTCGCTGTACAGTCAGATTTTTGAGCTGCAGACTCTGTTACAGTTGCTGCATTTGAAGGTCTTCGGTATCTGGCTCAGCGACTGTTTCTTCTAGCTGCTTCTTGCGTTCATTCCTCGCCTCCCATTTCTCCCATCTCCGCTTCTCACTCGTTCGGATGTTTGTCCTTACAGCAACCTTCCAACTATTGCGATCTGCAGCTCGGGTATCCTATTTGCAGGGTCGATGCTACCTGCCTTCACGTTTGCAGACATCTTTATACCGAACTACAGGCCTTCCTGTGGGTCTGGTGCCGGTGGCAAGCTCCCCATACGGAATGTCCAAAGAGATTCGTCCATCGTTCATTCATCTGACATGACCAAGCTAGCGCAAGCGCCTTTGGGACAGCAGACCAAACAGGCTCGGCATTCCTGCTTTCGCTAAGGAGTCCCTGTTGAGGATGCGGTCTTGCCACGTGATGTCCAGGATCCGTCAAAAACAGCGCATGCGGAATGCTGAGTCTGCACTCTTGGCGGGTGTATGGGGTCCAGGCTTTGCTACCATAGAGCATAGTGCTGAGCACGAAGGCTTTGCAAACGTCCATCTTGGTTTTTGTGGTCAGCATACGGTTGTCTGACATCCTTTTGGTCAGGCGAGCCACCGCTATTGCCGCTTTGCTGATCCTCTTGTCTGTGTCAAGAGACAGGTTGCTGGAGATGATGGATCCGAGGTAAACGAATTCCTCCACTACCTCCAAAGCGCAGTTCTCTATTGCGACTCTGGGGAACTGCTGATGTCTTGTCTTAAGATGTTGGTCTTCTATATACAGTTTGGTCTCACAATAAGTCTCAAGAAGAGAAAACTGAAGACCGACTGTGAGACATAACTGTCTGCAAGCATGATTAAAAGAGTTCTTAAGACGTTGCAAAGCTTCCTCACTGTGTGTGGTCGGAGCAGCGTCGTGTGCAAAAAGCATCTCCCTGGGTAGTACTTTGGTCTTTGCTCGCAAATGTGCAATGTTAAAAAGGTTTCCATCACTTTTTGTTTCAAGATTTACCACGCCTTTCGACTGACTGAAGGCAAAAGGCTGCATCAGAGAGAAAACGATTCCAAAATGCGTTGGAGCTAATACACATCACTGTTTCATTCCACTCTTACTTGGGAACAGATCTATTGAGGTCCTGACTACGTAGATGAGACAAGAAGCCTCCACCTCGATCATCTTTCTTGTCAAGAAGACACAAACGTTTGCATAACAACTCACTTCTCTTCCCTCGTTATTGTTTCAAACAACACAAAAACTATTACTATAACCAACTTGAAAGTAAACTGTCGCATCCTTTCTCTCTACCTCCCCTCCTCCTCCGTTGCACGCACAACACAATCCATTTTTTACAGCTGTGGCAGCTGCAGATTTACAAAATACGTAACTAAAATTGACAATATCTTCATTTTTACAGAAAGTCACCAACAAACTGATTTTGATGTGTTGAGAATCTGGGATTTTATAACGGTAGCATTTGCTTTTCTGTAATGTGTGTTAGGATGGTAAACGCTAAGGAATATAATTATTGAAAAATGAAAACAATTGACTGTAGATCACTGCATCACCTGCTGAATAACAAATTTCCAACTGATCACAGAACATTATGATAGAGAGACGGAGGGAGGGAGAGAGGGAGACAGAGAGACAGATACAAAGAGACACACACACACAGAGGAGAGAGAGAGAATGAGTGAGGGAGGGAGGGAGGGAGGGGGAGGGGAGAGACAGAGACACAGAGAGAGAGGAGAGGAGAGAGAGAGAGAGAGAGAGAGAGAGAGAGAGGACAGGACGGGTGAATGGGTGAATTACTTTATAATCTTGCCAACGTCTGTAATGCGCAAGGCATTTTCTCCAAACCGAGGGCTTGTTATTTGCTGAACTCTTCGAAGATCTAAGTGAACACAGTCATAGCACGTATGCTATGTTTACATCTCGTTAGAAGCCTTAACTAAAGGTGTATTAGAAACGTTCTGTGTTGTTAAAATTATGCTTTTTTTTGTAAGAATATCCCCTCCCCACCACCTCTCTCTCTCTCTCTCCTCTCTCTCTCTCTCTCTCTCCCCTTCTTACACACACACACACACACACACACACACACACACACACACACACACACACACACATACACACACACTCTATCTCTTTCTGTCTCTCTGTCTCTCTTCCTATTCCCTAACCAAATAACTTGAATACAACAAACGATTTTTAATGTCAAATGAGTATATGAACGACCTGTATTCCAGTCAAAATCGCTCGCTGAAGTTGACACCATGCCCAAAAACCTTTCCGTTAGTCTACACTCCAAAATTTGTTTCCACGTAACGCTTGCCATTTTCGCCGCAAAGAATGGAATTTTCAAAAACTACCAGGTGCTCGGTTCCGTTTTAATTTTTGATACAAATGCTATTTAAACACAAAGTATCCCGATGCTGTATACATATAAGGCCACGGATACACAGATTTGTTATATAACCCCCATTAACTACAACAACAGAGGCCGAGTGTAAAATCCAACCAACTGCAGATAAATGTCCACTGTCTCGAAGCGTCCTCTCTGAGCGAGGCAAATCTGTCGGAATTCTACATAATTAAAAACAAACAGACGTGTTACAAGCGGACTGAAATGTGAGAATGGGGCGTCAGTTCTTCCCCAGCTTTGACAGTGTTCAGTGGAATCCTATCTACCGAGAAAATCGGATGACTTCTGGGTCTTCTGAATAGAAGTCTCATCCAATGTTGTGGATGGGGAAATGGTTGGAAGTGGTGGCTGTTTCTTGATTTGGTCAGTCGAGCTGAATGGGGTGGAGACCACTGATTAAGTGGGTACAGAAACCTTTTTCATCGGTAGATCTTCGTTAACAGGGAGAACGTTTTGGTTTTTCATCTTACCGCCATAAAATCTAAAAGCTTCAAACTTCTAGAAACAACTATCATCTTCCCCATCTACGCAAGACCTGTAACTATCACGCTTTCCCTTCCAGCATACTACTGATCCACACATCGTTATGAAACTGAAAGACTGTTCTGTATTAAGAAACAACCAAGACCCCATCTTCAACTGTTCTACTTCTACCACCCTAACCAATGTTTCCAATTTGTTCACTTCGTTTTACCACAACTGCACAGCTTGTTTTCATCACTTTACCACCCGTGTTCGTGTTCTGACGTCTTTTTACCACACCGGTCCTCATAAAAGCGAGCGAGGCGGAAAGTGCTGAAGGCAGTGAAAAGAGCTGATTAAAGAGGTTGACGAGGAACAAAAAGAAAAAACTAGGGGCTCACAGATGAGGGAGATTGACAACGTATAATAATGATGTCGTCAGACCAGTCAACTTGAGAAAACACAGAAAGAAGCTTGGGAGGGGGGGGGGGGGGGGGGGGAGTTTCAGCAGGGAAATCACGTAGTTTTTTTTTCAGGAAAAAATGGCGAATAAAACATTAAAAAAAAAAGGAGGAGAAGAGGTTGTGAGAGAACAAGATAGTCAAACCGTCCTATTAATCTCCCCATTTCTGAACACTGAACAACCCGACACACCTGGTCAAAAGATCAGGACAATGAGTGTAATTCTGAAAATATTAGACCAGATTATTGTATGAAATGCTTGAACCATTATACCTTTGGTTTAAAAATTTTCTAACCAAAATATGACCCACGCTTGATTGGCTCCCATTTTATCCTCGCTAAAAATGTTCACATTCTGAGTCACAAGTATCGATCGAACAATGAGACGTGATTGTTAAATCTACAAGCATTTGTGACTTTCTAGTGGACCTGGCCAGTGTCCAAATCTGATAAATATTAACAGAGCACATTTTAGTGACATTATTCTTATCCACTCCCACTTTACCTGCATTGTACCGTCACACACACATTCACCTCTGTATACAGGTATATAGATTGTCCATCATGTGACCAATAGAAACACATTTTCAAGCATCATTCACACACATACAACTTTGCTCAACTGTTCCAAAACATGTAAACGGCCTGTCTGCATACAGAAAATATCTGATGTTCTTCATTCACACCGACTATCTCGCCTACTCCTCCCACCCCTCTCTCAGATCCAAACAAAGTCATCTTCGAGTAAAGTTTGAGGTGAAATTTACCAACGGAAACGTCATTGTCGGAATCCATCAGTACAGAATGGCACCGATAGCACTGCCGTTTGGTCATATACTTTTTATTCGGACAAAGGAATGGTTCCGCCGCTGTCGCAGAGATTCCACAGAGGAAGACGTTGAGGTGGCGCCATCTATTCCCGCGAACAGTACATGCTGTGCTACATAATGGGTATTTTTTTTTCTCCAAGAGACAGCGGAAAGCTGCCGTACCGCGTCGAATAAATAGGACTTAAACACAGCTGTTGCTGCGTGCGGTATCGCACATTTCGTGCCGTCGCTGTTTCGTTGTCGTTCCGCCACCGTACTTATGGATTTCCAGCAAAACTCTGATCACAGGGCCAGCAGTGTGAGAGCGGGAACCCCCATTTCCTCGACAACCAGGCCTGTAGGAGTGTCACGAAGACGACACCAGTCGATCTTAATCAGTGTCTTGAAAAGAAAGATTGGCATGAAGGAAAAAAAGAACAAAAAAAGAAGATGAAGAAGTAAAAAAGAGGGCAAAGGTAGACAAGTACAGCCTGTACAAAGTGGGCAATTTGAGTTTAACGAAGCGTTCAGGGCAGAAGGAAAAATGGGCGGGCGGATGCTCGGGGACAGAGGAGGTGGGACGGCGTAATGGTCAATTAGACCTTGATAGCAGACAAGTGTTGCGCCTCACTGACGCCCCACACTGCCCACTTTTTATGGGTCTTCACAACCACCACCCAAATCTAAGGACTTTTTTTTTTAAGGTCGGACGTCAAGCGTTTAGATTTGAGATCCCACGTATTTAGCGACAGACACTCTAACGTAGTACAGTCTGTTAGACTGCTGTCAAGCCCTCGTTTCTTTTCTGCTGTCCTTTGAAATACAGACAGACAGACAGACAGAGGGGTGGACAGACAGACTTCACAGAGAGAGAGAGAGAGAGAGAGAGAGAGAGAGAGAGAGAGAGAGAGAATATTGGAGAGATAGGTTTATTTCCCAGGTCCCTCCCCTTGAAAGCAAATTAGCCTTCTTGCCTTTGTCGTGTCTTGGTCTTACTTTTTAATGAGTGGCACTGCACTGCAGCGACGTGTTCTGAAAGAGAATGGCAGCCCGAGTTTCACATGATAAAATCCACTGTGACAAAAAAGAAAAGAATATGAATCTTATAACATTCTCTCATATATTCCGCTGTGTGTTGTACATATCGCCGTGGTCGGCTCCTACATCAAGAAACAGTATGTTTGTCATTCATTCAAGTTACAGAGCACACCGCAGTAGGGACTGAAACTGGAGTGGTCAACAGTCTGTATCTATCAACGTAAACGGTATTCGAAACAATCAACGAAAGCACTTCAATTCTTCGATATTAATTTAATCTGCAGTGTACGGGAATACATGTTGAAAAGCAATGTGCACACAACCTAACCATCTCTACTTCGATTTTTTGTTTTGTTTTTGTTTTGTTTTGTTTTGTTTGTTTTTGTTTGTTTGTTTGTTTGTTTGTTTGTTTGTTTGTTTTGCTCGTGTGTATCATAGACCTAATGTTATGTTGCTGATTGGTTTCCTCTATTTTTAAAGGATTCTAAACTTTTACTGGGTGTATTCCAAGGAGTATGACATAGAGTACCATGCTATACAAAACAAAGCCATGCAAAATTTTAGGACAGGTAATAGGAAGAAAATTAGAGGCAAAAACATTCGCCGGCACAGTCTGCCGGTTGTTCTAGTCAGGACTGTCTAAAAATGTTACGAGAGCCTAAAATAATAATGGCATATGTATCTCCAACTGTGTAAACGCCACTGAATGTTGAGCTTCAGCAGTTCCGCGATTGGGAAAGGCTTCCTCCAAACTGATAGTGGGGCGACAATCCCCAACCCAGCAGGTCGCAGGTGGCGGACTGGCTTCAGGTTAAGTGTGAAATAAGCCAGGTTTGTCTGGACGAATAACAAGTCCTGGATCGACTGGCGGTGGTTTCTACCAGGACGGGGCGGGTGGCACTTGACAAGGCCACACTAGAAAATAACCTTTATGTCCCATAACTTAGTCATCACTAGGATAAAGGCCGCCTACAGTCCTAGTTCCTAGCGTTCGCAAGATTGTCGTTTGACCATTAACTGAGGGAAGAGTAACCCCCTACAGAAATCATAAAGCGCTGAAGTCAAAGATATCAGGCTTGCACTAAGTTGCAGAGCGGTATTTCAACAAACCATAGCATCATGCAATATAACTCAAATGGCTGTATGGTCGTCTATAACAGACACTAACGGCGATTTCCCACTGAGGTCCCTTTACAGTGGAGCAGCGCCAGGACCTGGTGCCTACCTAAACTTGATTCATCCTCAGCTACTGGAGGTCCTCCGTCCGTCTTGTCGCACCAGAGGACGTGGATAAAAAACTACAACTCCTCTGTCCCCAAGCCCCATGGCAGCCGGCAGGAATTTTGTTTAAAATTGATCATATTCATCACCAAATAGGATCTGACCATGTGGACGGCGAATGTAAAGAACAAGCAGTCAGATTATTGAACTGAGAGAATTTACTGAGTCGCACATAATTCAGGTATTTCATTGCCTTCATTTTACAATATAAAAGATATGTTCGAGTCCTTCCGTGGCATCTGAGTTGATTGTCGAAAATGCACAGCGTTAGCAAAAATATAATTTATCAACTGTTTGTAAATATTTTTTGGAACACATGTCTAGACCAATGGGAAATCGCGAAGTTTCCGCTTAACCCATTATTTCAGGTCACACTGACCTCGAACATTCTAAAAATGCCTATTCATATACTTCACCACTGTTTTTGAAGTGTTTTAAGAGAATTGGTCAACCGTCTGCCTCAAAAGGATTTTTGTTTGTGTAAGTCTGGGCAATATCAGTCAATCTTTCGGCACAATTATACATGTGTGTCCGACAGCATAATAGTTTGACCATCTAGTATACGTTTTTTTTCTATCCATAGTCGTTACAGGACTTACCACGTGATAAAGATATTACACAAAACAGTGAATGATGAGGAACTGGAGACAGGCAGTGTGTGAATAAGTGCATGCATGAGCGTGTGGGTGAGGGTGCAAAAATTAAACTGTCCAGTGTATTGTAAAAATCCATTAGAGTTGCATCCCTTGTGCTTCATGTCTACAGCTTTTTTCTTTCTCCTTAAATCATTATAAATGACAATTTTTTTGAAAGATTTGAAAGATAAAACAGCATGAAACAAATCGTGCACACTAATTCAATAAAAGCAAAAATATCAACAGTCGGAGATTTTGGATCAGCACATCTGTTGTTTTTGTTGTTGTTGTTGTTTGTTGTTTTTTTTTTCATGGAGGACCTTCCTACTTGCGAAAACGAAATGCATTATTGCAATCACAAGCAAAGGAAACTAAATTCAAGGTGATCACTATTCGCTGCACGTTAACTGCATTCGAGCCTCTCTACGGAATAATATAAAATTCCTGGCCTAATATTATAATTATGGCAGATCACGTTTTATGATCAGGCGGCGTTTTCTCGTGGTTTACGACTCCCAGGGCTCTGACTTTATCACGTCAAGATCAGTTCTCGATTCAAGAACGAATACTATCCCGGCAGCATAATTTGTTTGCTATTGTTCTCTCTCTCTCTCTCTCTCTCTCTCTCTCTCTCTCTCTCTCTCTCTCTCTCTCTCTCTCTCTCTGCGCGCGCGCGCGCGCGGGGCGTGTGTGTGTGTGTGTGTGTGTGTGTGTGTGTGTGTGTGTGTGTGTGTGTGTGTGTGTGTGTGTGTGTGTGTGTGTGTGTGGTGTGTTGTGAGCGCGTGAGCGCGTGAACATGTAAAACTCAAACTCACCAATGTTAAACTATCTACATTCTATGGGATTTTGTTGTTGTTGTTGTTGTCTTTGTTGTTGTTGTTGTTGCTGCTGCTGCTGCTGCTGCAGTTGTAGTTGTTTGGGATTTTTAAGGTGGGGATGGGGGTGTTTTGTTTTTCCTTCTCCAATCCTCTCAGAAAATAATTCACTTCTTCCACTGAGAAATTCTTAAACAGATGAATCAGTGGAAAACAATTCCGTCGTTCAATTCCAATATAAAATTTCAGTGGAATGAGATCGAGAACCTAGTACAGATTAGGCTATTTATGGTTTGTCATGAAAGACTTTTTGTATCCATGAAAATGAGATACTCTTACGACCAAAGCCACGGATATATTATTTGTGTCATCAGATTTGCTACAGGTTTGTTGTATTCAAGCCACCATACACTATAAATGTCAACAGTCCTGGCTTAACATTATATTATGGCAAATCACGTGTTATGGTCAGACGGCCTTTTCTCACTGTTTATGACTACCAGGGCTCTGGCTTACGACACACCAAGATTAGGTCTCAATTCAAACACGAATAATGTCCCTGTGCCATAAAGTGTTTGCCCCCCCCCCCCTTCTCTCTCTCTCTCCCATCCCTCCAACCACCACAACCCTCTCTCTCCCTCTCAAAACAAACCGTAATGTTACTTTAGACTGGTATACTGCGTGCACTCTCTTCTTAAACAAAGTTTGAGGCGCATTTCTATGACATTTACGTATAAAAGCATACAGTGTATGACAAAAGAGAACTGAAAAATAAAAAAAAATATAAAAAATTAAAAGTACTAAGACACCTTTAAAATGAAAAACCAACATCAAGATCAGGATCCTCAATAACATTCTGAAACCGGTCTTAATCTATTGAGCCATGATCTAGAGAACCACTATCACCACCATAAGAATATCCGGACTTTCATCAACGCCTACCTCAGAAGGATTCTCTGGATTCGTGGCCAGACAGAATCAGTAATGAAGAACTGTGGCATCAATTTACACATCAGCCTATAGAAGAAGAGATCCACCAACCAAAGGTGCTGGAGATGAATTGGCCACATGCTACAAAGCCTGCACACAGCATCACATCGCTAACCCTCACCTGGAGCCTGCAAGGAAAAGAAACAGAGGTCGTCCATGAAAGCAGTACGCCGTGACCTGGAAGCAGACATGAAGAGGACAGGCTGCCCGCACCTGAAGACACCCGGGGTGAGTGGCTCAAGATCGTGATGGCTGGACAGTGTTTGTTGGTGGCCTGTATCCCAGGCGAGGAAACAGGCATAGATAAGACGAGAAGATGCTTGCGTTCATGGCAGCAGTCATGAGAAAAAGAAAATAATCAAATACATTGTGTGCGCGCGCGCGCGCGCGCGTGTGTGTTTGTGTGTGTGTTTGTGTGCGTGTTTGTGTGTGCGCGCGTGCGTGTGTGTGTGTGCGACAGAGTGACAGAGAAAAAGAGAGAGAGAGAGAGAAAGAAAGAAAGAAAGAAAAGAAAGAAAAAAGAAAGAAAAAAGAGAGAGAGAGAGAGAGAGAGAGAGAGAGAGAGGAGAGAGAGAAGAGAGAGGAGAGAGAGAGCGAAAGCATGACTGTTCTGGTGATTTGAAGCAATGAGTGTGCATTTTATTCTGCTCTTTCGGTAAGAACGGTTTTCTATTTTCCCTTCTACTCATCAAGTTTTCCAAGATGACGAAGAAAGGAAGTGTATCGAAGCGCTTGGCTCACTCTTTGCAACTTCTGAAAGATAGTTATCAATGGTCGTTGACAGGCTGCTGTTGTTTCATACAGCGTTCTCAGTGCGCTATGTCTGTGCGCTTGCGGTGATAAAACGGATAAATGTTAAAATGCCTGGGTGTGTGTGTGTATGTTTTTAATGCTTGGGGTGTGTGGAGTGGGTGGTCCTGGTGTGTGTGTCTGGATCGGTATAGAGGATTTTCTCTTCCTCCGCCTTAACCCCCATACCACCACTCGCACCCAGACTGCTTAAATCTATTACAAGCCGTCCTTGTTTCCAGACTGCTTAAATCTATTAAAAGCCGTCCATGTTTTCTTAAGGTGAATTTATAAATCAATTCTCTTTACAAACATCCCATCAGTCTATTTTTTTTCTAACGACTGATGCATTGGCGATTGTGTCGCCCTTTTTAATAGACAAGTGATTTTGCACCTCGCATTGTGTACATTTAAAAAGAAATAGAGGCCTGCACCTAAACAGCCGACAGACCAAGCCGTTAGGCATAAGTCATTATTTGATTAAAGATACATCATTCTGGTCCATCTAAACTGCGATCCGTCATAAACTTACGCTTTAACTCAAAGCATTCACACATACACGTCATCATCATCACAAACCATTTATTGTCAGGCTAACATAAAGGTTGAACACATACACACAGGCGTGCACCTTCGCACCACCACTACTATAAACACCCCTAGGGACATAATCCGAACAAAGAGCAGGTATTTGTGCGGTATCTGATACAACTGTACAACTGACTATAATAAGGATGACGCATTCTTCTTACGCATCTTTTTCAAGTTATAATATATACGAAACGCGGAACTCTCTGGAGAGTTTGGAAGCTCTCTCTCTCTCTCTCTCTCTCTCTCTCTCTCTCTCTCTCTCTCTCTCTCTCTCTCTCTCTCTCTCTCTCTCTCTCTCACACACACACACACACACACCACCACACACTTCCTCATGTTGTTGGTTTATTAGCATTTTGTGCTACAGCTCTAGCAATATCAAGCACATCTGCAATATAATGCTTTACCTAACATTAACTATTATGAATTTCATTATCACTATTATTCTCTATTCCTTACCCCCACCTCCCGCCCCCAAATATCTTCTTTCTCGAAAGCATCGTTACCCTGTCCTCTTTCTTCCTAAAAGACTGGATTTAGAGAAAAGATTCAGACCACCCCTCCCACAGCCAGTCCCCGGAAATTCCAAGATAATCTTTAATGCCATGTCATGTCATGACTCAAGACGTCTGGCAGCAGTTCTCATCCTCGTTCGTGTTTCACATGTTTTTTGCACGCTCTCTCTCTCTCTCTCTCTCTCCTCTCTCTCTCTCTCTCCTCTCTCTCTCTCTCTCTCTCTCTCTCTCTCCTTTTTATTCCCCTCTACTGCAGTGAGTCTGCGTTCGTATGTAGTCTATTCCTGGTCGAGAAGTACCTGAAATGTCAGACATAACGCAATGCATTCTAATAGTATTTCCGTTGTAGTGTGTGTGGTTTCTTTAGAAGAATCCGAAATACCACATGCAGCAGAACGCATTTTAATGTACAAGTGTTTCTGTTGCCGTGCGTGCAAGTGTTTATGTACGTGTGTGTGGCTGTATGTGTACGCACGCGCTCGCTTGTTGTGTGTGTGTGTGTGTGTGTGTGTGTGTGTGTGTGTGTGTGTGTGTGTGTGTGTGTGTGTGTGTGTGTGTGTGTGTGTGTGTGTGTGTGTGAGTGTGTGTGTGTGTGTGTGTGGTGTGTGTGTTTGCGTGCGCGTGCGTGTGTTGTTCAGAGGTATTTTAAGTACCACAAGTAGCAAAATCATACGTTTGCTGCAGTTTCTGTGTATGTGTGTGTGGCCTTCAGAAATAATTATATGCAAAACATTTTTGTTTTACATTGAATGGGTTTTCTTCTTTATGATCACACAGAGGGGATGGGAACGGGTTTGTACACTGAGAAGCGGGACAAATAAAGAACACTGACGTAAGCGCACGCGCACCGTCACCATCATCACCAATAAAACCTTCGTAATCACCTCTATCACATTTTCATCAACATGATCCTGAATGTGCTAGTCATCTCCTTCTAACAATTCATCTTGATAATGATCCAAGTGTCTTTTGAATTCTGGAACTCAAATCTTCACAGGTAAGACAGTTAACGCTATTCTTGTTTTTTTCCGATACCTGAGTTCAGTTAGAATTTTGGATATCCGTAGTTTTCACGTACAGAATCGTTCGTTCAGTTCTATGTGAACTTGTAATAAACGCGCAAAAGCATTTCATATATACGTGTCTGTCTGCTTGTCTACCTATTTGCCTGTCTTTCCATGTGCCTGTCTTTGTCTATCTCTTTGTCCATCCTTACCTTTCTGTACTCTGTGTCTCTTTCAGTTGACTCAGTGTAGCGCGCGCTCTGTCTGAAGATATCGACAAAGAATGGTGGAAAAGGCGAAAATTTATCTTGTTCCATGCGAAAAAAACAAGGCCAATCTGAGTTCACTTGGGGAGAGGCCAATGGCAAACAGAAAGCCTCTGTGTGTGTGTGTGTGTGTGTGTGTGTGTGTGTGTGTGTGTGTGTGTGTGTGTGTGTGTGTGTGTGTGTGTGTGTGTGTGTGTGTGTGTGTGTGTGTGTGTGTGTGTGTGTGTCTGTGTATGTTGTTGTTTGTTGTGTTTGTGTGTGTTGTGTCTGCCTGTCTGTGCGTGCGTGCGTGCGTGTGAGTGTGTGTGTGTGTGTGTGTTTGTGTGCGTGTGTGTATGTGTGTGTGTATATGTATGTGTGTGTATGTGTATGTGTGTGTGTGTGTGAGTGTGTGTGTGTATGTGTGTGTGTGTGTGTGTGTGTGTGTGTGTGTGTGTGTGTGTGTATAAGAACGGGTTTGCTTGCTTATTTGCTTGCTAGCGCGCGCATGTATGTATGTGTGTATGTACGCACGCGCGCGCGTGCGTGTGTGTGAGTGTGTGTGTGTGTATATGTGTGTGTGTGTGTGTGTGTGTGTGTGTGTGTGTGTGTGTGTGTGTGTGTATAAGAACGGGTTTGCTTGCTTATTTGCTTGCTAGCGCGCGCATGTATGTATGTGTGTATGTACGCACGCGCGCGCGTGCGTGTGTGTAAGTGTGTGTGGGGGGGGGGGGGGGGTTAGGGGATTATCCAGATCCGTATAATTCTGACCGAGTTCGACGTCATCAGTTCCAGATAGAACTGTTCAACAACACTCCCCTTACAAGTTCTAAGTTATCACCTCACCGGTGCAAAATGATATCTTTTATCTTCTTTCTCCTTATCAGAATGAAGGAAATGGCGGAAAACAAGAAGTTTTTTAACCACCAGCTAGGAGCGTACGTACTTTGTTGACCGCCTTTCTCTATCTGGTGGATACCTACATGTGTGTAAGGCTCGAGCACGTCCGTGTGTGTGTGTGAGATGACTAGCACATTCAGGATCATATTGATGAAAATGTGATAGAGGTGATTACGAAGGTATTATTGGTGATGACGGTGTGTGTGTGTATGTGCAGGTGCGTGCGTTTTTGCCTGCATGCTCGCGCATGCACGCAGTGCATGCGCAAGTGCTGGCGATAATATTGACAATAATAATGAGAAAACCGGCATGTTCCGATCACGCTGGTAGAACTACTGACTATGATGATAACAGCGATGCCGATATTCACGTGATGATATCTCTGCCGCAGACAACGATAGTGAAGATGCTTCATTTTGACGCTGACCGGAGAGTCTCAAGGCTTGCTACAACCCACAATGTGTGGGAACTGTTTTCATATCTGAACTGGTCGTAACCTTTAGCAATTAACAGCCGTCACTTTTAAATATCATATTATCAGCTTAGACAGCTTGTAAAAACTACGCAGTCGTTCTTTAGATCCATCTCAATAACAATTCTCGCAGCTCTTCTATTTAATCTGCTGTTTAAGAAAGGTAGATAATGAAGCAGACGAAAAGAAAAACAATTCACATTCAAGGGCAAGTTAAATGAACTTTCGTCGAGTTACGACAGTTTGGTGTAAATCAGGAGACGTGAACGAGTCGAGGAGAAGGAAAACAGCGGATAGTAAACATTCTGTGAGAAAATGTTTTCAAATACAGATTTCCTGTTTCGAAACTATTTTCCTACCACTCATCCCTGAATTATGCAAGCCTAACTCGAACACAAATTCTCTGTAAACGTCGTCTCCATGTCTCCATCCCTCGTAAAACAGGTACGATTTAATGAGATTAAAATTAAGGGTGACTGACCTAGCATTTGTTTGCAAAGGAGTACTTCATTGTCAATGAAGCAAACAAACTAACTGTAACAACAAAAGTTCTATTTTATATCAGAGAAACAAATAATAAAAATACTCATATCTGAGATTTGAGCACTTCTACAGTCATCATTACGTTGATTTATCTAACAGGAAAACTTTCTGCACAAATGTGTAAATAAAGAGGGGGGAAAGAAAAGAAAGACACAACAGTAAAGAGAGAAAGCAAAATAAAAGAGAATGGTGGTACTAAACAAGCACGTACGTCTGTCATCTCGCGTATATCGTTTATTCTTTTTGGTTCTTCCTTTCATTTTTATCCTGCTTTTTTATTTCTTTATTTTTGTTTTGTTTTGTTTGTTTTGTTTGTTTCGTTTTGTTTTATTTATTTTGTTTTGTTTTGGTTTTGGTTTGGTTGATAATGGTGTATGTGTATGGCGTTTTTTTCCCTGCTTATTTCTTTCAACAGGATGGGGAATTCAAATACAGATAGTAGACTTCATGCTGACGGAAGGCCATGTCAAGCTACTATCAATAGGCGAGGAAAGTCGGTTGGTAATGGTCTTGACTTTACCAAAGCAGCAATACACTCTACAGGGTAGTTAGTTTCCTTTGGCACTCAACGATATACGCTACAGGATAGCTTCCCGTGGTCTGCACAGAGGTTACTGACCCTTGGCTAAGGCGTGTTAAGCATTATCATCTCTGTCTTGGAACATGGTGCATTATCTGACTTGTAGCGAAGTAGAATCAGTCTGAGGGATGACCTGGGGAAACACAGGGGTTCTGTATCACAGCTCT
>JAPXFY010000014.1:45487167-45489667 GCA_030674185.1 Monoplex corrugatus | reverse complement strand
CAATTTCCTGTTGGTTTCTGTTTCTGTCGGGCACAGTGTCTCGATGGATGTGTGAAGTGTTTGTGCCCTATGTTTGCCCTGTGCGTTAAGTTATAGAGCCCTTCTCTTTTACGTAATAAGAACTTACAGATGATCAAACCATGTTAACAATCTTCCATCTTCCTGGACTTTGACACATTTTCTCTGCCTCTGACCTCGAACACAAACCAGCTTCTGTCAAACTTGTACAATCTGCAAATTCAGACTAGGCAAAGCACTGAAATGACCAAATGATGATTTTAAAAATCTGCTCATAAAAAGTAGACAAACATGTTTGCAGGTTGTTGCATGTTTCAAACAATGGATCATGTCCACTCTATCGATCGTTTCATTACTTCCCACCGGGCCAAGCTTGTGGTATATAGATTGGATAAGATTTAAAAGCTAAACAGCAGGAAATATTTGTTGCCCACCCTCCCCCCACTCCCCCAAAAGAAAATTTCAAACGTAGATGATAACTGAACAAGTTTAAACAATACAAGAGATCATATCAAGGCTATCAAATTAGACATTGCACGTGTGCAAGTGTGTGCTGTTTCCATGCAAATATTCAATGCACACGAAGCGAAATGTAGGCAGTGACTGTGTTGTGTTTAACATTCCGTATGGGCGTTGAGTATTGGTCCCTACAGCGCATGTGAAGTAAGCAGTAAACAGAGCAATTTTACCTGCCATCTTTCGACCCATCCGACTGCAGTGGTAAAATCTAACCAGCGTCAAAACGATCAGAGAAAATGGAGGGGGGAGGGGGGGGGGGTAGAGATAGAGAACAAAAACTGCTGCTCAGTTGCAACATGTCACATGGTTAAGGCTGGAGGTCTCACGTCGACCTGACGAAAACATACGGTTTCCAAAACATAATTACATAAGTGCTGCCCAGCAAATGATGCTGAAAGAGAACCTAACTGATGTTGTATCAGTTCCATCACAAGCACCCCTGCAACCTGTTCTCCACGATAAGGTTGCGTCGATATGAAGGAGCTGATAATGAAATAGAGTAAAAATCCTGGAAAAGAGAGACAATGACAATGATAATGATGCTTTTTATTTTCCAACGAAGGTCTCGTTGGTACAGAGGCGGAAATCCTGCATTCTAGTCTGACTGTACGAGTTCGAAGGTGTAAATCTTGTCCCAAAAAAAAACTTGCGCGAGCAGCTTCCGGTCAACCCAGCTGTGAATGGGCATTTGACCTTGTTCAGGGTTGGAAACAGTAACACTGCAACAACGGGAAGAGACCGATCATCGCACTCACAATGCTGGCCCAGGCAGAAATCGAGGTGTCCACCATCCTATTTCCCTACTCCAAGGTTATGGAAAAGTCTTTACCTCATCTGTCACCTTTTCTTTTAAAAAAAAGTTATTAGACTGTGGTTGTTTTCAATGCCTGTCGTTGTTAATGTGCAGATCAGAGTGGAATATACATACAAAAGGATACATATGCTGATTAATCAACACCAAGGATCTACAACAAGCGCTGTCCCGTAAGCGAAAGAAACCGACAGACAAACAGACAAAGAGTTGGGGGAAAAGGGGGGGGGGGGGGAGGGTGGCGCAGCAGGTGAAAGAGACGAGAAAAGGTTTGTGATGGCAGTGTCAACATAACCTTCACCAAGAATGGAACGGCAGCAATCATGTCAGACGACTAATATGTACTTTTGGGTTATGCACCACTTCTTCCCACTCTGTTACTACACACACACACACACACACACACACACCACACACACACATCCACACACACGTACGCACGCACGCACACACACACACACAGACACTCACACATTCTCCCTCTCTCTCTCTCTCTTTCTCTCTCTCTCTCTCTCACACACACACACACACACACACACTCACACACACACACACACACACACACACACACACACACACACACACACACACACACACACACACACACACACACGTATGCACGCTCCCACACAAGTGTACACTTCCTGTCGAAAAACAAGTACCATGCTTACAACAGAACAGAAAAAAAATTGTTTCAGTAGACCTTGTACAACCTCTCAATGACACAGTCATAATGCGTGGGATCCTTTGTATTTCTACCTCTATATTATGTGCTCTGTGTGTGTGAGAGAGACCGTCGTCTCCATTCTACATAGCACTTCGTCAGCGCAGACGGTTAGGTAAGAAAAAAAATCTCCCAGCCATTCATAACTTTTGCTATCTTCGTTCAATGCGTTTAAATGGTCTTACTTCTACTCCACCAAACAATTCACAAGCGTATACGAAAACGGAAACGAGAGAACCAGGCAGACAGACAGAAACAGAGGGATCAGAGACAAAAGAATGAGACAGAGAGAAGAGCAGACAGACAGACAGACAGAGAGAGAGAGAGAGAGAGAGAGAGAGAGATTACTTTGGTCGAAAGCTCGTTTTATGACGAAAGCAGAAAAACTCACATCACAACAAAAAGTCCGATATGCCCACATCTAAACA
>JAPXFY010000014.1:45454667-45482167 GCA_030674185.1 Monoplex corrugatus | reverse complement strand
ACTAGAAAACGGGGTGAAAAAAAAAACTCGAAGCAATCCTCTCTTCCCTTATCTTGTTGCCGTAATCCTACATAGCACTATGCTCCGTGGTTTAAGATTACATTTGATGTGATCTATCACAACAGAGAGAGAGACAGGCAAGACAGACAAAGAGAGAGACAGGGAGAACGTGAGAGAAAGATGGAAAAGCAAGGTCCTCATCAATCATGACGTGGTTTTGAAAACGCCTAAATGAATCTATCAACCATCTAAAACATAATATGAGGAGTCAAAAAGTGTAACTAGCCCCTAGTTCTCCTAAGCCTTCTTATTCACGCCAAGTTTGTATCCGCGTGTTATATTTCTACTGATTTGATCTCAATAATCTGATGTATTGGAATTGGATTACCACTAACCTGATTTCACTGATTTGGTGCAGGTGACGAGAAAGAAACAGAAACAGACAGACAGGCAGAGACAGAGACACAGAGACAGAGACAGAGACAGACAGACATTTAGACAGACAAAGAGCAGGAAAGAGAGAGAGACGAGAGGGAGTGGGGCGACTTAAGGATTGTAATTTTGCTCGTTTATTGTCAAACCAGACTGAGCCATATCCAGACATTATGAATACACAAGCTGTGAACACATCTAATACAGATTAAGGTACACACACTGAAAGAGAAAAAATGAAGTTCAAGACATGAAGTACATGTAATTATCTCATCTCGTTCAGTTCTTAGTCACATGTCGGAAATAGGTATTCCTGTTCAACATAGAGGTGACTTCAAAAGAAACCCCAATCGTGTTATTACAATCAATTCACCGATCAAAAACACACGAAAATAGATTGGAAACACGTATTTGATTAAATAAACAAGACAGGTGCGAATTTTTGGTTAACTGGGCTTTGTCAAGCGTATACAAAAGACAAACAAAAGACGACAAATTCACAAGATTTTAGATCATAAACAACAAACAGCTGAGCAAGTTTGTGTTGAGCTGGAGATGCTAACTTTCTATGACAAATAAAATCCATCTGAGCGTTAGGTTGCTTATTTTTACATCTTTCTAGATGTTGACTCGGAAACAAAGAGACAAAAAGAAAAATGGAGGCCGAGAAAAACAAAGAGACAGGCAGAGGTGAGCAAAGAGGTAGAAAGAAACTCAAGGGAGAGCTAGACAACAGAAGGTCTTCAGAGAAGTAACCCCCTTTAGACAAGTGTTTCGGCCCTGAACTCCTTACACTCTCGGGGGGCCGGGCCACATCCAGGTCATGACTCCTGGATGCCCTTCTGCTGTTGTCTATTTTTTTCCCCACGCCGGGGAGCGAACCTGGGCGATTCTGCGCTTCAGAACTGCGGTACGCGGTTTTACCAATGTGCTAACGGGGCACACATCATCTGTAGGGAATTTAATTCTTATGAAGTTCACTTTGGTTCCTCCTTGCCCAGATCCAGCTTGAGCTCCTTTCTGCTGCCTCTGCCATCGCTTTAAGGGCTCTAGTCCTCTTCTTCCCAGAAATGGCGAGTTGTTTCATGAGATCATAAGCGGAGGTGCCCACAAACCCTCTTGCCCCGACCTCTATGGCGAAGATTTTGACCCGCAGACCTGCTTTCTTCAGGGTGCTGGCAAGACCGGCGTATTTTTCGGTCTTGTAGATATGTGCTTCTTCCATTCTGCTTTCGTACGGCACAGTGAGTTCTATCAGAATCACTTGTTTCGAGGAGTCAGAGTGGAGAGCGATGTCTGGTCTCATGCCTATCTTGCTGATGACATCTGGGTAATTTCTCCACTCTGGGAGGTCTGCTGTACACTCCCAGTCGACTGCTCCATCCAGAAGACCCTTTGGCAATGTGCTGGTTGTCATAGAAATTTCGGGCCAGACCTGTTTCCCTCCTGCTTTGTAGAACGTTGTCATAGCAATTGGTGCGTTTGGGGTCATGGTTTTTTCGCTAACCACGTCTGTGATCACTTTCAGAACTTGGTTGTGCCTCCATGTATACCTTCCTTGGGCTAGCGCTACTTTGCAAGAGTTTAGGACATGTTCCACTGTTTGTTTCTTCTGACAGAGCGGACATGCTGGGTCATCTGATTTCCCCCATTTCACTAAGTTTGCATTCGAGGGGAGCAGGTCATATACAGATCTGAGGAGGAAGCTTATCCTTAGAGGCCATGTGCCACATATCGTTCCAGCTGAGACTTCTTTGGAGTGTACTGTCCCATGTTGTCCATTGCCCCTGTTGAACTTGCTGGACTGCCTTCTGCACTCTTTTGACATCTTCTTCTTTCTTCAACTCCTGTATGATCATGTCTCTTTTTTCCTTCCCTTTGGCTTTGGACCACCACTGCATTTTTGTTGCTCCCAGTCCCTGTCTGTTGGTTTGCGTGTGTCCAATTATTTCTTTGATGCTGAGGTTTCTCTTGGCAATGTTTACAGCCTCTTGGACTTTCCATTTTTTGCCAGTTCTCAGCTTTGGCTGAACTGATCTCACGATATTGTCTTCCGATTCCTCCAGCATGCTCAACAGTCTTGCTTTTCCAACTTTGTATTCCTCCACTATGGATTTGAGAGGTAGCTTCAGCATTGCTTGACGACAGTAGAATGCAACATCAGTGAGACCAGGTGGGACACTGAGCCATTTTCTTGTGTATTTGTTGATTTTGGCTTCCATTGCTTCCACTGTGCTGGTGCAAATGTCATAGATTAGCAATGGCCACAGCAGCTTTGGTATCAGCATGAACTGTAGACACCAGACTTTGTATTTGCCTGGCAGTCCGCAGTTATCTATTTTCTTCAGGCCTTCTTCTGCTGTTTGCTTGGTTTCACATCCCTTTTGTGTGTCTTTCAGGGAGTCATCATACCATCTTCCGAGACTTTTTACTGGCTCTTCTGTGACAGAGGGGATGGCTTGGTTGGCTACCATGAATTTGACTGAATCTGCCACTTTTCCTTTTCGCAGTGAGAGACTTCGGGATTTCTTTGGTTTGAACCTCATTCTTGAAGAGGCCACCAGCTCATCCAGCTGCTTTAAGATTTGGTGTGTCTCTTCCTCATTCGTGGACAAGACTGTTGTGTCATCCATGAAAGCTTTCAGAGGAGGCATCTGGTATCCATCTCCCAGATTCACTGGACCTGAACTCTTCATTGCAGCTTTCAAGATGACTTCCATTGCCACCACGAACAGTATGGGAGAGATTGCACAGCCCATTGCAATGCCCACCTCTAGGTCTATCCAGTCCGTGGTGTATTCTTTGGTAGAGAACCGCATTGAGAACCCTTGGAAATACTTCCTCAGCATTGTTCGGATGTTTTCTGGGATGTGATACATTTCAAGAGCCAGCTGGATCATATCGTGTGGAACTGATCCATATGCATTCGCCAGATCAAGCCAAACTACGTCAATGTCTCTCTTCTCTGTTCTTGCTTTTTGGATGGCATCCCAAATCAACGTGGCATGTTCCAAGCATCCAGGTATTCCTGGTATGCCTCCCTTTTGGACTGACATATCCAGATACTTGTTTTCAGTCAGGTATTTTGTCAATCTTGCTGCCATAACAGAGAAGAAGATTTTCCCCTCGACGTTCAGAAGTGATATTGGCCTGAACTGGTTGATGCTGCTGGAGTTCTGCTCCTTCGGAATGTACACTCCTTCAGCTCTCATCCATTGGTCGCTGATCTTCTGGTTCCTCCATGTTGATCGAATCATCTTGTGGAGCCACTCGAGCACTTTTGGGCATTTCTTGTAGAGCAGGTATGGTATTCCGTTTGGTCCAGGTGCTGACTTGGCTCTGGCTTTCTTTACTACGTTCTTCACTTCATCCAGTGTTGGTGGTTTGTTATTGAATTTTCCTTCTGGCGCTGCAGGCCAAACCAGATTCTGGATTTCAAGTGGTGCCTCGCGCTGAGAATCGGAATATGTTTCCCTGAGATGCTGCTCTAAGGTTTCCTTGCCCAATGTGAGAGTCCCTGATTTGGATTGTTCAAACAGCTTTCTTGCAAAGTCAAAGGGATCTTTGAAGAAACGATCTTGAGTCTTCTTCTTTTTGCTCTTTCTTCGCCTTGCTGATTCCACTTTGCTGAGAGCATTGTGTTTGGCTTTCAGATCTTTCCAGAGTTCCAGGAGCCCTTGCTTCTCGAATTCTGAGGCAGTTTTCATTCGCTTTTTAAGCTTCCTTTTCTTCCCCCGGATGCTCTCCATCTGTTGCTGTCTTCTGGATTTCTGGGGAGGCGTTTTTGTCTTTGGCTGCTTCACTCCATAAGTGTCCCTGCAGATAGAGTATATGATGTCTCCGTATGTGTCAAGTTTGTGTTCTAGCGTACTGTTCCCTATTAGCGCATTCAGCTTAAGGACAAGTTCCTCATCTAATTTCTCCCATTGTTCTTTTGCACCGGCAGACGGCAAATTGAGTTTTTCACGTTTGGCGTTAAGAGCTTGTGCAAAATCCGCACCAGAACCATCAGCGTGGATGTCCTTGGCACTATGGTTTAAATCCTGGCCTTGGTTATCCAACGTCTCACCTGCTATCGCAGTGCGCTGCTGCTGGTTCGTATGAGTCTTCAAACAGCCCATTTTTGTCCTGTGGATCTTCATGCCGCGTTTGGTGGTGAATCTCCTTCCACACGCACACGGAAATTCCATCTGGTCATTAATCATGATCCGTTGTGCGTTTCCAGTCGTGATGGAGTCAGTGCCGATGGATTCATCATTCTCTCCCCCTTTCGGTGAATCCTGGGAGCATCTTTCATTTATAGAACTCGTGGCATGTTATCAAAGGCAAGGTGGGAAGCCAACCCACAAAGCCCGCAGATCTAGTCTTTCCCAGTGTCCTTCGGAGAAACAATAACACGGAGAAAGGATATGAAAGACAGAGGGAGAAAGGATATGAAAGACAGAGGGAGAAAGGATATGAAAGACAGAGGGAGAAAGGATATGAAAGACAGAGGGAGAAAGGATATGAAAGACAGAGGGAGAAAGGATATGAAAGACAGAGGGAGAAAGGATATGAAAGACAGAGGGAGAAAGGATATGAAAGACAGAGGGAGAAAGGATATGAAAGACAGAGGGAGAAAGGATATGAAAGACAGAGGGAGAAAGGATATGAAAGGACAGAGGGAGAAAGGATATGAAAGCAGAGGGAGAAAGGATATGAAAGACAGAGGGAGAAAGGATATGAAAGACAGAGGGAGAAAGGATATGAAAGACAGAGGGAGAAAAGGATATGAAAGACAGAGGGAGAAAGGATATGAAAGACAGAGGGAGAAAGGATATGAAAGGCAGAGGGAGAAAGGATATGAAAGGCAGAGGGAGAAAGGATATGAAAGGCAGAGGGAGAAAAGATATGAAAGGCAGAGGGAGAAAGGATATGAAAGGACAGAGGGAGAAAGATATGAAAGACAGAGGGAGAAAGGATATGAAAGGCAGAGGGAGAAAGGATATGAAAGACACAGGGAGAAAGGATATGAAAGGCAGAGGGAGAAAAAGGATATGAAAGGCAGAGGGAGAAAGGATATGACAGGCAGAGGGAGAAAGGATATGAAAGGCAGAGGGAGAAAGGATATGACAGGCAGAGGGAGAAAGGATATGAAAGGCAGAGGGAGAAAGGATATGACAGGCAGAGGGAGAAAGGATATGACAGGCAGAGGGAGAAAGGATATGACAGGCAGAGTGGAAATACGGGGATGGAATGAGCACAGGAAGGAAGGGGGGCTACGCGACGCAATGTTGAAGAGGTGACGGTACGGCCGGTGGTAGGATTGTTTGATTTTGATTAAACTGGTAGTCGTGTGCTGTTGGGATGGTCGTGCTGTGAGACGTTTGTGACAGTAAGATACGCACGTTATGGTGGTGCTGATGAGTACAGCTATGTCCTGGTCTTTGTTGCGAGTACTATGGGCCTAAAATTTTGATTGGATTTATCCGATTAAAATGGATTTGCGGAAATGCATTTAAGTGGCGTGAATCCATGTGCTTTCGGAGGCACACGCTTGTTCCATTAGCAGTGCATGTATTTATGTTCTTCTTTGCCCTAGTGAAAGAGGTGAATAATTGTTATTTTGGCGTTGCCTGTATCTGTGTTTTATTCTCCTAATAAATTAGGTACAGTAGGAGTTTTGTTCTTTTAACAAATTAGGACAGGTGGACGAGGAGCGGTCCCGAGTCCCGGTAGAGTATGGGAAACCTTTCTGGTTTTATGCGGGCGATTTGCTTGATGACCTCGATTTGAAAAGCTTCTGTGAGGAGTGGCTGTCTCTTGCACTGGTTGGATCAGTAAAGGAAAAGTGTATCTGGATGCCTGGATGGCATCGTAAAACATTGTTTATGTCACTTAGAATCCATAGTTTAGGTACAATCTTAAGACTTCGTCAGTGCATGGGGTTATGTGTACGTAGCCTTACGGCATTTATCGCGATTACGTCGAAATCTTCTATCGCAGAGCATTCGACTCGAGATTTCATGTGCACATTGAAACTGTACCCAGTTAATTTTATAATACAGAATTTTGTAATCTGTTTTAGAATTTCACTCAAAAGTTTCTGCTTTTTTCGCAGGCTCAACGAGTCTACAGTATTACATGTACTGAGAATTTGACGAAGCACAGAAAGAACTATCCACAGCAAGAGAGAGAGAGAGAGAAGGAGGGTGGGGGGGGGGGGGAGAGAATGGCTTTAGCAGAGATCTTAATCTCCCACGGAGCATGTACACAAGGAGGTGAGCCCAGTAAACTCATCAATCACAACATGTGCATACGGCGCGATATTGCGTCATACAGACAGACGGGAGGTAATGCGAGCAGAGAAAGCAGGGGGACTGTTGTGTAGTGTTAATAATCTGTTCAATTCAATGGTGGCGTTATCTTTCCCGCACACTTTATGTCAAAGGTTACCCACTCACCATCCAACCCCATCCCCGACTTTTTAAGCAGGTTTAGAGAACTAAGCTTGAAAGTACGCATCCTGCACCTGGGGGGAAAAAAATTAGCAAGAGCCCAGTCGTAAAATCGGAAGCAAGAATACATGTAATTATCAGTCGATTAAAACTGAATTGCTCTGTGTCACCCACATATGAAACTTTTATAATAAAAAAAAATCACAATGGGTCGAGTGCTGCTTTAGAAAGATCATCAAAATAAACATGCTGGGATTTGGGGAAAACAAGCTGTAGAAAAACGAGCACATAACGTGAACCACTTGGTGTAACTGATAAGGTCTGAAACAGTTCAGGAAAAAAACTGCATCTTCTGCTCCATTATAACCAATGCTGCATATCCTGTCAATAATGGGTCTCTGGCATCTGTCTTGAACACTGCGTAGTAGCCGACTTAACTTGTTCTCTGGTCTAGCTGTTTCTATTCCCCTTGGATAGCCATGGAGAGGTCAGTCAGTCTGTTTGGAGAAAGTTGTAGGGCATGAATGGCTATTTGAAGTATGTCCCAGACCTACTCTACCATGAATGGGCTGCTTAACTTTTTGCCTTGAGATAGCACTTCGCATCGTGCATGAGATCGATCAGTACAGTTAAAGCAGCGCTATTGATATGCTATGTGAATCAAAGTGACTGATAGCGTTCAGCTTCTTTAAAGCAAATAAAAATGAAAAAAAAAAAGTTAAACGTTTCATATTCAGCTTATCAAACAAGACATGCCGCAGGGCCGACTTAATTTCGTTGTACGTAAACTACTTGTATGTTCCTGCTGTATGGAGAAGTTGCATGAAATTTCAGTTTCAGTTTCTCAAGATACCGTCTCCGCATTTAGAATGCATTCCATATGCTCTGACGCCACAAGTGCCACGTTATGAAGAAGGTCCAAAATGATCATGGCACAAGCACTTAGCCTGCTTATCAGCGCTATGAACCCCATACCTGCATACAACATCGACTGCATACAGTTTTTCTTCAATCAGTGTTGTTCACGTTGCAATACATATAATACAAGTCGTATACAATAACACTGTTGATTGTAGATTCACCTGCTCAAGCAACTTGTCAATCCCAGGACGCGCCGTTCTTCAAGATACACAATGCAATTTTTAATGTATCGATTACAATAACGTCTGTCCTCTTGCTGATTCTGATTTTCAAACTTCCGTTTAGGAGGCACATTCAGAACAACGTGTGCCCAACTTTTGTCTAACTCCAGTGTACAATCTTCGGGCCCTAAAGTAAGAACAGATAACAAGAACGTGGGTGCACGCGTGCACGCGCGTGCCTGCGTGTAATATTACTGGCGACTAGAGCAACACTGTACCCACTCTAGCTCTTCATTACTCTAATCATGCCATTAATTTTCATTAAAAATCTTCCTCACATTCTCTGTTACTTGTTACAGATATCTGCGTTAAACTGCTTGGGAAAAACACCGTTACACATAATTCTAAAACTCACAGAAACTCCCATACGAGAAGCCAGAAATCCAAAAGCCGAATAAACAAGGGTTCACTACATACGCAAGGATCGCTCTGGTATTAACATCGTCCACAGAATAATGATACGGCAGCGGTCTTTTCACGCTGGAGGAAATAACTACAGAATTTTGTACTCTAGATCCTAACATACCCTGCAGTCAACTGGACCTGGACATTACACGCACCAGCAGTGTCTGTTGGTTCAGCAACCCCAGCAATGTATTTCAAGACGCAGTGAATGAAACTCGATCGAGTTTTCAATTTCATCACATCACATAATGCAACTCTGGGGAGGGTTACACGAAGACAGAGAGGGAGAGGGGAGAGAGAGAGAGAGAGAGAGAGGAGAGAGAGAGAGAGAGAGAAGACAGACAGACAGACAAACAGAGAGAGAGAGACAGACAGAGAGAGAGAGAGAGAGAGAGAGAGAGAGAGAGACAGCGCAAGAGAAAATATGACAAGCAATTCTATTTTTCCGTTTTTCCGGCAGTAAGAACTTATTTGCTAACAGGAAAACAGTTGATAAGCCAAGAAATCCTTGCTTTCAGATGTTCAAATTCTGTATCATAGTGGAGAGAGACAAATAAACAAAAGTGAAGCATATCTAACAATGTTCCTTTTAAAATGAAGTTTCTTTCTTCCCATCAGAAAACCCAGACGATGTACTTCTCAAAGTCAGTGTGACCTAGAAAAACAAACATCAGATTGAATAAAAACCTAATATGAAGCGGGGACGATGACACAGCGTTAAAACAGTGAAAACAGAAAAATACTGTCAGAGGTTACTGAAAGACTTCCTCAAAAAAGTGCTGATATTAGCCACTTCCTGTGCTGTGGCCTTGATCTTGACGACATGACTTCCAAACTCATGCATTTGTGTTTCTTTAACTGTAAACACCTTCCTTTGACCAATTTTAACTTAAATAGCCTCAAAAGAGGAGGAGAAGGATTGTCTCCCTTGCAAAGGTGAGAACAAACATCAAGGAGACAAAAAAGACAAAATGGACATATCACTCGACAACCAAAACTGTCTGGTCTAAATATAAACAAAACAAAACAGAAACCTCTGAGTAAGACAACAACAACATCAATAACAAATGATTAAAAAGGAAAGAAAAAGAAAGAAAGAAGAATGTCAAAACTGCTGATTGCTGAGTAGCAGTTCAGTAGACCTGGGTAGATATCAATGCAGATGATCTTTGCAGAGCACTATGCCAGCATTCAGGTCCTTCAATGGGAAGGTCCGATGCTTTCAAAGCCGATGACGTATTTCATTCTATGAAGAGCTCGTCAGATCTGCTGCCTGGATTGGAGTCCACATACACGCTTAGCGAGCCACTTAAACTTACGGTAGCAGAACTCTACAAAGTGTAGAAAAAAATCATCTAGAACAACTAACAAACCTCCCAGCCAACATAAAAGAAAGAATTTTGAAGGAAGTATAAGGAATAACATTTCGCTTTAATCTAAAGTCTCGTGTGGTTTAATATTTACACTTTGTAGGTAGACTACCCTTCTTTCCCTCTCTTGGGGCTATGACAATTTATGTATATTTGCCATGTTTTTTAGTCGGTCCCCGGCAGTCGTTCTCTTCTCATAAACGAAGTTCCTTAGCAGAGATCCACCCAGAAACAGCTGAGAAAGTCTTGCTGACACTTTTTTGTCACAGACATACAGAGAGAGAGAGAGAGGGAGGGAGAGGTCGCACGCACGCGCGCGCGCGCGCGCACACACACACACACACACACACACACACACACACACACACACACACACACACACACACACACACACACACACACACACACACACACACACACACATACAGATACACATCCGATCGACATGAAACTCCCTTTTCTCAAAATCAAAATGATATGGTAACGTCATTTAAACAGTCTCCTGGGTCTTTGTTTGTTTGTTTGTTGTTTGTTTGTTTGCTTTTTTCTTCTCTTCTCTTCTCTTTCTTTTCTTTTCTTTTGTTTGAACGTCGATTTCGTACCCGTCAATGTGATCTCAACGGAGCATCAGATGGCATAACTGACGCAAAGCGAAATCAAGATTGGACAGTCACAACAGTGACAACTGACTATTTCATATTGCCTAAAAGTTCCTGAGAAGTGTTCTTCACACACTTTTCTAATAAAAAGACTGATTTTAAGCACTTTTCTTGGGGGGGGGGGGGTTTCCCATGTGCCCTCAACTTTTACACTTTGCCCTTCAATTTTTTTGGATTTTGACTCCTCAACGGTCCATATGAAATTAAAGATCACCCAGAATCAGATGACAGAATCTTGTTAATTCGTTTGGTCACAACACACCACACACCTCTCTCATCTCGTCCTCTCTCTCTCTCTCACTCCACTAATCACTACTCATCTTCGCTACACTCACACAACATACACCACACAAACACACCACACATCTCTCACGCAAACATACCCCCCCCCCACACCACACTCACTACCACACAACACACAGCAAATCACATCTTTGCATCGATCTCATTGTTGTTCGTTTTCGTATTCAGCTAAACGCATTGAAAACAAAATATTGTAAAAATGTCAAGTGTATTTGCGGCAAACAGTTCACATTGTTTCACTGTTTATTTTATTGCAAAATGCTACGTTCTTTTCTACCGAAAATGTGTACACAAGAAAACTATTCTGAAACTCATTTCAAAAAAGTAACATCAGATCAATCGTTGTTACTTAAAATTTCAGAACCATTAGTTCACAGTCGTGTTAATGCATTACTTTAACTTTATGCAGTTTGTGTTTTAGTGTTAAATTTTCACTTCACATTGTTGAAGTTAATTGTTACTAATGTTAGAGTTAAGATTTCGTTCCATTTTACTATTCTACCACCTATTTATGACTTTTTCCTCTGTCTCCCCTCTGCCCCAATCCAACCCATCCAACTATCGTTCTCCATTTTATTTTATTTATACATTTTTTTTATTCACCTCCCCCTCCTCCCCCGCCTAATATCACTTACAGTGAAAAGACGTTAAATCAAAGAACAAACGAACACCACACGCACACACACACACACACACACACACACACACACACACACACACCACACACACACACACACACACACCACACACACACACACACACACACACAACACACACACACACACACCGCAATCGCTTAACTTGGAGTTCGTCTTCTGATTCATGCACACTAGAAACCTATTTCAAAAAAAGAGGTAGTTTAGTTGATAATTTTGAAAAACAGAAGAACGGCTGGCTATCTGAGCTCACAGGTTTTCAATTCTCCATTTTCCCACTGCTATTTTTTCCAAACATTTCTGTGAAATTGTGCTTACACGATGTTCTACAGCCAACGTATAAAGAGTTTAGTAAATAAGCAAGCAAACACGATAAAGTCACGGTCCATTATGAAAAAGTAAGGAGCGCCGGTGTCTGTCTCTCGGGACTGGTTGACGCCAGGGCATGTTATGAGAGGAAACACAGAGTCCAGCACTGTCACACAGTCCCAATCTATAAAGGATTTCCATGGCACTATCACCAGTCTGCCAATTCTCCTTGAATCATAAATACTGTGAAAAGTTACTCAAGATTCGGTAGCGGCCCTTCATGCCCTGCTGTCATAACGACCTCGGTTTCGGTGGATATTGTATGTTGGAGAGCCGATTTCGGTCGATAGAATGTGTTGGAGAGCTCAGATGACAATGATACAACGATGATGCAGTCGATGGCGGCCGACATGAAGTGTCATGAGAAAAGAAAGCATAGTACCTTTTACAAGGATAAGTAATTTTCAACTGAAATATTTGGCGATCCAATCTTTTTGTTAGAGATTTGTCTTGGGTAAGTATATGTGAGGTGAAAGCTGCTGATAACGTTTGTGTTTTGAGTTGGCTGAGAAAAGTGACCTGCCTTCATCTGCAAATGCACTGTAATGTCTCTCTATAAAAAAAATGTTTATCATCAAACACAGTGCATGAAAATTTTTATGGAGCAGGAAATTTCAAAGCCCTTGGCATCATCACTGTTTATCTCTCTACGCACACACACTCTCACGCACGAACACGAAAGCGCCTCTCCCCCCACCCCAGCCCACACACACTGAAATGCAGGAATACAAACTACCCTCTCAACCTTACTTCATTTTGATGTGCGTTTGCAGTGTGTATGGGGAAAAGGAGGGAGGTGGACACACACATAAACGTACATACATATGTGCGTGGGTGGGTGTCAGGCACGTGCACGCACTTGCACACATATGCATTGCTCATGCGCACGTACACTACACACTTATTTATAAGCACTGCACCTTTTTGTAATAGCTGTAGTTTCAGGTAACAGTCCTTCGTCTTCTGAGTTCAAGCAATGTCGTTCTACGACTGTTTGCGTTAACCAGAGCTTCCCCATTCAATTCTCACTGCGCAAGTTTGCGCGGGTGCGAGATTCTGGCTCGAAAAGAAAAACTTGCAGCCTCTTGTCTACCCAGCTGTGAATGAGCATCTGGCCCCGTTTATGTTTGGGGAAGGGGAAAAAAAACATCGCAGGAGAAGAGATAGGCACCGCCCTCCTATTGCTGGCCCTGAGAGAAACTGAAGTCCTCACCATCTCACTCCATTAACAATCTCAGGGTTAGGAGACAACCTGTATACATCCTTTACTTTTCCTTCAATTAATAAACACACGTCAGCCCACATCAGTGTTGCTCCTCTGATCATAACATCTTTTTCTGCTGACCGAGTGAAAAGGAAGACTGATAGTGACACCAATATCAAGTCCATGATCAAACAAGACGGTACAACTATACTAATCATCTTTGGATGGAGGAAGGTATATTCTTCATATTTACTGTTATCTACCAAACTCATGCAAGACTCAACACCCAATTTGATGACAGATCGGTGGAGTTGTAGAAATCCCCCCTGTCCCACCCCACATACCACTCATCCGCCCACAAACACTCGTTCGCCATGACCGGACAGGTTCGAATCTGGCTCAAGAAAGTCTCTTTTTTGCATGCGGGCGTCAATCCACCTAGCTGAGAATCGTTTACCTCGCCCTGTTCAGGATCGGGGTAGGTAATACAACGAGGAAGAAGATGGGCATCGCCCTTATAATGTTGGCCCCGAGAAAAGTTGAGTTTCTTCTAGCTCACTTTGCTGCCACCTCCAGGTTGTCCATTCCCCGCGAGGAGATGCCTGGGGCTCTTTCAGAATACATAGTATCCCCACCTTCTGGAAATTCTGTGCTAGAAATTTCCTCTTTTCTGTCACTCTCTTGGTTTCTGCCTTGTTTGTTTGCTTCCTGTCATTTCTTCCTATCATTTTCTGCCCTGCTGGTCCATTCACCTGTACATGTATGTGTTCAATAAAGTCTTACATACTTTCTCTTAGGGTTGATAATTGGGTATATGTATTAGATGCATTTTTGGTTCTGGGGAAATGTGATGTGCGGAGGCAATATTAAGCGGTCTGGTCCCGTTTCTATGTATGTTTTAGTGTTCTTAGTTATGTTCAAATTTGTATTCAGGTACGTTTTTATATCCCCTGTGTGATGAATTGGACGGAGTGGTCAACGCCAGGGGCGTCTACTTAGATTATGTGCGCGAATGCACTGATATATGTTCTTAATTTTCTTTTCCCTTTTTCCTGTTGGAGTATTGTGCATGTTTTGAAACAGTTATAGCCCTGATATGGCTCTACGCAGTCGGCTGGGCTTTAAACAAAATAACACTGTAACAAGGTTATCCATGGGGCAACTTTCACCTGTTACCTTCCATTACACACAGGGCAGCCCACACTAAGCGTAGCTTCTCTGGTCCAAGCCAACATCCACCCCACATCCAAAGGACACTGTATCAACAACACTGAGCCTTGAACCAACCTGGTATAAAACCTCCAAGTTTACAGTCGGCCTACCGCTGGCTCTGCTACGAATACTAAATCAGTCATCAAACAACGTGGTCAAACCACACTTGACTTCTCTCTCTTTTGTTGTCTGAGTAAGAGACATGGTCGACGGTGATATGAATATTAAATCCATCGTCAAACAAGGCAGTCTAGCACAGACATCTATCTTAGATGTCTGTGCAGTCTAGCCATATTAACATACTACACGACTCTGGCGTTGACCATCCCCGCCCCCCCTCCAATTTATCACCAGGAGGTTTAAAAAAAACGACCCTGAATGAAAATTTATCAGCTAAGTACACTGGCTTAAATTACCTAAAACTGCTTCTGCGCATCACATTTTCTTACGGTCTAAAATACGCTTAATGCATTTCCCAATCATCAATCCTAATAGAAAATATTAAGGCTTTATGAAGCACAAATAAATGAATGGACCAGCAAGAAAGAAAATGTTAAGAAGAAATGACAAAACGCACAGGAGCAAGATAGAAACAAACAAAATGACAGAAATGAGAAAAATTCTAGCACAAGAATTTCCAAAACTCAATTTTATACTGAAAGAACCCCTGGCATCCCAGTGAGAACAAAATTCAGTATCCATTTTGCTCACTGGCAGTAACAATGAAGATATCTTTACTGAGCAGATGAATGCTGGCTGTATATTTTCAAATAATGAAATTAAGTATGATTCAAAACTGGGGTAGAGAGGAATGGCCAAATTCGTAATTTTACTGACACTTTCAACATTTTTGTTTATTCGGCCCGTCTCAACATGGTCAATCCACATTATGATACACTTAATGAAATGTACTCCAAGACGATTCTAAAATCGTTGTTCATAACGATGACCTAAAAAAAAAAAAGAGTTCAGTATCTCTAAAAATTACACAGTTAAACCACTGTAATAATACTAAACTGAACGCGTGACCAAAATACGATTTAAGATGTCATTGGTAAACAGTCGAGAGATTCCTAATCAAAACTGTTATCTAACGATTTTGTCTGTGCTTTACAAATACACATCAACAAGCAGCGAAGAAAACAGAGGACACGTACAGCAGCAGCCACACAGACACACAGCCTCAGGTCTGGCCTATATGAAAAATAGTTCAGACAGAGTGTGCGAGAGCATCTGTATGTGTGAGAGAGAGGGTGAGATACAGAAGGGGAGAGAGAAGGGAGGCAGAGAGGGGGTCTGGGTCACACACAACCACCAGTGTTTGTTCTTGCAATCTGGATACTGCTCTTCACAGCAGAAGGTGACCAAACGGCCATGGAGAAAAGCACGCAACCCCGCCCCACACACCCATCCTACTTCATTTCACAGCTAATTCGCTCTCTTTTACAAACCGTTATCAAAAGCCATTAGCAGCTACTTATCGCAGTGGGTTACGAAAATAATCCCCATTCTTTGAAGCTGGAGCGCGAGAAATGGTTCCAGGCTGGCCGCTGCTAATCCAATCACAGAAATCACATACATGGTTTGGATCAGTCGTGACAGAAGGCGAGTACCTTTGTAAAAGTCATGCTTGTTTGTCGGCTTAATAGAAAGCTACAAGTCCCATACCGGGAAGAAAGAGGGATGGTATGATCAAGCGAAAGAAATGTTTTCGAAGTCAGAAAGTCAAAGCATCCAATGCGTGAATATGGGCAATGAAGGTGAAAACGGAACAGAATTACGCATGTTAGAATTAATGATGACAATAATTAGCTTGCCAGCTCTGTCTCCCTTCCCCTCTCTCTCTCTCTCTCTCCTCTCCTCTCTCTTCTCTCTCTCCTCCTCTCTCTCTCTCTCTCTCTCCCAGCGGGTCGTCTGCAGAGAGCACTCGAAAATGTCTCAAGGACGTTTATGGAAGATGACCATACTTGTACCTGTAGCGTCTCATGCAGTGGAAAACTTTGGGAGAATCTGAACAGCAAGTGCGATTTTCTGATATTGTGTGAGACTAATCGGTCTTACTCTTTGCTTGGAGCGCACATAAAATGCACTGGTTGAGGCGGCAGTAGCTGCTTTTCAATCAAAAGATCTTGGATTGCTTGGTGTGTTTTTTTTCTTTTTTGTTGTTTTTTTAATTGTTTTTTTTTATTGAATATAAAAATTGGTTAGCTGCCTCTAAAGCAAATGATTTTGTTGTTGTTTCTTGTTTTCCACTGTGTCCTCAGAGCCGATCTTAACAACATAAATTTCGAAGGTCTATTCTATACAACGTGATAAAACTTTTCTCTCCCACGATCGATTCATGCGACCTGACAACTTGTTGTATGAAATAGTCTGTGTTTCTCATGCAACAGCTGAGTGCAGCCAACTAGCGACTTCTTTTATCTTGTCTCGCATCGGTTATTGTAACTCTCTGCTCTGTGGGTTGCCTGCTTCTTCTGTTGCATGCCTCTCGCAGTGCATTCAGAATTCCATGCCCGTCTTGCCCTTCGTAAAAAGAGGTATGATCATTTCATTACCTTGCTTCACTTTCTCCACTGGTTGTCTGTTTCTCAAAGAAGTTCACACAAAATCAACACATTCTGTTACAAGTGTAACAATGGTACTGTACCTATTTAGCTCTGTGACCACCTCATATTGCGCACCCTTTCCCGACCTTTCCGTTCCGCTTCTGATGCTACCTGTTTACAAGTTCCATGATACAGGTGCTCCACAGTCGGTAACCAATCTTTTTCTGTGTCTGACACATACAACTGGAACGACATTCCCCCATCTAATCGACAATCACATACTCTGTCTTCCTTCAAGTCTATCTTGAAGACACATCTTTTTATCCGGCAATGATGTCCCTCTCTACGTGCCAACCCTTTGGTCCCACTCCCCTCCCTGTCTTCCTCCTCCCGGTTTTTGTGTGCTTTGTATCCTGCTGTTTTAGGTGATTGCTTTGGCGAATGATAAGACTGCGCGCTTTGATCTGATTCTTATATCAAGATCTGGCGTGTTATGATGATGATAATGATGATTATTATTATTATCATTATTATCATCATCATTATAATTAATTGTTTACAACAAAGTTACATCGTATAAACAATCTCTTATCATGGCATTGCTGTCATCACAAAGCCTAAAGCTCATCTGTTTCACCGTTTGGTTTTGGTTCCTCTCCTTTATCGGACGGTGAGCTCATTGCCCCCATGTCGCAATCCAGCAGTCGTAGATGGTACTCATTACTACTCTGGAACGTACTCCCAACCTCTCTGTGTGCTTGCGTGCGTGCGTGCGTGCGTGCGTGTGTGTGTGTGTGTGTGTGTATGTGTGTATGTGTGTGTGTGTATGTGTGTGTGTGTTTGTGCTTGCGTATGTGTGTGTTTGTGCGTGCGTGTGTGTGTATGTGTGCGTGTGCGTGTGCGTGTGTGCAAGAGGGCAGGAGGGGCAGCGCGTGTGTGCGTGAAATCGGGCCGAGTGCACAGTGTCATTAAAAGGAATGGTGTTTGTGTTTGTTCGTGTTTATCCGTAATGAGGTCATAAAAACGGAGGTTACAGTCTTTTTTTTTCCTGCATGTTACGGCACAAAAACTTTTCCACCATCGGGGAGAGATGGTTTTGTTGTGGTTAGAGGGAATCCTCTTCAGACAGAACAACGGAGTAAACCCTAACACCCAGACACCTGCCCATAACTCTTTCACAAGACAAAGAAGAAGACTGGAAAAGAGAAAAGCCACCATCGGAAAGAAGAGGAAAAACACTTCTCAGCTAAAATGAAAAAAAAAACCACTACAGTTTCAAAGGAGAGGCTTTAAAACTCATATAAAAGACAACAGAAAACAAACTAAACATTTTTCAAAAGGAAAACAACACTGCGAATGAAAGAAAAATCTCAAATACAAAGCAATGAGAACGTTTTACTCTTCCTCAACAGTGACATGTACACACCATTCATCTCTTCTTTCTCCAAGAATTTGAGTGAGTCTGCGACGATGCTAAACGACACTGTTGACACGAAGTCATCGCTGGTCTTTTTCTAGCATAATGTTACAATTTCTCTTATCTTTATGCGCGCGCGTGTGTGTGTGTGTGCGCGCGCCACTGTATGTGTACCACTGTGTGTGTGCCACTGTGTGTGTGCCACTGTGTATGTGCCACTGTTTGTGTGTGTGTGTGTGTGTGTGTGTGTGTGTGTGTGTGTGTGTGTGTGTGTGTGTGTGTGTGTGTGTGTGTGTGCCACTGTGTGTGTTTTTCTCTGTGTGTGTGTGTGTGTGTGTGTGTGTGCCACTGTGTGTGTTTTTCTCTGTGTGTGTATGTGTGTGTGTGTGTGTGAGAGAGCGAGAGAGAGAGAGACAGTGAGAGAGAGAGACAAAGAAAGAGTTTGACCACTACATCCTTCTGAAGCTAGCATTCCGCAGCCAATGAAATGAAACGGGGGTGGGGGTGGGGGTGGGGGATGGGGGTGGGGTGTACGTGAGTGTGGGTGTGTCGGTGACTACTCCATATCCATGTTGTACGAGTTGCAGGCTGTTGTTGGGTTGTGCTGACACCCACAAACAACCCCCTTGACTGTGTACTTAACGACTGACATATCCCATCATTTTCTCTCTCTTGCTCTCTGCGACCTTGCTTTGTATTCTCCTCCTCCTCCTCCTCGTCTTCTTCTTCGTCGCCATCCTCTCTTTCCTCATTCGCCATTCCGCTTTATTCTTCTTCACCGGTCTTTCCTTTTCTTCTGTTTGTACTTCTTCTCCCACTCATCTTTTTCCTATTTCTCCTGCTCTTTCCTTTTTTTCTTTCAACTCTTCTTCTTCTTTTTTCTTTTCTTCTTCTTCTTCCGCTTCCTGCCCGCTGCCTCTACTTCCTTTTCTTTTTCTTACTTCTTCTTCAAGTAGTTTATCTGACCATCAAGACCACTGTCGTCATTATGTCAATTATTGTCCCATGTGAAGGAATTTTTTTTAAAAAGCCTGAAATTAAATGTTTGTGAAAAAGAATTGTCGTATGCATTGTGAAAGCACGATGACACGACTGTTGTTAAGGAAAGGAAAGGGTGCGTGAGTGGAAACAGGATAAGGAATATGAGAAGACGGGAGGATAGGAGTGTGCGGGAGATTTAAAAAAGGGAGAGTGATGAAGGTTAAGTGGGTGGCAAGTCTCGGCTCACTGACTTAATGTTAATTTTAAGTGCACACCATTGAAGAAGTGAAGACCGACGATAGCTGTCGTATCATTTTCCATGCAAATCATCATAACAAATGGTGCCTTTACACAACGTGAAGACAAAGCAATTATCGTCGCCGTATCAGCAGCACGCCGCGCAAGACAAGTCAGATAATATGACCTGACCGTGTTAGTCAACCTAAAAACCTGCACAGCCAGTTCCTTGACGCAACGGCGCCTGTACTTGTAAGGAAGAGATAGTCTGTCATTCACGCTTGAGCTTTGCCCTTCAGTCACAATAAACGCTGTAATGCTGTCAGACATCAAGGGTGGCAGATCCGTAGTCTGTGAAAACCGGCGGATGCCAAATATCATGTTCCTTACCAGTTGTAGAACGAAAAAGCGACCCCGGAGGTTACCTCATGACGATATTCTCAAGTGTACCTACTTGTTAAATAACTGACTACGCGGTTCATACTGCAGGTCAAACCAGTTTGCAGTTTGGAGTCTAGTTTGTTCAAGCCGGATACATCGCACGTGCGAACAACTCCATGCGCGTTCAACCCAAATCCGCCTTGTTTTCTGGCAAGCTTCTTCAGCCTCCAGGGTTTTGACCCTACATGTTGGCAAGATCTTGAAACGGGGAAGGGGGCGACAAAGGGACCTATGATTGAATAAAATGGCACTATTACAATGGTTAAAGCAATCAGATTGGCGGGCGGAACATTACTGCTTACACTTATCCTGCGCCGAAATTTCGTTTACCTGTCTTTTTATACTTAAACTTCGCCGAACTTTCATTTTCCCGTCTTTGATCACAGCACCAATCTTCGATAAAACCGTCGCACATGCAAACAATCTACCTTTCAACCTCTCATTTCCGTTTAGGCAACTAACCTTTACACACACACACACACACACACACACACACACACACACACACACACACGCCCTTCCCCAAAAGTAACTTGTATTATCTGCTTTTTCGTTGAGTCCAAGGCTCTGTCTGGCAACTTGTATTTTCACTACTTTTTCGTTGAATCCAAGGCTCTGTCTGGCAACTTGTATTTTCACTACTTTTTCGTTGAATCCAAGGCTCTGTCTGGCAACTTGTATTTTCACTACTTTTTCGTTGAATCCAAGGCTCTGTCTGGCAACTTGTATTTTCACTACTTTTTCGTTGAATCCAAGGCTCTGTCTGGCAACTTGTATTTTCACTACTTTTTCGTTGAGTCCAAGGCTCTGTCTGGCAACTTGTATTTTCACTACTTTTTCGTTGAATCCAAGGCTCTGTCTGGCAACTTGTATTTTCACTACTTTTTCGTTGAATCCAAGGCTCTGTCTGGCAAACAAATCCAGTATCATTCAACGCCAAGAATTGGCGTTTGTGACCCGACTGTTATCCACTGAGGACGGAGGCGATAACACAGCCGCGGCTTGTTGTTAAAGGGAATTCATTCAGCGGCACTTGTCCGACCTGTCTCTTCCATCTAAAAATTCAATGTAACAGCAGAAGTCGAGTGTGAGGATGGGAGTCGATTAAGCGTAAATACTGAAAACGAAAAGTATTTCATCGTATATTGCCTATGTGCAAATTCATATTCATATTCACTTGGTTTGTCACAGTGGATTTACCATGTGAAACTCGGGCTGCTCTCCCCTTTGACAGCGGGTCGCCACAATGCAGCGTCACTTTTTTTTCATTTTGGTTTAGTTTTTTAATTGGCCTTCAGTGTACATGATCCTTTCAATCTGAGCTTCATATCCGGACTGCAGCCCATTGACAACTTTACAGTGTAACCATGACAATGGCAAACTAGGTTTCCCAAGATGAATCTTGTTCGAAAGCGATAAAGATGTCACAAATTATACTTATGTATTTCAAAACATACATTAAAGAAGCACAACGTAAATGATGAATTACATGCTTAGTTTAATTCATATTCTACGAAGTAAAACACACACACACACACACACACACACACCTCTCTCTCTCTCTCTCTCTCACACACACACACACACACACACACACACACACACACACACACACACACACACACACACACACACACACACACACACACACACACACACTTACACGTAAATAGAGCAGAGAAGAATGGAAGGGGTTGATCGTGTGGGAGTAAAGAATGAAAGGATCTTTTGGTGGCACCGTCACATTATTTCCCACGATGTTGACATTTGAAAGGAAAGACAACACAGAATCGTGTCAAGGCGTCTGACCTACATTCTGGATCCCGCAGTAGAAAAAAATGGTTTGCTAGGGGGAGAAAAAAAAACGTTTAGTTTGCGTCAACAAAAAACAGTTTCTTGCCGCTAAACGAGGTCAACTACTTATCCCTCTCCTCCCCGTCTGCCTCTCAACTTGCAGATGACGTCATTTTACGTACACACACATGAGGACGTGCACTCAAGAGCAATTACCACCGAAAAAGTGCAGAACCCCAGATAAATTTGCTCTTAAATGCACTAAATGTACACACGTGTGCGCACAGAGAGCTCTTTAGTTTAAATCAAAGTTTACAGTTAAAACACAGAACAATGTAAAATGCACATTTTTTCCCCATTTTTCGTAAAGAATGTTTTAACTCAAACAGTCAGAGTTAATGCCAAAAGCCACAGTGGAGACAAGTTACCGCTGAGGAAGCATCATGATATGGAAACTAGGCCATTCTCTCCCTTCATGTTTTTTGTAGCCTATTTTTTTTACTTCTCCTTAAACGTTAACAGTTTGACTCACTCTACCCATCAACCTCCTAAAGGAACCAGCTGGATAGATTGAGGGAGTTAAAGAGTTAAGTTTTTGCAGCTGGTGGATAGAGTGAGGGAATCGAAGAGTTAATAAGGCTTGTTAAAGTTCCTATGTTTGTAAACTAGGCTTTCCATTACCTCCCTTTGTAAGTCTGAAACATGCTAGTCGCTTTACACATTTGTAAACTATGTGAAAAATATGTTACTAATTTTTTTGTTAGTCTCTTTACACATTTGTTACATATTTGCAAACTACGTGGAAAATGTGCTAGTCTTTCTGCACATTTGTAAACTACGTGAAAAATGTTAGTCTCTTTATACATCCGTAAACTGCGTGAAAAACATGTTAGTCTCATTACACATTTGTAAACTGCGTGAAAAATTGCTACTCCCTTTACACATGTGCAAACTACGTAAAACTATATGTTAGTCCCTTTGTACATCTGTAAACTACGTGAAAAATATGTAAACTACGTGAAAATATGTTAGTCTCTTTACACACTTGTAAACTACGTGAAAAACATGTTAGTCCCTTTACGCATCTGTAAACTATGTGACAAATGTGCTAGTCTCTTTACACATTTGTGAACTACGTGAAAATTGTGCTAATCTATACATTTGTAAATTACGTGAAGAGTATGCTAGTCCGCTTACACATTTGTAAGCTACATCAAAATTGTGCTAGTCTCTTTACACGTTTGTAAACTATGCTCTACGCCATTTCATGCGTTTGTGAGCAATGTTTTACGTATGATTATGCTTTATAGGTGGAGAGGGCGTTACGCCTTTTATAATTATCTATTTACAAATCTATACGTTTGCAGGTCTTCAAGTTCCTGTGCATGAAATTCCCATCATTAGGATAGATAGCACGAGGCCCTGCATGTTCTACCCAATTATGCCACGCTGGATTCCAGCAGAGGAGAGTTTGTGGATATATCATAACATCAAGCTTTTAAAACATGCAAACAAATTTCAATTTCACTAAAGCACAGGTTTAAGGAAACATAATAAGTAAACAAATGTGCGTATCCCTTTACACGCGCTTTTTTTTTTACAATTAAACTACGGGCCATTCTGAAAACATAAAAGCCAAGAAACCTTAACAAATTTATGACAGTAAAGTAGGCTTTATCCCCTCTTACTTTGTCACAAATCTACGGGTTCGGGAGAACATAATCTGAGAGACAGTTGTGCAAGTGTCGCTCTGTGTAAGTGCGAGTTTGGGACAAGGCAGCTGTCAATTGGAAAACACGAATAAAACATGAAACGCAGCACCCTTCAATGTAAGTACACAAGCATTTTTTTTCCCCGTGAAAATGTTCTGGGATTTGGAATGAAGTAAACTTACTCGATTTTCGTACACTTTTTCTTGACGGGCTCAACTGAACTATTCAGTATTTGATGTACAGTGAAAGCTTCCACGCAGCCTTCCAGATTTCTTAGGAGATAAATGCGGCATCTAGCCTCAGTCGGTGCAGTAGCTGTCCTCCGGCCCCTTCTTGAAGAAATCTAAGTCTTAGCTTCTTCCATGGGAAATTCCAGCCTCGCAGCTCCCAACGGTTTGAAAAAGCCCAGCTTTTAGTGACCTGATACTATCTTCATCCGTCAGACGTGGTTAGTCTGCCCGACGTAACCGATGCCAGAGAATCACGCAGTCAATGCACGTCATGTAACTTGACTCACAGTGTAGTCCTGTAACTTTACGCTCAATGCCGTCCTCTTCCTTGACGTCGTAGACAAAACGGAGACAGCACTGATAAAAGTGCTCCGGATGTTATATAGACTAAGTGTGAGATAAAATCTACCCCCATCCCTTTTAAATGTGATGTACCTGTCCTTTTCTATCTATTGTTCTGCGGTCACATTTTACTTTGAGCTTCAGATTTTGTTTAACTCACACTAACCAAAGCATTCCTTTTAAGTCCCATACTGAACAAATTCTACGGAAATACGCTCGTACCTCCCTGCCCGTTCTTCTCACCCACTTTAAACGTTATATGATCAAACAGCACGCGATTGGCAAAATTTGTTTTGTATGTCTGCTTTTAGGAGTGGTAAGTGGAATTCTGCTAAATCTGAGACACTAACGATTTGGATTTTGGTTTGCCGCACCAAATATTATAAAGGAATAGGGTAGAAAAATCTTGCTTCCTTCATTCTCTAACGCAAGAGAGAGCAAATACCGTTCGTATTGTAAATCTCAAATGGCGTGATGGTCCACCAAAAGTGTTTTGCTAGATTGTACTGGACGGTGGATCAAATGCATTTTTGGCTTTGAAAATTTGTTTTAATTCATTGCCCTCACTGACATGCAAATATCCTACTTTGTGTTTTGTGATTCCACGGCAATATCCATTAATGATAATCACGATAATGAAAGAAATCACCATGATAATAACGACATTAAACATTTCAACAATGATTTCTCAGATGCGTTTAATGTGTGCCATCTTTAATGTGCAGTATCAAACAAAGCAGAACAACAGTATCTGTAAATCTTATCAACCATCAAATAATATCAAACTTTACAACACCAACAATAGTTTATTGTAATAATTTGAATATTGTACTGGCTTAGAGAAATTTCACAAACGTTCTACAGCAAGTCGAAGTTAAAAGTTTATCCTTCGCACATTCAGGCTAAAAAAAAATTAAAAAAACAAGAAAAAAAAAACACCTAAACACACACAAAATCTGCACTGCTCTGGATCGCATCTGCCATTACCTTACCAAGGTTTGGGAGGTGCAAACAAAATAAACCTTGGCATTTCGGGGACACTCGCTGAGCAAACCATCGTGATTGCTCCGTGTCAACTGTTATGAGAAGAAAGGTGTCTGGTATTAGCGGGAGGGAGAGCAGAAGTAAACACAAGAAAAGTCAGGTGAGGACCCGTGGAGCGAAGACAAAGCGGATTGGACGCTTAAAAGAGCAACAGCGAGCAAAAAGGTGACCGCACAGTGGGACCCTCCTTAAACATCAAAGCTGCGGTGAATCAGATCGATGAGTAGCCAAGTCCTTGTCCTGTCAGACAGTTATGATTGATCAGATGAATACTGTCGAGGTAGGTCGTCATATATCTCTGCGTGCCAAGGTTAAGCGCGCTGTAGTTGAGATCGCATTAGTCATCAAATGCCGTAGGAAAATATGCAGGACAATTCTAGTTTGTCAGTACTTGTCACAGATTGTTAGGCATTCATATGCTTTCATGTCTTCCTTTTTCTTCTATCTATTCTCCTTCTCCTCCTTTTCTTCAGCCATTAACTTCGAAAATTTTGTGGATCAAATTGTGATAAAACAGTCGTCCCTAGTTTGCAAATATTTGCCAGTGACAGTGTAAAGTCTCTTGTCTGAAGCCCACCAAAACTTCAAATCTCAGAATGAATTCAGCACGGGTCAGTCAACTGATAATGAGCACCACTTGTTATTGTACTTTTCCTCAGTTTCCATTTAAGATCCTGGTTTAAAGAAGAACAAAACAAACAAAAAAGGCCCATTGTATTCATTTCCCCAACTCAGCAGTATAAAATCAAGAAACCACATAAAATTGAATTAGTTCCAACCGGGATAGTTTTAAACTATGTCACTTGGTGCATGTACACAAAGAAAAAGGAAACGAGGTCGTTCGCATTTTTGTCACTGCCAAGGTCAGACGGTGGCGCCCAGTTGGTCCACGGTCTACTGGTCATCAGTTTTGGTCTTCAGCTTCAACGGTTTGGGGGAAAGGGACCTATTCCACCCAAACATAATCAGTTAAGAGAGAGGGAGAGGCTTACAAACTTCAAAGTTTGCTTTATTACGAACGATTACAGCTCTTTCTTAAAGACCGTTCAAAGAAGATTATCTTATTCCGACCGATTACCCTGGTTTCCAAAACGAATTGCTCCTAATGACAGTCTTGGAATTTCCGGTCCAGAGTCCATAGCTGTGTGCAAGCTTCGGCCCACGATGACACTATACAATGAAGGTCAAAGAGCTTACCTGGCATCGCTCATTATGGGAAGTTAGTCTTGTCTTTGTAGTGGACGTTATCTTGAATCATGGGTGCAAATGAGTTAGCTCCAACTGAGAAACGTAAAACAAACGTTACACTGCTGACATGGTACATGTTTTGACAGCAGTGGAAGTGAATTTATTGTTTAATTAAAAACGTAATCCTTCCAGATTTCCCGTACCTCCTCCTTTGCGTACAAACAGGGCCATACTCAAGCTACGCATTCAATGTGCACATTTGTGGAGATATTCAGACCGAGATAACAACAGTTAAAGGGAAGAAGAAACTTACGATGAATGAGATGGATAAAGACTTCATGTTAAGGAAGATTTCTTTTCAGACGACTAAAAAGTACGGAGAAAGCCATCGCAGATTACTGAGAGCGTGTTCTTTTCAACCATTTTTAATGTGTAAAGCAGCCTCCGAGGTCTCTGCATTTCTTAATTTGGTTATCTGCATTTCTTAATTAGGTTATCTGCCATATATCTTATGGTTTTCTCTGTGTCTTTAAAACTGCATCAGAGTATATGATCTATGTGATGCATGTGAATATCACAACTGTGTTTGTCATTTGTGTGCAAGTGAGCAAATTATATTGCTCTTCCAGAGGTAACGAATTTCATTTTTTGACGATCTAATCCACTCAATCAATGTTAAAAAGAGAAGGAAGGCGTCCCGTGTTTCATACATTAGAGACGACTGTATCGTAGTGTGAGCATGGTTGCCTCTTATCAATACACATGAACATAACTCGGATACAAAAGAATATGATGAACTGGGGGGGGGGGGGGGGATTGAACATGAATCGTGATTTAGAACAGCAATAAAAACTGTTCCGCGCAGGCTCTTTGTGCTTGAACTACGGCTGACACCAGATATAATCATAACTCTTCTGTTTATTACTCTCTCTCTCTCTCTCTCTCTCTCTCTCTCTCTCTCTCTCTCTCTCTCTCTCTCTCTCTCTCTCCCTCTTTCCCCAGACAGTCCCGTGCTCAGATCTTTAAATGGAAGGAAATGTTATTATTGATCCACTCTCTCTCTCTCTCCCCCTCTCTCTCTCTCTCTCCATTCCTCTCTCCCATTGCTCTACACAAAGGAAGATCTTTGCGTTCAAATGTTAACGCGCACTGTCTCTTCCTCCACTTCCCACCCAGCCACCCCCCCCCCCCACACACACACACAAATTCAAGCCCACCCAGATTGTCTGCAGGCAAACAGTACGGTATGAAACGAATGCTACCCCTGCAGAAGGAAGACCTTAATCCACAGGGGGTTAGCTACATCCTCTTGCTAGACTCTGCCCATAAAGAAAGTGACGAGGAGCGTGCTGGCTGCTTTCAGGTCAAATGTAAAA
>JAPXFY010000014.1:45379667-45449667 GCA_030674185.1 Monoplex corrugatus | reverse complement strand
CCTAAGAAAAAGTACGTAAAATTTTATCGAACACATACAGGTGAATGGACCGGCAAGGCATAAAATGACAGGAAGAAATGACAGAAAGCAAAGGAACAAAGCAGAAGCAAAGGGAGTGACATAAAAGAGGAAATTTCTAGCACAGAATTTCCAGAAGGTGGGATACTATTTATACTGAAAAGATAGACAGACAGCCAGCAGACAGACAGATAGATAGATAGATAGATAGATAGATAGATAGATAGATAGACAGACAGATAGATAGATAGATAGATAGATAGATAGATAGATAGATACAGATAGAGGGGGAGGGAGACAGACAGACAGACAGACCGACAGGAAGTCAAAATAATTCAGCGCAGTATTTTGTAGAAAAACGCAATACTCCAGACTACATGCAGCAATCTCGTTAATATCTAGTAAACAGTTCCGGTTCTTCACAACCCTCTTGTCTAAATACTAGCTGAGTAATGCTTCAACTAGAGACATGTACAGGACACTTCACACTGGCCCTACTTCAACCTACCACACCAGCTAATCACGTCACAGGCTGGTGTCAATGAGGTCGTCAGATAAAAGAGAATCTTGAAATCTTTTGGCCAACTCGAAGGACTGGGGTTCTAGTTTTCCCACGAGACCACACAGAAATCTTGCATCAGTTTAGACAAACAGGATTTAAAGCGTGCGAATGTCAAAAAGCTAGGAGCGTAGATGCCTGATATAAAGAAGAAGACAACTTGCTAATCTCGTTTTTCGAAACAACAGCAATTTCTCCATAACACTTAAAATTAAGCCAGACTTGTCGCCTAGAAAGCCCGATTAAGCGGCACAATTCCCATAGCCCTCCGCGATGAATGGAGGCCCATCTCCTTCTATTTTCGAAAACGAGAGGTTGGAATCACCATGTTGCCACTCGAGAGGCTGCTATCATTTATACCATTATGCGTCGCTGCTGCTGCCTTTGGCAACTGCTGGTGCTCTGGCTGTCTCAGAGACGGTCTAAGAGCACAACATCAGTTTGCCCTCTCTACTTCTTCCTCTTCTTTTACGTGTTCTCTCTTTCTCTGTCCATTATCTATCTTTTTTCATATTTCACTGCTCCAAGAGGCGTTGGGCCTGGCAGGCAAGTGGGTAAATGTCGGATTCCAAAGGGAAGGCTTTGGGTTCGATCCATCAATGTAAATCTGCCCAGCAAGTAAAGGATGGAGATTTTACCCCTCTCAGGTCAACATGTATGCAGACCTGCCAGTGCCCCCTCTGTGTGTATAAACATGCAGAATATCAAATATGCACGTTAAAGATCCCCGTAAGTCATGTCAGTGACCAGCTTATGGAAACACCAAAACACCCAGCATGCACGTCTACCGAAGACGGAACATACAGTCAGTTCTGCATCATACCGCCTACACAGTGTGGGGAAAAATGCATATATGATATACGCATCGGAGAAAATTCGGAACACTTCAACACTTCATAACAACAACAAACAAACAAAGAAATAAACAAAAACCTAAATAAAAGTAACAAAACATTTCCTTCAAGAATACATTTTCTCTCTCTCTCTCTCTCTCTCTCCTCTCTCTCTCTCTCTCTCTCTCCTCTCTCCTCTCACACACACACACACACACACACACACACACACACACCTCCCTCCCTCTTCCCAATCACCACCATTTTCTTGTTCTTCTACTTCTTCTTTATTTATCTAAATACAGCTGTCTTTCTTCTTCCTTTAGTTTTTGTATCCTGTTTTCTTGTTGTTGGTGGGGGTTTTTCCCCCGTACATAGCAGTATCGGAGAAATGCGTGCGTGCATGCTTGCATGCGGTCCATGACGCGACACGGCGTGACTGAGAGATGAACACAAGAATAGATCAAGGTCAGTACATGCCACTGAGAGATGCCTGCCTGTGTCTATGGTTATTGTTACGTCAGGTTTCATTATACACCGTCTGTCTTTGTTAAATGATATCTTCCTAGGTCTAGCCTGTGCTCCAATACGTGCGTGTGTGTGTGCGTACGACAGAGACAGAGCGAGAGAGAGACACACAGAGAGAGACAGACAGACAGACAGAGATTAGAAGACGAAAGACGGAGGTAAGGAGGGACTTCGAAGAGTGAAAGAAGACAGACAGGGAAAGCGTACGAAAGACTTTTCTTTTTCGAAAGACAATTGCTTACTACTAGTACTTACACAATGACAAAATACAAACCAGCACATCAAGCTTAACAACTAATTCAATACAAGGCCATTTTACATTGCTCTCTCCAAAACTGACGATGCTAAATAAACACACGCTATCGTGGTTCCATTCATGCCCGCTTTTCGTGTGGAGTACGTCTATGTAAAGTGTCAACGATCCCCAGACTGCAAACACTGAGAAATCAAAACACTACCGGCTGACAAAGAATAAACATTCGCGCACGCGCGTGTGCAAACAGTGACACGCACGTGGTGCGATCACACTCTACACACCCATGCGTGCATACACGCGCGCTCAAGCACTAACGACGCCCCCCCCCCCCCCACCACACAACACACACATGTGCTAACAATGACACACATGCGGCGCGAACACACTGTACACACCCGTGCATTCACGCACACACACGCACACACACACACGCACGCACACACATACACACCACATCCTGTCTTCCTCTGAAATCATAAAAGAAAGTTGAAAGAGCTCGAAACAGACACAGCGGGAATGAATGAATGACTTGAATGGACCCCTTTTTCTTTTCTTTTTCAGAGTAAAAATACAGACTAACTAATACACACAGACAGAGGAACAGAAAGGGACACACACACACACACACCACGTAGGCACACACACACACACACACACACACACACACACGTAGGCACGCGCATACACACACGTACGCACGCGCATGAAAATACACACACACACATACACACACACACAGAGAGACAAGTTTGGACCCGCTTTAAGATCCACAGACAGATAAGAAACACTGAGGAACAGATACACAGCTACAATAATCTTTAATGTAAGGAAGGAAACAAAGAGGATGGAGGAGAAGGGAGAGACAGTGGAGGGTGAAAGACAGAGAGTAGAAAGACAGCGAGAGAGAGAGGAGAGAGGGGAGAGACAAGAGAGAGAAAGAGAAAGAGAGAGAGAGAGAGAGAGAGAGAGAGAGAGAGAGAGAGAGAGAGAGAGAGAGAGAGAGAGCTGATAAAGTGATTTATCATTCGGAAGACTGGAAGAGATAATATTAGCGTTTTACGAGTCTTTTCGACGATAAACCACTCAAAAATGATTGACAACGAAATGAGTGGTGTAAGTACAAAAAAGGAACACACACGCACACGCAAAACACATGCACACACACACACACACACACACATACACGCACGCACGCACACACACACACACACACACACACACACTGATGCACGCATGAACACACTGCGCATGCATTACACATACACTATCATATTTGTACACACACAACCTGCGCAAGCAAGCGCGTACAGACACACACACACACACACACACACACACACACACACACACACACACACACTGTTTAGAACCCCCCTCCCCCCCCCCCCCCCCCGCGCGAGGTGGAAAATGCACACATAATGGTGGTAACAGGCACACTCAACCAGCTGTACACGCGCAAGTTATGCACGAATAAATACCGCGCTCACACACACACACACACATACACACACACACAGACACATACACACACACACGCACGCACACAACACACACACACACACACAATGTCCAGAATAATCGTTTCCATGATACAACAAAAGGTCAATGCCGAACTGGGACACACGCACTGCGACAAAGTCCACACACACAGAAATACACACACACACACAGACACACACACACACACACAGACACACACACACACACACACACACACACACACACACACGCAAACACACACATTCACTTACTAAACCCGGCAAACGCACTGACATGTAGGCACGCTCAAAATTAGCATACACTAGCGTTTTTGCGAATAGTAGGGCGATCGGCACAATCAGCCTGTGTAGTCTCCCGCTATTACAGACGCAACACAGAGTAAAGATCACCGCAGAACCTGACTGACAAAACGAAAATAGGAATGAAAGCCAAACTGAAACTGAATCAGTTACGTTCGAGATCATGTGCCGGAGTTTCCATGACAGACAGGCAAATACACCAACCGAGACAGACACACGAAAAGAGAGACAGAGGAGAGACAGAGACATAGCGAAGGAGAACGACTGACAGACAGACACAGACAGACACACACACACAGTGAGAGAGAAAGAAGGGGGAAGAGGGAAGAGAGACAGAGACAGAGTCGGAGACAGACACACACACACACATACAGAGAGAGAGAGAGAGAGGCAGAGACAGAGACACAGAGAGAGACAGAGAGAGACGGACACACACACACACACACACACACACACACACACCACACACACACACACACACACACACACACACACACAAGAGAGAGAGAGAGAGACAGAGACAGCGACACAAAGGCAGAGACAGAGAGAGAGATATGTAAGGCTTCAGTGTTTACTGCACTTTAATCACAACGGAACCTGGAAACAAAATAATCACATGTCCGAGTTCACGAACAACAAAACTGTATCTCTGTTATGCTAAAGATTAAAAATCCGATTTAATATTGGAAGGGATTGTAGGAGTGGGGACGTGCACTAGTGTGTGGGTGGTTGGAGACGGGGAAGTGGTAAGAGGGCAAAAGAGGGAGAGACAAACAGACAGACAGGACAGACAAAGACAAAGACAGAGAGAGAAAAAACAGGTGCCTCGTGTCTAGCGAGTGACTGGAAATCTTTTATCTCTGACAGAAATAGACTTCTACGTCTCCACTGAAGATTTACTTTAAATGAGATGTCGGAAGAGAGATACCTTCAACAAGAAGCATGAGGGACAGAGGAGTACACAGAGACAGAGACAGACAGACAGACAGAGAAGGGAAATATCTCGTGGGGGGGGGGGGGGGAGACGGAAGAAGAGGCGATCTGTGAGAAAAAAAGACAACTCAAATAAAAGAAAGAAGGTTAATAAACATAAACCACACGAAGGGCATTAGAAAATGGTATGAAACTCAGTATGGAAAAAATTACGGACAGCTAGAGGAACGTGAGAACGCTGAAGCTTGGGAAAAGGATTGGGAGAGAAGAAAAGGAACAGAAAGACGCATACAAAAAAGACAAACATAGAACTAACAGAAATGCGACTGAAAGATGGTCAAAAAGATGCACAAAAAGCGTAAAATAAAGAAATGGCCACCTTATGTGCAAACAAAGGCACAGTGAAGACTGATGGAGAAAGCAGATAAATGGAAAGAAACTGGTAATGACAAGGAATAAATTAACCTCTATTTTCCAACGGTACAGATACTAGCACATGGGCCACCTTCCATATCTCTTGTTGCTATTCTGCTTATATTAAAACAAAAGAAAGAAAGATACTACAAAAAAGGTTTAACTTCAAAGGAATGGACAAAGCCGTTACCAAAAGGGGAAAAAACAGAAAAAAGAAGAAAAAGTACGAGATTTCACCAAGTATATATACAGAAATTCGAATGTGTGTGCGAGCGTGCCAGCTTGTGTGTGTGTGTGTGTGTATGTGTGTGTGTGTGTGTGTGTGTGTGTGTGTGTGTGTGTGTGTGTGTGGTGTGTGTGTGTGTGTGTGTGTGTGTGTGTGTGTGTGTGTGTGTGTGTGTGTGTGTGTACTGTATTACTTAATAGTTAAAACAAATTGTTTAAGAATACAATCGAATATTTCACTACATGACAGTATCTTTTCAGTTCAGCCATCATTCATGAGATCTAAAAAATTGCTTGTATATGCTATGAGCATATCAAAATGGACAGAACTGTATATGTATCCAAGCAGAAGTAACTTGGATTTGTATTGTTACAGTAGTCAGCAATAATAGCGTCTGCAACAACACATACAGTAAACATATAATGAAAAGAGTGAAATAACGTACAAATTGACTTTGGTAAGCATTTCAATCATGAAATAATAATATTATCTGAGACATACAGAATCAAGAGGATGAATGATACTGAAAAGAGAGAAAGATAACGGAAGACAAAGGGGAAAGCACAAAGGGAGACCGACAAAAAATGACACTGACATATATAGTATCTTTAGTTGTAAGGTCAATGACCCATATACAAAACCGTAAAGACGTTCTCACACCTTAGGGAGAGGGGCGGATGGGCAAAGAGAAAAGGGACTAGTGTACGCGATGGATCAGGGATACATATTTAGAGCAAACAAAGCAAGTACCTACAAATTGTCACAACCAAAGCAAGAAGGGCAAATGAGACTATCGGCTCTGGGAACACAATGGTAGTGCCATTCAAGCCAAGCACTTTTACAAATAATGATCACAGGTTATCTGCTAGAATGCTGGATCTTAAAAGGAATAAAGGTAGATACACCATTTTGGTCGGAGGGACTTGCTTTGTTAAAGAGGCAAATCCCACTCTGCATACTTAGTGAGAAAGTGAGAGACAGAAAAAGAGTGAGAGACAGAAAAAGACAGAGGCAGACGGACAGACAAAATGAAATTAAAGAATAAACACAAAGAGAAAAGAAGACAGAAGCATACACAAATCAGAGAAACAAACTGACAAGACTGAGACCAAAACGAAGAACTTTTGATAGAGAAACACACACACACACATACACACACACACACACACACACACACACACACACACACATGCACACGCACACACACACGCACACACACACACACGCACACACACACGCGCACACACCACACACACACACACATACACACGCACACACACACACACACACACACACACACACATGCACACGCACACACACACGCACACATACACGCACACATACATACACACACACACATACATGCACATACATACACACGCATGCACGCACACACGCACGCTCACACACACAACCAACAACAACAGTACACACACAACCACCGAGCGACGAAGAAAGCGAACGGGAACGACCATATCATATCCATGTTGATTACATTCCCAGAGACAAAAAAATAAAAAAAGTCTCTGATATCGTGGAGTCAATTACTGACTGCACCAATGGGCATGAATGCACAACATGCATCATTATGTAAGCCTACGTCGTGTACTTCCTTCACACAGACTGGCATCAACGACAAACCACTTATCAGGCCACAGAAGAAATAAGCTGCTTTTCGACTACCCCACATCAGGATGGGTGCATATCGCATTAACACATAAACACGCTTTCACGCACGTACACGCACACCAGCATACACACATATACACACACACAAACACGCATGTGAGCGCGCAAACACATACACAGACATACACACACATATCACACACACACACACACACACATACACACACAGGAACTACACATCGAAGTCACTGAGTCTGCGAGCGCAATATTATGCATGCAAGACTTGCAATTAATAGAGAGGTGACACCTCAAGTCCTTGTGGGTAAACACTCGTTGACGCCGGCGAAACTCAAAACAAACACTGACATGTATTTCTTTCCAAGACGAAGACGAAAGAATAAAGAGAAGAGTGAAGGCGGGGGAGAAAGAACAAGAAGAAAAGAAAAGGTTACCAGAACAAGTCAATGAAGATACAAGAGAGGTTATGGATGAGAAAAGAAAAGAAAGAAAAGGAGGAGGAAGTCGACAACGACAACAACGAAGCTGGCATGCAACGACCTCGACAAAATTGTTAATGTTAAAGGGATAAAAGTAACTGATCAGAAAATAATAACAACAAATAGCAAAACAAAATGTAACACAAATAAAGGAAATAAAGAACCCAAGAAAAGATGATAAAGGCTGAAAATTTGCGTATAAGCAAGAAAACGCATCTAAGGAAGAGAAGAAGACAAAAGAACACACACACACACACACACACACACACACACACACACACACCACCACCACCACCACCACCACCACCACCACCACCGCCATCCCCACCACCACCACTCCATACCCTAGACGCATTCTCCAAAGAGTTACTGCGGCTACTAACCCGTGACGAGTCAACGACAAAACAGCATATACTGTCCTAGTTAAACAAGCCAGCCGATGAGAGAACACGCAATAAAAAAAAAAATAATGTCAGATCAGTTAATGATCGTCAGTATGAGCTTTTAACCGAAGACCACAACAGATTACTCTGTGATGCGATAAAGCCTAGGCCTGCATATGATAAGAGACCAAATGATAACGCAAACAGGACCAAGGCATAACTGATTATCTTTCTTGTACTTCCACTCATACTACAGGTTACGATATCCTCCAGTCAGATACAATACGGCATGACACGATTAAAATCCATACATGCAAAATGGCAAGTGTGTTAATTTTTTTAACTGCCTTCAGTCTTCTTGCGCACATTCCTTTGCGGTCAAACCGTCGCTCACAACGAACCAGTTTTGCTTTCGTCAGCGTATCGCGCAGCTGTGAATATCGAGCTTTACCAGGGAAGAAACACACACACACACGCACACACACACCCTTTGTTATGGCCGGCTTCCCGTTAACTCCGGCTTTGAAATATGCAGCTCTGACTGCGGCACCAAACACAAACATCTCATTCATGACTGCAACTAAAACCGTGCGAGGTGAATAGAGGGCACAGAAAACAATAGCCATACAGACGGAACCCTCCGTCCCTCCACCCTTACACACTCGCATAGACAAAGAAAGAGAGCGGCAGCAGGGCAATCTTAATGATTATCAATCCTCCTTCTCACAAGAGGTGAAGCATTAACAAATATACAGACTACGTGCAAGCAGGCAGAAAGAAACCAGGAAACATGTTCGGCATGTATACAAGGGTTTACGTGTTGCACACACACACACACACACACACACACACAACACTACACACACACACACACACACACACACATATATATATATATATATATATATATATATATATATATATATATAATATAACAAAACTAACTAAACAAACTATCAACAATAACAACAACGACAGCACTTATGAGCATGAGAGAGACAGACAGTCTTAAGACGCAATCAATACGAGTAAACACATATATCGCTAACAAAGTAAGTTTGAAGTTTGTTGAAAGCAAACATTACGAAAAAACAAAACAAACAAAAACAAAAAAAATCAGTTTCTTTTTTCAAATGACCAAAGTCAGTGGTCGAGACAAACAACAAAGAGAGAGAACGACGGAGAGAAAGGAAGAAAGAAAGAAAGAGAGGGGGGAGGGAGAGAGATCCATGCATAAACAAACGCAAGACAAAGTTAAAAAATAAAACAGACACAGAGACCACGATCAAATAAAAGGTCACAAACAACAAACAAGAAAGAACACAAATCTCTTTCCACTGACCAGCGTGGTCGAGACGAGCAGCAGCAGCAGACAAAGAGCCGGGGGCATGGTCACTCCCTCCCACCAGACACCAGCAGCAGCACAACACACACCGCCACCACCACACCCACCACCGCGCCTCCACCATGTATAGCCGTAGGAAGGACTAGACGCTCTGCCCACAACGCTACAGCTAGCCGTCTTTTAGTCCCATTAGGTTTTTACTACAACTGTTGCTGGCTGGCACACCTGTAGACAGCGTGCATTTCTCTTCTCGCACACCTGTACCAGGTAGGAGGAAAACAGCGCAGGCATGGAGTGATGCAACACTGGAAGAACCAAATATTAAAGCTTTGGCACTGGAATGATGGTGTAAGCAGAGGAGACAGAGGTATAAAAATGCCTCTGTATCACAGTGAAGATGCAGAACAAACCAACTTGGCTGTACATTCAGGAAACAACTTCCATGTCTTGATCTTCGTTGTTGGATTTTCCTGTGTGTGTTTATAACTTTAGTCCCGAAAACACAAATTGTACATAATTCTTTTCACTTTTCCTCATCATCTGAAATGTATCACTGCCACATCCAAGAAGAAAAAGGTGGGAAAACACACATACACAAGTTTTATGTAGTCAAGCTTCTGTTTGTAAATAATGTTCACTTTTTGTAGTTAAAGAAATGCAAACAATACAAAAAAAGTACTTTGCATTTTGTTTTTATTTTAAAATCCGAACTTTACTTCATTACACAAAAGACAAAGTAACGAATGATCTTTTTGATTTGTTGTTGTTGTTGTTGTGTTTTTGTTTACAGCGTTGGTCTGTTGTTGTTCTTGTTATTTATGCAAGACGCATGAACAATCATTCCACCTTTTTTTAATCCCAGTTACAAATTCCAAAAGCAATTCCAGACCTGATCTCTACAATGTTTACTTTGTCATTAATTACGGAGCTCTGCACTGCGGAACAGCTTCGTTGGTTGATTTTGAGAAACTTGCACTTTCATTTTTAGAAGTGTTTCCGAAAAGCGATTTTTTACGGGCTTCGTCATGTAACATTCTAAGCCAAATCAGAAGAAAAGAAAACGCGACGGCGTCTTTTCTCTCTCTCTCTCTCTCTCCTCTCCCTGCCTGGTATTCACTGCATCCAGTTTGAAACTGCTCGTCTTATCACATACTACGTCGGTCATTGAAAAAAACGACAACAGAAAAGGGTATGAATGAAAAGTCTACGCAAAGGCGTGAGAACAAGGAACGAAAACTCAACAGTCCAGAAAACTGCAGACGAATGCAAACTATAAAACACACTGAGAAAAAACAGACAGCAACACTATACGATACAAGAAAACTGTCACATCATCTGTAGCATCACTCAGATACCATCAAAAGTATGAACTTTTTTTTTTCTTTTTACTATAGGCCAGTGAGTCAAAAAGCGACCGGGGCACCATTCATTTTACACGGCGTGGCGACTGACTCCAGCAGGTATCCCACAGGTAAATATCAAAGCGATCAGCCAATACGGGCCAAGCAAGCTCCATTCGTTATGACAGACCAAAGCGGTCGTGTGCGAGACGTAGCGAGGCGGACGTGTGTCTATTATGTGTGTGACCGTGTTTGTGTGTGCGTGTGTCTGTCTGTGTGTGTGTGTGTATGTAGGTAAAGGCAACAGACTCGCAGCAGTATTGTCCACTGTATGCAATGTGGAGAGAGACTGCAAGGTGAGTGAGCAAGCTCCACTCTGTAACCCCAACTGTTCTCATGGACAGGGTGAATGAAGTTTCTCTCAGTGGCAAGTGCTACGGCCACTGCTCGCTAGCTGTGCGCTCAACTCCTCTCCTCCACTTCCCTTCACTAACCCGCACTTCTTACTCGGTCTCCCGACTGACTGACTGGTGCTGTCGCCCTTCTCCACCCATTGCCAGCTCCATGTTTTCACCCTTGAGCTACCGCAAGCTAACATAGGGGAGGACAGTTTCTTTCTTGTTTAAACAAATACATACAAAGTTTTAGTGCCCTCTTTTAGCCCAGTAAATTAGCTAAACATGCTTTTTTTAATGGCTCTCTTAATGCTGAGATTATTTTCAAGTGCTAGGAAAAAAATTAACAGTCCAAGACTCACATTCTTACTCCAAATGCCAACCGTTTGAAAACAAATTCTTACATCGGGCTGTTTATCACACCATTGAATATACCTGTACATGTTGTTGTGACTGTTTCCAAAAAAAAAATGGAAGTTAAGTTTTCGGTCACAGGATGAAATCTGACAACAAATATTCCGTCCGGAACGTTTTCATCGTCAGAACTGTGTGCATCTTGCTGAGTTTGTACAACTTTCTCCTCTACGTTCTTTCTGCACACCTAACAGTGCAGACAAGCAAGTCCACAAAGACGACAGAAGCGTTTAAATAACTGACAGTCTGTTTTACAATTGCACTTGATGATATATGGAGAAGCTTTTTGGGTGCAGCTGCGATATTTGTCAAAACAGAAAATAATATTATGATATTATCAGAATCTCCCATCCACAATCTGTTGGAACAGAGGAAATCACCCTCAGTGTGTTCATCCATCCTTAAACCTGGTAGTAGGTGCAGAAAGAATGGAACTTTGCTGCTGCTGATGTTAGCGATAGTTAGTGCAAGATGGTAGGTTTGTTTGATAGTTTCTGGATGTATTTCACATGTCGTAATGTGTTCAAGCTGTCATATGCCTTTCAAACATACAGAACACCACAGCTTTTTCTCCTGCTTCCATTATTTCGTTTTTGGTGCTTTTAAACACCACAGCTTTTTCTCCTGCTTCCATTATTTCGTTTTTGCTGCTTTTACACAAGAGAAAACTTCAGCACTTTTCTGGAAGATGATCAAGTTCTGAAATTTTCTGTGAGGAAGAGATTGTGAACAAACTACTGGTTGTATCATAGCATCTGATGGCGTTCACAAAAAGTATATTCTGGAAACAGATTCCCAGAACACCTTAAACGGTTTTGGATCCTGGCACTTTTCCTTGAGACTGACGTGAAAAAACATTCTTATGTTCTGGGTTTACATGGCTGAGGAGGAAAACTGACAGGTCTGTGTCTTCACCAACTACCTGTGCAGTTTGCATTGCTATTGCATAGTGAATGAGGTCTTCTGTAGCATTAATCAATCGCATTTTTGCAGGCTCAGAGTCAGCATTTCTGGGCTACTTATAGATTTCACGGAAGTTTCTAATTGTTGTGTTCTTCAGTGCTATTACGACTGCTTGATTGGGGACTGTGCAAATACTGTCTCATCTCCGTAATGTTTTATCAGTTTGCTTTCATGTGGACAGTACTGTACGCTTCTGCTTCAGGTTCTTTTGAATTATCTGCCATGATTTCAAACAAGTCACCTGATCAGAATCAATGGAAACAAGACATTCAATGATGCTATCAAATACGGCAAGTCACCGAAAATCTTCAGCCATTCTAGAACACATCCTTTTTCTTTTTTTTTCCTCCCCAAATGGGTTCTTCGTCCAAAAACATCTCTGGAATCTAAAAATCCGAATAAAAATTTGACAAGCAGGCTTAATGATAAAGCACATCCTGATGGACACAGTCCTGTAGAAATTCAATCCTTCCTTTGACATCTCTCGCTCATGACTCCACCTGGCGTGCACATAATTGCCACAGATTTCCACTGTCCACTTGAAGCTTGTTTCAAATCTTTCTTCTGTGGTTTCTCTTTGTTTTCCACAAAAATAGCACACTGGTCTAGCTTCAGAGTCCCGTGATCTTGTTTGTCTTTTCCTTCTGGAGTAATTAAGCTCTATTCTTTTAACTGAGCTTGCTTTCAATAGCCTTCGGGATTGGTGTACTGGCCATGACATGCCCGATGAACCAAATCACCTTCCTCCGCTTCATACCATCTTTTATCTTTCACTAGCAGAATTTATGCTCCACTACCCCTCTCTCCAAGAGTCGCCTTGTCTTTCGAAACAAGAAATTCTTGTTTACAAATGACGCAGACTTTACCTGGACAGACCCATCGATGAAAAAAGAAAAACAGCGTCAGTTTACAACTGATGCCTCATTCTGAGTTAAATGAATTTAAAATCTACCTCACAATGACAAGCATTCCATGTATTATATTTTCTCATCCGCTCTGTCACACACACACACACACACACACACACACACACACACACACACACACACACACACACACACACACACACACACACACACACACACACACGCATGCACGCACACACACACACACTTTCATTTTTTAAGTTATTCCCAACACACCACCAGGAGGGGGGAGGGAGAAACAGAAAGAGAGAGAGAGAGAGAGAAACAGAGACAGAGACATAGAAAAAAAAGAGAGAGACAAAGACAGAACACAGAGACAGAGACAGAGAAAAAAAAAAGAGACAAAGGACAGAAATCAGAGACAGACAGAGACAGAAGAGAAGAGGAGAATAGAGAAAGAAAAATACAACATGACAGTGACAAAAAGAACAAAAATTAAACTTGAGGAAAAAGAGGAAGAAATGAATACAGACAATGTTCTTACGCACAATTATTCCTTGAATTATGACAGAAATGATTTACCATATAAAGTTATTCTCATGTCTTAAGTCATCCATCGGCATAGTACTACTGCAGGGAACTGTCACTCAGTTATCGTTACAACAACGTGTAGTCTAATCTGCACCAGGGAACTGTCACTCAGTTATCGTTACAACAACGTGTAGCTACTGCAGGGAACTGTCACTCAGTTATCGTTACAACAACGTGTAGCTACTGCAGGGAGCTGTCACTCAGTTATCGTTACAACAACGTGTAGCTACTGCAGGGAGCTGTCACTCAGTTATCGTTACAACAACGTGTAGCTACTGCAGGGAACTGTCACTCAGTTATCGTTACAACAACGTGTAGCTACTGCAGGGAACTGTCACTCAGTTATCGTTACAACAACGTGTAGCTACTGCAGGGAGCTGTCACTCAGTTATCGTTACAACAACGTGTAGCTACTGCAGGGAGCTGTCACTCAGTTATCGTTACAACAACGTGTAACTACTGCAGGGAGCTGTCACTCAGTTATCGTTACAACTTGGTGTTTTAAGTAAATTTAACTTCTATAATATAAGAACGTATATTTCTGTTTAAAAACTGATCTGCAGATCTTGGCAAGATGTGTTTGCCATTGAAGAATTTGCATCGCGCTTGTCCGTTGTTTTTAGCTTCAGTATGAAAACGGTAACATCCCGTTATGGTCGTCCGGTCGTGTCAAAAGTAGCCCGCAGATAAAAACGCAATTCTTCACAATGAAATTTCACCGGTGGTATTTTGATAGATTCTAAAAAAATGCTATTATACGTACAAAAACTATATTTGATTATTCTGACTGTATAAGATTGTAACCAGAAGGTAGTGCGTGTGTGTGCACACGCGCGCGCGCGCGTGTGTAATTGTGTATGTGTGTGTGTGTGTTTGTGTGCGCGCGCGTATGTGTGACCCTATTAGCTTAGTTGGATAGAACATCGTGCTCATAACGCAGGTGTCGTGGATTCGATCCTCAGAGCAGACAAAGGTTTAATAATTAGGTCTGTTGATTTTCGCTCTATGCTGACAACTCAGGAATCGCGGACAAACCACACCCCCCCCCCCCCCCCCCCCCCCTGCGGGCTGGATGGCTCTTTTGATAGAGCCGTGGACTCAAAATTCCTTGTCTCGAATTCAATTCCATCCCGCAACATGAAACCTATCAAAAGTTGGCTTTTTACTAGCGTCTTAATGCTCCAATAATGTTCATGTTGTTAATGTTTTACGGGTCCTGTACCCGTCTCTGTCAAGATCTGACCAATGCATAGGGTTTTGCGCAGGATCAAGGAATTTGTCAGGTAATTGCTGGCAGATTTTGGTGGAGCGCATATGAAATTGTTCCAGTAAGATGAATCACTCTTGAAAATAACAACAACCAAATAAATTCCAAACTCTGAAAAGTTTATTTTCATAATATCGCTTTTAATATAGCGCTTTGTTCGCAACATGTGATCATACTAATTTTAAAGTCACAGTTACCCAATGTCTCAAGTCAGCTGATGACTGCCGGTTGACAACCCTGTTTTTCCATACTTTCCTATCTATAACCTGATTCTTCTGACAACAGTCGTCACGTTTTTTCCTTCATCTGCTGTCCCATCTCATCTCCTCACTCTCTCTCTCTCTCTCTCTCTCTCTCTCTCTCTCTCTCTCTCTCTCTCTCTCTCTCTCTCTCTCTCCACATTTTGTTCTCTTTTTCTGATTGTCTTCTTAGCGTATTTCTATGTGACTCTTTAATAGTGTCTCCGTCAGAGTCTTCATTAACTCAGCTGCTGCAGTGTCTAATTTGTGGCTGCTACTTTTAAGTACTCCCTCATCCTGCAAGATATTCAAATGTACACTGGCCAGTCTACTGTCGTTAAACAATTTGTATGGTCTGTCTATCGTTCGTTTGTTTGGGTCAAAACGATTCGCTGATGATTGATTTTCCATGCTGTGATCCCCCCCCCCCTCTCTCTCTCTTTAATATTATTCATCGCCCTATTTCCTTTGCCAGATTAATGCCCATAGAATGTAGGACTATTTTTCACAATGCCTTGATGACGACCTGGATGATAGTCATGATATTATGAAGTTCCAATCTGGATTCACACTAGATCCTGGCGTTAACCAGGCTCAAGAGATACACATGCTCGAGGTGATGGTCAGTAGGTTTGGGAAACACCGTCAATGACGCAATCGTGAAGTGGTTGAGACTCGACTATGTGGTCCAAGTCTGTCCAATGAGCTCACAGCTGGGTAAGAGCTGGCTGAGGCCGAAAAATCTCCACAAAGACTAACAGGACCGACGAACCGTTGTGCTAACAACTGCACTGAACCTCCTTAATCTACCTGCCCTGGTCATTTCTCTAACCATTACCATTTTTCCAGGACTGCTTGCCTCAGTTCTTCACCCAGCTGGACTGAGCTCGCAACTTCTAGTCTGACTGCACGGATTCCAGTCTACTTAAAAAAAAAACTGTGTGCAAACTCACATTCACCCATGTAGTAGGTGACTCTGTTCAGAATTTGGGAAGGTAAAGCAGCGAGGGAGAGGAGATGGGCACCGCCTTCATAATGCTGGTCCTCAGAAAAGTTTAGGTCTTCGCCACCTCACTCTCCCACCTTAGGGTGAGAAGACAACCTGCCCTTTTCCTCCAAATTTCTTCAAGTTCAGAGTATTCTACTCTCCCTCCAGCTTTTTTGCAAATCTACAGTTCTGTATTCTCCCTCCATATTCCATCGACGACTACTCCACCCCCCACCCCCCAATTTCTTCAACTTTTGAGTACGCTACTCTCCTTCTAACTTTAATCAAAATCAGGGTAACCTGCTCTCTCTCCAATTTTTTTTTCAACTTTGGAGCAACCTACTCTCCCTCCAGTTTATTTTTTTTTCAGCTTCAGAAGACACTCCAGACTGTTCACGTCCTTCTTTCTCCAATTTTGGCTGCTACGTGTACAGTTATTCCCCAGTATTTAAGTTATTCAAGAGCGCATGGGCCAGACAGTTGTTTTATCTAACATATGCTGTCTGGTCTGTCTGTCGTCTGTCTGAACTGGAAAGATGACCGATTTTCTGCGCTGTGATCGTCTCCTGCTGCTTATCTGCATTGGTCCTTCTGGTGAACCTCAGACTGTAATCTCTTTCTCGATACTTTGTTCCTGCTTTCTCAATTTCACTTTCTCAATATTTTATCATGACTTTCTCAACATTTTCTGCCGCAGTTCTTCCCAGCGCTTCCGTTTTTGCAGTTGTTTCAATACGACTATATCCCTTTTAATTTTCAACCGATTCATTCTGAACGCTATAAACTTTCCTAAAATTATAAGAGACTACTTCAATTTAGGTTACGATTAAAAGTTAAGTCTCAGATCCTGCCACCGATGTTCTTCATTCATACCCAACCTGCGTTGATCTATATCGTCATTTCTAAACAGAAGTAGATAGTGAACCTGAGGGAGAAAGTACGAGGTCACAATGTCATACTGCACACTTCTTAATAAGACTCCCAGTATACACCATGGCACCTGACAGGCAGATAAACTTTCCTAACTGAAAAACAGAAACAAAACACACACCAAAAACCCAGCCCAATGCAGAACCCAATGGGTCCAAGCTCAGTTCTGCCTCATGTTTAAATCAGTAAGGTTTACTTTACTCCCGTAGGGCCCTTTCGTGATCGTGGTGCGTGACTGATTTTTTGTTCTATCCTTTTCAAGTCTTCTTTCATCACCTCAGTTCTGTTCATGCTATTCTTTTAATCTTTTCTCATAACTTAATTGCTTTTCATGTTTTACGGAGACATTCTCGTGGCTCAGTTTGTCTATCTTGTAAAGCTCCTCATCGTTTTAACTGGTTTATCAGCACTTTGATTCGTGCCTCCGCCTTTTCAAGATTACTGTTCTCACCTCGGTTTGAGAGATACGAATCGTTTAGCCGGTTGTCGTTATAGGCTCTCTCTATTTTCCTTATTTTTGTCTGTTCTCAAGAGATTTCTTATCGAGCAGACCGATTTCTCAACTCTTTTAATTCTTGCATCTGACCTTTTCAGGAGTTCTCTTTTCATTTCAGTTCTGTATAGATGCCTATCTCTGAACCGTTTTCTAAACGTTTTGCTCTGGTCCCAAAGATCTTATTCCGCTCTTGATACCGTTCTGATCTCTGAGTCTGTGACACCCATCTGCTCTCGCTGCTTCAACTTTTTGACACGTTTCTTTGTCTTTCTCTTTCATCAACTTCTCGATTTCTTCACTGAAACCTGCTGGTAAGGCTTTTCTTTCAACTGGGGATGATCATTTCTCACGTCACTGGCTTTCTCGGCCTTTTCTCGTTCACAACTGTCACTTCCACCGCACCATCATGACATGAGAACCCTGTTTTGTCACTGATAGCGCGGTTACTCACATTGGTCGTGTATGTGTGTGTCTGTGTGTGTATGTTTATAGCGTATGTGTGTGTGTGTGTGTGTGTATGTAAGTAGCGTACGTATCTGAGTGTGTGTGGTGTGTGTGTGTGTGTGTGTGTGTGTGTGTGTGTGTGTGTGTGTTGTGTGTGTGTGTGTGTGTGTGTGTGTGTGTGTGTGTGGTTGTGTGTGTGTGTGTTACGTGCGGATACCTACGGCCTGTGCGTGTGTGTGCGGGTGCGTGTATTTGGTGTACTAAGATTTTCTTTTCTAGCGACGGGCGGTGAAATTTCAAAACGCTTTGTATTACTTTCCGAAGAATCTGCACTAGTTTTTTAAAAAGGCTGGCCAGCTCTCGAAAAAGAAAGCTGTGGACTCAAGATCCGATATCTCGAGTTCAATCCCAGCCACCCAGCCAGCAACGCGTGTTCTCTGCTGAATTTTATGCTCCAATCATTCTGTTAGCGTCAGTTTAGTGTCTCACAGGTTAAGATTATCCATTGATGCCAACCCGATCACGACTGGAAATCAACAGTGGAATAGGATTATACAACAACGGAAATTCCTGTGTGTTTGAGGGAAGAGATTCTCTACAAGTTCTTCATAAAGAACCAGATGACAAAAAAGGACTGTATGAATGACAGGAGCCAAATGCACCCACAGATAAGATGTCGGAAAACTAAGGTCACAAATCACATCACAATACAGAGGACATCCACGCTGATTATTCAGACGAAGAATTTGTACAGGTTCTTTATGCCAAGCGCTAGAACCCCTAACGGCAATGGGACAAACAGATGAAAAGAGCTGCAGTTGTATCTGGTCCGGAAGAACAAAAGTTATTTATATGATGCTTAAAATCTCCCAGTACAGCAGGTGTCTTATAGCTCAAGACGCCCGACCACTCTGAAGGCACATGTTCGAATCCGCAGGGAGACAAAAAATTGGCCACGGAAGAAGGAATCCGGGAGTCATGACCTGGATGAGACCTGGCCCCCTTACAGTATAACTTTATGGTTGAAACATTTGTTTGAGGGAGCTTCTCTTCTGAGGACCTTCAGCTGGAAAGTTTTTTGCTATTGGTTCTTCCCCTCCCTCACCTCCACCCCTCATACCCTCCCATTTCACTGAAGACCTTGCCAGCTCACGGGATCTTGTGCAGGCTAAAAGAATCTGCCAGATAGCTGGTGGAGATTGGTTGGAGCGAATATGGATTCGTCCGAGTGCAATGAATCCCTTTTGAATTAATCAGTTTGCTGAACCCGCCCCACCGGGGTGTCAGAGACAGCCAATCACGAATTTATGCCACCCACTGTAATCGTCCCTACCACCCCTATCCCTCCCAGCTACATCAGTATCCGAAGAAAAACCAAAGCGAAACAGCAACACACACGATAGTGCACACACACACAAAAACACACAACACACACACACACACACACACACACACACACACACGCACACATACACACACACACACACACACACATACACACACACACACACACACACACACACACACACACACACACACACACACACACACACACACACACAACCACACATGGAAATGTACTGGTAAGGAGTTTGTCCCAGCTTTGTTTAACTTACCTGAAAGACTTGAGAGGACAGAGATATAGAGAAAGCAAGCAAATGAAAGAGAGGGATATACTCTCTCTCTCTCTCTCTCTCTCTCTCTCCTACTCACACACACACACACACACACACACACACACACACACACACACACACACACACACACACACATATGCAGACAGAAAAGACATTCAGGCAGAACTAACAAATCAGTTCAGATTTTACGCCAGTATAGACACAGGCGCAGGCAGGCAGGCAGGCAGGCAGCACAGACAGTTTGGAGTTTGTTCAAGAGGAATTCACTGCACTCTGACAATTCGATATGCGCTCCACCAAATCTGCCAACAATTACCTGGCAGACTCCCTGAACCTGCGCAAAAATCTATGCGCTGGCAAGTCTTGACATGGGAAGGGGAACAGAGGGACCTATGAAAGACTAAGCTGTCACCGCCAAAATGACGAAGCATTAAGATGGGCAGCGAACAGGCCAACTTTTGTATACTGCAGGCAGGGATTCAATTCGAGACATCAGATCTGGTGTTCATTGCTTAATCACAAACGGACTTATAGGAAAGTGGCCAATCAGCAAGAAATTTGCCCCCTACTTTCTGTATAAATCAGACAGGCAGACTGACAGAGACGAAAATAAGAAATCAATGAGGTTTTACCCACAAAGCTTTAAAACCGACAGGCAGACAGAGGTAAAACTGATAAATCGGTGTACTTCTGGTTACCCGTGGCTTTGTGTACTCTAACAGGCACAAGACAAAGGCGAATTCATAAATTGGGATTTATCCCTCAGCGTAGTGCAACAGCAAAACTTTAGTTTGTGACATGTTAGTATAGTCTAATTAGAGAGAAACTTTGCATACTGTGGGCTTTTTTCATGTGAATGAACAGTGGTGCGGGTGGAGGATCCCGTGAAAGCATACGTGCTTTTGTGCTGCTAGTGGTTGTGGTGGTGGTGGCGGCAGTGGTGGTGGTAGTGGGAGATTGCCGGCTGAATTGCAGTCCGAGATTGCCTGCCGCTTCAGTGACTTTATACCCAACTCGACCCTGGAAAGAGAGCAGCACCGTTTACCGTGAAAAACAAAACCAAAACAAAAAACAAAACACACCTAACCACTAAAAACAGTACGGGTAAAATGTACTGGCAATGTCCAGTTTCAGACTGTTTAAAGTCATAATGGTCACTGAGTTTGTGGGAAAACCAGTGCGGTGAACTAAGCTAACAATTTTCGTGTGGGATTTTTTTTTGTCCACGTTTGTAATACGACAGCTGATCCAAACACTTTGCAAAAATAAAAAGGGAAGTCCAACGAACAAGAAATTGTCAGAGTTCCTCGAAGTAATCTCCTTTCTCCACACAGTTTCAGTCTCCACTGCCAAAAGTCAAATGCTTTTTGATAGTCTGAATGAGCCATGATAGCAAGCTGTGATTTCACTGCTTTTCATAAGCCCTGAATTTTTAAAAACTTCTTGCCAGCCAGGTATTGCTTCAGAAACAACTAGAAACTGCACTGGGCAAAATCGGGACAATAGGATGCGTGAAGGAGAAACTGCAGGGATTGTTCTTGTAGATAGGTCATAGCGATCTTGACATTGTGGGCACTTACGTTGATATGTATGAGAGTTTTGCTGGTACCCACAGTCGGTCGCTGCTCATTCATGGACTGCGCAACTTGAGACAGAACAGCTATATGATCTCTAGCTATAAGAGTATGGGCAAGGCAGCTACATGATCTCTAGCAGTAAGAGCATACTTTTTAGGAAAAATATCAACCGATATAAAAAAAAAACAGTCTCTTCCGGCTTTGAAAAGCAGGTCTCAGTACAACTGGTCTTTCGTCATTCGCTCCCATCCATATTTCATTGGACCGTTTGTTTGTTCGGGATGCTACAGAGAGTGATCCACGTTCCGTCACTTGTGATCACATCACATAGTCGTTGACGCACTCTGGTTCAAACATTTCAACCAGTCGCTTAGAACTCTGAACCTCTGGTTTAGGGGGTGGGGGAGTTCTACTCCTCTGTCAGAAGAGAGGGAGTATCCATCTGGCAGCCAATTTCGTCACTTCAGGATCAAACCGCAGGATCCGTTCAACTGTGCCACACAAACACCATAAGTTTCACTTAACCGAAATATGAGAATCCTCTTCAGCTAGATTTACTCTCTTTACAAGCCCAGTAGTTTGCTGTCGGTACTTATCTTTCATGTCTGTTTTTCCTTGTTTGAAATCATCAATCCAGAAGCAAACTGTACTATATAAGACACATTTTTCTACATCCACAACTGTCCAGTCAGCATGAATTTTGATATGAGCGTTTCCAGGTTGGAACCTTGTAAGGACATAGCATCTGAGCTGCTCTATGTTAGGATCCTTCTTTTGGCGGCACAGTTAGTTACATCATATTTTCAATGATGTCCTACGATTAAACCTGAAAATGCGTCATTTTGATTTTGTGCGCGCTAACAGTGCAATGGCTAATTTCATCTCAATACAAGTTAAAAGGTGCTCGCGTGCGAGTATGCAAATGTGTTTGGGTGTCTGCATTTGAGGAGCTATTCTGTGTGTATGCGTGCATGCGCACGCTCTGGCATTTTTATCCTTTCATACTAAAATAAAATGAAGGTCTCACAGAGTCCAAAGGATAAACAGAAAATCAATCCATACTCTATTTCCTTGTCCCCACTAAACAATCTTTCGACGTTATTCCACTACTCTGGACACACTCTGATACCATCTGTTGTAAAACAACACCTAACAACAACACAACAGAAAGCAACAACAAAAAACCGTGCTAATAAGGACTGGTGTTACATTTGGAATCTGCGACAGCTTAAAAACAAAGCATTAACAATGACAACCAATCAGTCCTTCCCTTTGTGGGCTGGAAGTATAGTCCCGATTTCGCTGAGATTTGTCCCACACACGATCACAAATCGCTTGTGACATGTTTGCCTGGCTTTAGTCATTAGCTGCGATGTAAATTGGGCCAGGCTCCTTACTCACCGCCACCTCCGAATTGCTGAATCAAAAACTCAACAGAGAATGCAGAAATCACTCAATCCTTTAATGCACTTGGTATCTGGGACATAGCCACACAACGTGTACCAACCAGGTCCAGCCCAGCCATCAGACCAAGAGAGAATGGAACAGCCCTCTCTTGCCTTATTATGGGGCCTTCACCTCTCTATTGGGCAGACCGCCCAGCCGCTAGCTCGCATACCTATCAGCTCTATTCCCTTTACTATAGTCTCAACAGTTAGCAGTCGGAAGCTCCCAACATTGCTTTACTACAAATACAGGGCGTATTCGAATCGCCGCGAAAGTGGCCAGGCATGATGCTCTGGACATAGCCCATTTTGCTACTGAGCTAGATCTGACAGGCCACCAAAGGGATCCCGATCACAAGTTTGCCCTCTTTCCAAGCCGTCAGCAGGTCTCTCCCTGCAGACATCACGCTGCCTCCCTGCAGTCATCACGCTGCCTCCCTACAGTCATCATGCTCCCTCCCTGCAGTCATCACGCTCCCTCCCTACAGTCATCACGCTGCCTCCCTGCAGTCATCACGCTGCCTCCCTGCAGTCATCACGCTCCCTCCCTGCAGTCATCACGCTGCCTCCCTGCAGTCATCACGCTGCCTCCCTGCAGTCATCACGCTCCCTCCCTGCAGTCATCACGCTGCCTCCCTGCAGTCATCACGCTGCCTCCCTGCAGTCATCACGCTGCCTCCCTGCAGTCATCACGCTGCCTCCCTGCAGTCATCACGCTGCCTCCCTGCAGTCATCACGCTCCTCCCTGCAGTCATCACGCTGCCTCCCTGCAGTCATCACGCTGCCTCCCTGCAGTCATCACGCTGCCTCCCTGCAGTCATCACGCTGCCTCCCTGCAGTCATCACGCTGCCCTCCCTGCAGTCATCACGCTGCCTCCCTGCAGTCATCACGCTGCCTCCCTGCAGTCATCACGCTGCCTCCCTGCAGTCATCACGCTCCCTCCCTGCAGTCATCACGCTGCCTCCCTGCAGTCATCACGCTCGCCTCCCTGCAGTCATCACGCTCCCTCCCTGCAGTCATCACGCTGCCTCCCTGCAGTCATCACGCTCCCTCCCTGCAGTCATCACCTGCTCCTGCATCATCACGCCTCCCTGCAGTCATCACGTCCCTCCCTGCAGTCATCACGCTGCCTCCCTGCAGTCATCACGCTGCCTCCCTGCAGTCATCACGCTGCCTCCCTGCAGTCATCACGCTGCCTCCCTGCAGTCATCACGCTGCCTCCCTGCAGTCATCACGCTGCCTCCCTGCAGTCATCACGCTGCCTCCTGCAGTCATCCGCTGCCTCCCTGCAGTCATCACGCTGCCTCCCTGCAGTCATCACGCTGCCTCCCTGCAGTCATCACGCTGCCTCCCTGCAGTCATCACGCTGCCTCCCTGCAGTCATCACGCTCCCTCCCTGCAGTCATCACGCTGCCTCCCTGCAGTCATCACGCTCCTCCCTGCAGTCATCACGCTGCCTCCCTGCAGTCATCACGCTCCTCCCTGCAGTCATCACGCTGCCTCCCTGCAGTCATCACGCTGCCTCTCTGCAGTCATCACGCTCCCTCCCTGCAGTCATCACGCTGCCTCCCTGCAGTCATCACGCTGCCTCCCTGCAGTCATCACGCTCCTCCGAGCAGTCATCACGCTCCCTCCCTGCAGTCATCACGCTGCCTCCCTGCAGTCATCACGCTGCCTCCCTGCAGTCATCACGCTGCCTCCCTGCAGTCATCACGCTGCCTCCCTGCAGTCATCACGCTGCCTCCCTGCAGTCATCACGCTGCCTCCCTGCAGTCATCACGCTCCCTCCCTGCAGTCATCACGCTCCCTCCCTGCAGTCATCACGCTGCCTCCCTGCAGTCATCACGCTGCCTCCCTGCAGTCATCACGCTCCCTTACCCACCGCCATCTCCGACTTACTGAATCAAACACTCAAGAGAGGATGTAGAAATCACTCACTCACGTAATACATTTGGTATGTGGATTTCAATTTCACTCAGCAGCAAAACAGAAATAAATGAATAAACGAACCATGATTACTGCAAGAAATAAATGTACCAGTTATTCTGGTAATGTCCACTTAGTGTTTGATTTACAATACCAAACAAAGTGCCATCTCATTCCACCTCAAACCCTCACCTACTGACGTTGTTGCATAAGCTCAAGTAGTCTTCCGGATCACTGCTGACAGATCTGGGGTGGATCGGAGTTCATACAAAACTGCTTCAGTGTGAAAAATCCCTCGAAAAATGCTAGAACCTATTCCAACTGTACTTACGACAGTGAAACTTAAATTCATGAGTCTTACGAAAAGAATATTATAAACAGCTGGATTAACAGGAACGACAGCCGTCATGCAAGTCTGAGATCCGGGTTCAGATCCAACGCTTATGAATCATTTCAACAAAATACTACTTGTACCAACAGCTTGACTAATAGGTGCGATGACTTATCACGGATGTCTGATGCCTGTTCAAATTTGGAAGACAGAGAGAGTGTTTTGCCGAAGGACCGAAAGATGTGTGATCAAATTTCGATTTTAAAATCCCCCCAAAACCACTTTAAAGCGATTCTTACCAACACACACACACACACACACACACACACACACACACACACACACACAACACACACACACACACACACACACACACACACACACACACCACACACACAGTGCTACAAAGTTAGCTGCGAGCAAGAAACAGACACACAAAGAGAAAGCGAGAGGGGGAGATGGGAAGGCGCACACATACAGCGAAGAAAGAGAGAGAGGGGGGGCGAGAGAGAGAGACAGAGAGAGACAAACAGACAGAGAGAGAGAGAGAGAGAGAGAGAGAGAGAGAGCACATCTAGTCTTAATTTAGAAAGTCTATGTTCTTTGATAGAAAGAAAACATGTTCTGTGATAGAAAGAAAACGGGAGAAAGAATGATAGATAGCCAACTCATGGAAACTTTGTCACAAGATCATGGCTGTTTAGTCGCGTCATCAGCACCTTGAATACTTGGCATAGTCAGGAGGTGTCGAAACAAGATAGCTCAATTAGCGGCACTCGGAATAGCAACAATGCACACCAGATTCAACTCTTTGTTTTCAAACTAGAAGATTAAGAAAACAGTATTACTCCCAGTTGGCCGTTTGACTGATGCCAAGACACAGCTAGAAACTAACTACAGGAACGAGAAACAACAATCCATGGTCAAACCATACAACTAGATGATGATGGTGATGATGATGATGATGATGATGATGATCATCATCATCATCATCATCATTATTATTATCATAAGCCCAGCCGACTGCGCTGTCATATCAGGGCTATAACTATCTCAAAAGAAACACAACACCTCGCTGACCCGAAAAAAAAATCTGAAATTGAAAATTGTCAACAGGGAGTTTAGAACTACAAATCTGAATACAAATGTAAACACAACACATACGAAAACTGGCATAAAGTACGTAAATTTGCTTCTGCACACCACATTTCCTCAGAGCCAAAAATGCAGTTAATGCGTGTACCCAGTTATCAGTCATAATAGAAAGTATGTAGAACACACAGATGATCAAGAAAACTTTATTATCTTTCAGTGAAAAATTACATTTGATCACTTACCACTGAAAGAAAAATATCAGTCAAACAATAGCAGATATTTGAGACATTAAAAACATTAAAATAATAAACATTATGAGCATTTTATGTAGTCATTATTTTATAATACATAATTATCATTCTAACACGCACGCACACACACACACACACACAGAGAGAGAGAGACGAGAGAGAGAGAAGAGAGAAGAGAGATTTAGATATAACTGCGACCTAGAAGAAAAGAGTATGCCCCTTTAAACTGATGTCAAGCGCTTTCTGTGTGAAGCGTGACCCAGATAATCCATCTACAAACAGTCGAGAGATCCCTTTTAAACTGCTCTCAGCTTTCTGACAATTTTAACATATAGTTAATTCCAGTTCTGTATATATCTCCGCTTGTAGAAACTTTGACAGACAACTGAAGGATAATTCCCATCCCAGTGTTGTGTTCATACTTCTACATGTTGGAACTAGACATATCACTTAAGGACAATCTCATCCCAGTTTTGTATGAATGTATATATATCTGCATACTGGAAATGTGACAGACAACCGTAGACTGTTATCATTCCAGTTTTGTAGGCCTACATATCTGTTTATGTATATATGTATATATATATATATATATATATATATATATATATATATGTATATACATACACTTATATATGTACATATACATACATACATACATATATATATATATATATTATATATATGATTGCGGGAAATGTGAATGTGTCAGTCATTCTGGTAGCGTCGACTCAGTGTTTGATATACTATACAATCTTAGAATGGGCCACGTCCCGTTCCAAGATCTCACTTATGCAAGTATTTTTGCGAAAGCTCAAGAAGTCTTCCGGATCATTACTGCCAGGTCGTGGTGGAGTGCGTACAGAACTGTTCTAGTGTGATGAATCCCTCCCGCAAATTCCAGGTCTGATTCCGACTGCACAGTGAACCCCACGTTTAGGAATCATCCCAAAAGAATACAATAAACAGACGGATTATTGAGAGCAATGACCGTCATGTAAAGCTGAGGTCTTTCGTTTGATTGCCTTAAATGTGGATCCAAAAAAGCACAAAGATTTTCGCGCTGCTGAATCAAATATATAATCAACATTTCAGAATAAAGATGCACGCATACTGTAACTACAATAAAGATATCCTTGTGACACAGTTAATGTCACTGGTCTTACTAGTACTGTACCCTAGTCAGATAATGTCAGTGGTCTTACTAGTACTGTACCCTAGTCAGTTAATGTCACTGGTCTTACTAGTACTGTACCCTAGTCAGTTAATGTCAGTGGTCTAACTAGTACTGTATGCCAGTCAATATGTCACCAGTCGTACTAGTACTGTATCCCGATCAGTTAATGTCAGTTTTCAAACCAGTGCTGTATGCCAGTCAATGTGTCACTAGCCTTACTAATATTGTACCCAGACAGTTAATGTCAGTGGTCTAACTAGTACTATATCCCAGTCAGTTAATGACTTTGGTCCGATTAGTACTGTACCCTAATCAGCTGATGTCACTGGTCTAACTAGTATTAGATCCCTGTCAGTATGTCACTAGTGCAACTAGTACTTATCCAAGACTGTTAATGTCACTGATCTAACTTGTACTGTTTCCTATCAGCTGATCTCACTAATCTAACTAGTATTGTACTCTAGACAGTTGATGTCACTGGTATAAACAGTACTAGATCCCAATCAGTATATCATTGATCTATTACTGTATCCTACCTCGTCAGCTTATGTCACTGGTCTAACCAGTACCACACCTCAGACAGTTGACGTCTCTGGTCTAACTAGTTCTAGATCCCAATCAGTATATCACTGATCTCACTATTACTGTATTCTACCTAGTCAGCTGGTATCACTGGTCTAACCAGTATCGTATCCCAGACAGTTAACCATTCGACTCCCGCACCCTGTCCACCAGCGTCTTGCATTGTCAACCAAACTAGCAAAGCAAGAACGAAACCCTTTGATTCCCTTACCTTATCTACCAGCTTCCTGCAGGAAGCTGGCAGATAGGACGAGAGAATCGAAGGGTTAATTTTTTTGCAGTTTCGTAGATAGGGTGCTGGAGTCAAAGAGTCAATGTCACGAATCTAACTAGCACGTTATACCTACGTGTGTCTGCCTTTGTCAATCATGTAAAACACTTGACCGACTGACATATTTTGTTATTTTTGATAGACAGCATTTTTATAATTTCTTTGACACTGTATCTGTTATGGTTCATCTGTTGTCATCATAGCCGCAGCATTAAAATTGAAATGTCTCCCCTCCTTTTTTTCAATGCCTTTATTTTGTCATTTTCATTTGTTTCCAAGTTTGTAATAAACATACATATATATATATATATATATATATGAGAGAGAAGAGATGAGAAGAGAGGGGGGGGAGGAGAGAGAGAGAGAGAGAGAGAAAAGAGAGAGTTACATAGAGTTATGTAGTTGATGTACATTTCTTTACGTGCGTCTGCCTACATTTCTCTTGCTTTTGTAACTCATTTGATCGATTGACATAAGGAAGTAATATATATTAGATGATTTATTTTTACCTCCTTGACGTTGCCTGTGTTTTGGTTCATCTATGTTCATCATAGCCTTAGTTCACATGCCTACCTCCTTGTTCTGTTTGTCTGGTTGGATGGATGGTTGGTGTATTTTTGTGTGCTGTTTTTATGGTTATGATTATGATTACAAAAACACACGATTGCTACTATATCACTGTTGTTATAATAGATAGGTATCTGGCTGGTGGTGAGGCATTGTTGCTCTGGGTCCCATCTGGCACCTTGGGTATTTCTTAATAACCATGATTACAAAAATTATTACTGCTGTTACTACTACTATTGTCATGTTACTGTTGTTCTTTATTACTGTTAGCGGTTGATAGGTACTTGCTTTACATGTGTCTGCCTGTGTTTCTCATGCTTTTGTAAACGTTTGACCAATTGACATACAGAAGTCGCTATTTTACTGTAATTCATTTTTATAACTTCTTTGACAGTGTATGTGTTATGGTTTCGCTGTTTTTAATACGCTAAATACTATGTGTATTATAGCAAGGACCAGCTAAAAGACAGGTCCAGCGGGATCTGTTTGTTATTATAAATTGAGTAATAAACCTAACGTTAATATTAACTAAGTAACAAAGTGTTTTTGAAATTTGAAATACGAAGTCATGTATGAAAAGCCCACATCTGATAATATCTTTACCTCCTGATCCCAAGTAAGCCTGTAAAGCTAACCCATGAGCTTGGCAGTTGTTTGGAAGATTCTTAACGTATAAAGGGACACGTGATTCCTACTGGAATAGCTGGCGTCTTCTTGAGCAAATTGAAGCTGAATCATAATTTCTACGCTATGACAACATGACCTACATGATGTGGGTATCTTTGAGAAAGCGTGCGCGCATGCATGCGTGCATGCAAACAACTGACATCTACAGATGAATGATCGCGCGCATGACTATAATACTCCTGTTATGCAAACAACTGAGGCACGTACGGGCATGCGACCGTATGCGAGACGATAATGATGATTCAACCGATCTTTCTTTTATCGCCTGTCAAAACGACGACAGAAGGAGGCTTTCTGAACATTAAGCAAACAGAACCAGCACTGGAAGCCAGCAACATGACCGAAAATCTATGCAATAAAAGGAGTCGTGAACAAAATCTACAAGTTTATATAGTGCACTTCTTAGCAAAAACTTTGTCTGATGAATAATGTAGGCTCTGCGATCAAGAAGCGCTTTCCACACGTTTTTTTGTTTGTTTGTTTTTTTTGTTTTTTTTTCGACAGATTAAAAAGGTGATATAGTCAGAGTTGTCATCTAGCTCAAATCTCAGGTAAGCGTTGCCTTTTTGGATGGGAATAAATACGATTAGTGCCGGGGCTTCTTCCTACAGGTGAGAGATTAGCTGAATGACTTGCTGTCCTGAAAGAGACTTGTTTAAGAAATCAAGATCTGAGCTGGTGTTTGGATTCAAACTCAATCCGCTAAATAAAACTTGCCATGCTCACGCCTCATCTAACTTTATCAATCATCGAGCTGTTTCAGTTTATGGCTTGAAAAAGAAAGGATAGTCTAGTCCCCGTTCTATCTCAAATGTCGTCCGTCGTCCGTGTGTATGGTTTGTGGAAAGCCAAGATGTCTGCCATTTTGCCGAGATGTCTGCTATATCATATAGCTGGTAGATTTGCTGTTTGCATAAGAGTGCAGCTCATCAGCTCACGTAGAAATATCCGAGTGAAATGAATTCCTCTCAAACAAATTCCCGATTTCAAAGCCAGACGACGTGAATGTCTTCTTTACATTTGCTAAGGAGCCACTTCATTTGCTTGCCTTCTGAAGTCATGCTCCATGTTCGTTTCTTGCTATTTTTCGCTCTCTCCCTCAAACACACACACACACACACACACACACACACACACACACACACACACACACAACACACAACACACACAACACACACACACACACACACACACACACACACACACACACACAACACACACACACACACACAAATACACAACACACACACACACACACACACACACAACACACACACAACACACACACACACACACACACACACCACACAACACACACACACACACACACACAAATACACACACACACAACAATCACACACAACACAAAACACACACACATCACCACACACACACACACACACACACACTAATTACTATTTTCTTCATTGTGTCTCTTTCCATCTCTCTTAAACAACAGAAAACGCTGTTAATCTTTGATTTCCTTATGTTTTATGTCTTACATTGTTGAATTGTTCATGTATTACTTCTGTATTTTTAGTTCATGCAAATGTGTAGGTTAGCAGCAAGTCTGAAAAGTGGCTTTCAGCTAATAATTTCTACCACTGGAAAATAAAGTGGTTGTCATTGTCAGTGTCATTGTCTTTCAGTTTTCCCGATTTTCGAATCTGATTTATGCATACCGATATATCAAAACTTTCTGTCTCTTCAAACTTTTTTTCTGAAATCTTTGTCAATCTAAAATTCGGAACACAGGGCTTGACTGTTTAGATTTTCACTTTAGCCCATAGTGTCATGCTATGTCGATCGGACAGGAGATTGCAACAACTGGGCAACAATTTCTGTAGGCTTAATAAACAATAGCAGCGAGACAGATGGAGTGTCCAAAGCATGAACGCTAAAATTCTGTAAGAAACAGTGGCAAAACAACACAAAACAAAAAAACAAACAAAAAAACCGAAAAGTGATCTAATCATTCTAACAATCCCCCTTTTCATTCAAAAGTCATTACCGTAGGAAAGAACGCTGAATGACCAACCATAGTGAAAGATGAAGTTAAAGCAGCGTTGAAAAAGATGAAACCGAGAAAAGCCCCAGGGCCAGACAATATTACAAGATAAATGATTGAGGCCCTAGATGAATTTGGTATTGAAAAAATAACAGTCGCCCTTAATGAACTTTATGACACCGGAAAAATCCCTAAAATACGTCAAAATCAATTTTCACTGCGCTTCCCAAGAAAGCAGAGGCTATAGAATACGAACTCCATCGTACAGCTTGATGAGTCATGTAACAAAGATTCTATTAAGAATAATCATGATGAGGACAAGAAACAAAATCAAAATAGAAATAGCAGAAGAACAATGCGGATTTGTCGAAGGGAAAGGAACTATTAATGCCATATACACCCTAAGAGCTCTCATAAAAAGGTGAATCGAGTTGGATAAAGATTTATATTTATGCTTTGTTCATTATACCAAGGCTTTAGATCGGGTAAGACACGAAGATTTGACCAACCAGCCAGCGAGTCTCAATGTTGATGGAAAAGATCTAAGAAAAATCGGGAACATGTATTGGAAACAAACAGCAGCAATAAGAATAGAAAATGATATAAACTCTTTCCAAAATATCAAAAGAGGGGTTAGGCAGGGATGTGTTCTGTCACCAGTTTCTTTTCACTTTACAGCGAAATCACCATGAGAAACCTAGAAAAATGCCCTGGTATAAAGGCTGGAGGAAAAATGATAAACAATCTTCGTTACGCGGGTGACACCGTTCAAATAGCAACAACAACAAATGAAAGAGACCTACAATGTCTTGTGAATATAAAAGAAAGAAGAAATAAATGGCTGGAGCTAAATAGCAAGATAACTGAAGTCGTGGTAATCAGTAAAAAAACAAGAAATCCCCTCAAACAAAATAATACCAAATGGCACAACACTGAAACGAGTTGATAAGTTTAGATATCTGGGAAAGCTCATCTCACCAGACGGCAGATGCACATCAGAAATAGCCGGCAGAATCGGCGAAGTAAAACAACATTCAAGAAAATGAAAAACTTTCTTACCAACAAATGCCTATCAATTAACACCAGGAAGAGAGTTCTTGAGTGCTATAAAGAACCGATACTGTTGTACGGATTTGAGGCGTGGACAGTCAACACGCAAAGTCAGAACAGTACTGAGACAACTGAAATGTGGCTTCTAAGAATAATTTTGAGTTCATTGCACAGCAAGGAAAACAAACGAAACAGTCCTGAAGGAGGCAGACATAAGAAGAACATAAATTAAAAGATTAGGAAAAGACAAGCAACATTGATTAGACAGTTTATGAGGCAAGAAATATTAAAGCACCTAGTCACAACAGGAAAGCCAGAGGGAAAAGGAGCACCAGGCAGACCTAGGGAGAAAATAGTGTACGGGCTTGCAGAGTGGCTGAGGTCAGAGAGGGTGGGAGATGTACTTCCAGCTACAAGGGTTAGATTCGTATGGATGGCCATGATCGCCAACGCCATGCGGAACACATAATGATGATGATTACCGTAAATCCAGATTTTGTACTTCTGAAGGTCACTGTGACCTTCAGTTCAAATACATTTTGACGTTCCTCGAGTACAATGAAAGACTGTCACAAAAGCGAAAAGAGAATCCTGAGAAAGTGCACCTTTTTGGTCCATATGACCTTGACCTTGACACCTTGTTCTCCAAAATCATGCATTCGGGACACTCTAACAGTCAACACTTTCAATCAATATTTGGTAAAGATCTCACTCTGACGCACCTGAAAAAATCATGCTAAGACATTTTGATAACTGACACACATGCACACGAACACACATCTCTCTCGCGAAACATGAAATAATCTCCGCCCCCCCCCCCCCCCCCCCAGAAAAAAGGAAGGCTGAAAAAAGATACATTACAAGATGAGTGTACAAGCACGATCACATGTGCATACACTTGCACGCGTGCATTCAGTTTCTGGTCTTGATGTTTCTATCTCGGAACCATATTGAAGGAATCTGCCCACCACAGGATGCAAGCGAAGAGTTGAGTTCATTGCAAAGCAAAGAAAACAAACGAAACTAGTCCTGAAGGAGGCAGTCCTTCAATCTTGATATCATAGGGGAGTGAGGTGGTAGATACCTCAACTTTTCTCGGGGCCGACCCATCATCTCTCCTTCGCTGGTTTACCTCCTTCCACCCATTCACAGCTAGATGAACTAGGGAAACTGCACGCATTAATTTTTCTCAAAGCATACTCGAACCCATGCACTCAGACTGGAAGGCGGTAGAACATATTCTATTAAGGACTTCGCCCTAAGTAAGAGGAAATACTGAGCCAGACATCGTCAGCACGAGTCTCTTCTATCAAAGGTTTTGCCCATCCGACACCACGCGCGCCTAGTCGCACTTGCACCTGCTAGACTGGGTCAACAACAAAAAACGGCCTACAAATACCGAGCTCACGAGGCTGTTCCAGTTTGGAAGTTTAGCACGCGACCAGCTCGTTAAGGGGGGAGCCACGATATACAGAGGCAGCCGTAGCGGGCTGCTTCTTCTTAGTGTTTGTATCAGATTTGTTTGCTGTCTGGCTACGGGTATCTTTTACATTATGTATTCATGAGCGTTTGTTACACGCGTTTCTCCAATTTCTATCTGCTTGTTTGTTTGATTGTCAAACTGTCCTTTTTTCTTTTTTGTCTTTTTCTTTTATTATACTTCGTAAAAGCATGCGTACACTTTTATGATCCCATATCTGCACGTCACAGCACACATACACAAAACATGCATGATGAATTACACGAACACATACATACACACGCTAGCGCGTGCTGTCTTTCTCTCCTCATTCCCATTCATACGACGACGACATCGACTCTGAATCTCCAACACAAAAAATAAAATACAAACTACTGCAAGCACCGTTTGCCCACCACAAATTTCCACAAGTCGTCATCGTCTTATCAGCTCAGAGCCACCTAAACGAGCATCATTGTCAACAGATGGAATATACATAGATAAAAATTGTGTATTACTTACTAAAAGTGACCACAGCTAGTTCAGTATCTCGAATAAAAAGTAAAGGAATTCAGGACATGAAACACCTCCTGGCGGCAATGGAATTTTCGGAGCATGACTTTGCCCTTGGCTTATAAACAAGCGCATGAAAATAGAACAGAGCGTGTTTTGAACAACTTCCTTTTACCCCGGTCTGCATACACTCTAGGGTCTGAGACATGTTACTTGTAAAGAATGTTTTCTGTGTGCTCAGTTCAGTTAAGTATTCTCTCTCTCTCTCTCTCTCTCTCTCTCTCTCTCTCTCTCTCTCTCTCTCTCTCTCTCTCTCTCTCTCTCTCTCTCTCGTCTTACTGATTACTGATGAAGCTATTGTGTCACTGATGATCATACCTATGAAGGTGTGTTACTGAAGACCGTACCAATGAAGATGTATCAGTAATGACCAAACCAATGCAGGTGGCGTGCTACATGTAGTGACGATCATACAAATGAAGATGTTTTAGTGATGATCATATAAATGGTACTGTATTAGTCATAATCAAATCAATGAAGGCGTTGTCTTAGTATTGATATACCAGTGAAGGCGTTGTATTAGTGATGATCATACCAATGAAGGTATTGCATTAGAAATGATCGTACCAAAGAAGGCACAGTATTAGTGCTGATCATACCGATGAAGGCGTTGTATTAGTGATGACCTTACCAATGGAGGCGCTGCATTAGTAGTTATCATACAAATGACAGTGTATTAGAGATGATCATGCCACTGAAGTGGTATCAATGATGAAAAAAACCAATGCCAATTTTTTGTATTACTTTTGACAAAGTGAAAGTGAAAGTGTAGTAGTGTTGACTATACTAATCAAAGTGTTGCATCTCATTTCATTAACAGACCTCAATTTCTGAAAGTTAACAGTTGCATATCCACTGTCTTGCGCACAAACACTGTGTTTTCACGATTCTTGTATACTTTGTACACTGCTCAATGCAGACGTTTAACAGAATCTTGTCCCATTAACTAAGTTTGCTCATGATTCTTGTCTGACAGAATTACTGCTGACGATGACTTTTCAAATTATGAACAAGACAAAATGGCGACAGTAGATTGGTATCACAGAATCATGACTTAAATGTCGCCCGACTCACTGAGAGTAAATGGAGTTTAGGGCAGAAATACTTAGTTTGAGGCAGGGGGTGTGGGGTGTGGGTGGGGCTTCTCCTCTGATGACCTTCTGCTGTCCTGCTCTCCCCATAATTTCTTGCTACTGACTTATGGCTAACCACTGACTTCCAGGAACAGTCCAGAGAATGCCCGTGAAAAGACCGGACGACGCTTGGAGTTGGAAAGGCTGGATTTATGAGCTCTGTCGGATGGCTCTAGCACTGTCTTTCTTCAACTTGCCTCTAGTTCCATAAATAAAAGATACTCCCGGGATTTACTGAAAGGGGGAGAAATAATAAATCTATCAGCGCCTACTCGATCACTACTGGAAATCGATAAGGGACCATGATCATAGACAAAAAAAGAATTCCCATGTGTCTGTGAAAGGAGATAATTTACCAAGCGTGACAAGGAGATCCACAGGACAAAAGGGGCTATACGAAGACTCGATGAATGAGCAATAGTACAATGCGCCAGCAGATAAAACATCTGAAAACCAAGGCCAGGAATCAAACCACAGTGCCAAAGACATCCACGCTGATGATTCAGACGCGTACTTTGTACAGGTTCTTGATGCCATTGGTCAGAAATTCAAATTTACCCCCGCAAGTGCAAAAGAGGAATGGGAGGAGTTGAATGGAAAAATAGTCCCAAACTAAATGCGGATAGGACTGAGCCACATTCGGAGATACTGAATTACATCATGTAGGGACCCCTGTATAACAAAACAGCCAAAGTTTCACTGACAACACCTCTTCAGAAATCCAGGCATCAGCACGCTAAATCACAATGCAACGAAAGAGCTGTCCCTGACGAAATTATGTAGAAAATGACACTACAGAAAAGAAAAAAAAATACACGCATGCAGAAAAAGGAAAGACATTGGCTTCCTATGGAGTGCAGCCTGAAATGTACACGGTAAATCCATTGTGATAAAAAAAAGTAATGAATACTACATAGGTTTGATGTTACGCAACCTACACAAAAGGCGTTGGTGTGCAGGTCTTACTACAGTCTTTCTCACCAGCCCTACTGATCACTGTATATCCCACCAGACTAACACCTTGCGACGTTATGGGCATACTGCACAAAGAGAAAATCAGTACTGTTATTCTCTCTCTCTCTCTCTCTCTCTCTCTCTCTCTCTCTCTCTCTCTCTCTCTCTCTCTCTCTCTATCTCTCTCTCTCTCTCTCTGTGTACACACTCACACATATATGCATATATACATGTGTGCATTTGTGCGTGTTGTGTGTGTGTGTGTGTGTGTTGTGTGTGTGTGTGTGTGTGTGTGTGTGTGTGTGCGCGCGCGTGTGTGTTTCTGCCAGTGGCATGGTGGGCAGTAACTATGTACTGTGGTATATAAAGTATATAAAAGACGAACGTGTGAATTTGAATGCGCTTGATCATGGATAAAATCGCAGTGATCCAGTCAGAGCCAAACAACTAATACAAAATTTGTATCTGCGAAACTCGCTACTGGACAAACACCACTTCGCCCAACAGAGGATTCTTTAAAGTACAAACGGTTTCTTTTAAATGACGGAATTAATGGGGGGGGGGGGGGGGGGACCTGCATAAGTGAGCCATGAAGCTCTCAGAAAATTTTTTTTCAGTAGTTCAATGACGAAATTCGAACAGAGTCGTGTCCGCCTAACTCTGAAATATGAATTATGAGTACGGTTTCCATGGTATGTTCCACTTGTATAAATGACTACTGAAATTACTGATAGGATGCATTATTTGCCATGATTCCTCTGCTAAAAAAACGGAAGTAAAACTACAGCTGTTTTATTTGGGGTTTTGTTTGTTTAATTGTTTATTTGTTTGTCTGTCTTTTGTTTGTCTGTTTGTTTGTTTGTTGTTGTTTTTTTGTTGTTGTTGTTGTTGTTGTTTTGCTTCTTTTTAAAGATTCTTATTCTTATATTATTGTGAATGATATATCTGTGTCACAAATAATTTCCAATAAACAAGCGTTGATAGACATGGCGTACTGTGACGGTCATTATGAAGTATGCCGCAGTAAAAAAAAAATTCTTCAGGTATGGCCAACATTCTTTTCTGGTTTATAGTCAGTGATGGACGGGGATCAGTTTTTTTATTTATGACAACTTATTGCTCTTGTTTTATATGGTCAGCAACATGTCAGACTAATGAGTCAATTCAGTCCTGAATCTTACCCACGAGAAGATCCACACAATTCCATTCACAATAGCCCACCCAAGCTGTCAAGCTGTCACCTCGTCAAGTTTTCAGTTAAGTTTCTTTTAAGCACAAAGGTTAGCTTTCTGTCTCAGCCGCCAAGTCTTCGTGGCAACTAGGGTGGTATTGTTGGGTGGCATTTAAATTGGTGTCAAAGAAAACCACAGCGAGGGCATCTCACCATTATTATGACGAGTGTAGATTACCAGTCAATTCCTCCCTGGAAACTAGAAGTCCTTACAAGGACGGTGTTCACCATGCCTTTTTCAAACGAGCATGAGCACCACACATGAAAAGCTCAAAGCATGATATGGGTATACTACCATATTCATGTCATCGTCATCGTTGTCTGACAGTGTCCCTTTTCTGAAATCTCTCCGTCTTTCTTTGCCGGCGTCTGTGTATACTTTGGTGAAACAAAGACCTTGAAAATGAGAAGTACTATTTGTTCAAACTTGGACAGTCACGACTCTGTTTGGGACTGAATGGAATATTATCTCAATAAGGCAATGATCTGTCTCTTAAATGAGACAGACAAACAGGCAGACAGACCGGTAGATATATCTCAGCTGACAACTTGTCTTAATATAGAGTCATGTGGATGCAGAGACTTGCCCAAACACGTACGTTGTCATGACTTTCTACTAGAGCTGTATCTATACAAAAACTTTATTTGCAAGAGCTCGTTTTCAAAAGCATTCACATCCTGCCATTTATACCTTATAGTCGATCTGATCCACTCTTTCTGGTGTTGTTCGTTGCTGTTGCTGTAAGATTTTGGTTGGTTGTTTGGCTGCTTGCTTTTTTCGCTTTGTTTGTTTGTTTGTTTGCTCGCACGCTTGGTTGCGTGCTTGCATCTTTATGTGTTCTTTAAAGAGTTAAGATAAAAGCGAATCAAATTTGACGCTATGAACTGATCTTATCACACACAAAATAACTGCAAGAATGATGATAATAAGCTTAATATTTACCTTCTGCAGGGAAAGTCTCCTTCAATACAATTTTTGTTAGGTTGCAGCCTTTATGGTGAGGAGTCCTCCGAGGCAGATTCTTTTCCGTGTAATTTCACGCTGCTTTCATTTAACTTGCTCACCATCCAACCTGCACAGGAGACAAGACGTTTGAGAACATGTCATCCAGAACCAATTCATTCGCTGAACGAAACATAGACAAGCTTTTCCGCAAGCAGGGTGCACATAGGTGGTTCATTCTCTTGGTTTGATTGTTTGTGTGAGGGGGAACTGTGCCCGAATGCACGATGGAGGGGGAAATAAAAAAGTAGAGAGTGCGCTGGAAAGAGAACGGACAGTGAAGAGATGAGGGGAGCTCCGATGTGAAAATAAATTACGATTTCCTACGAACAAGTTCTCTTTTGTATAGCGTATGAGCTGACATTGAATGTATTTTTACTACGGAATATCCCAGCAGTCAGTTAGTGTTACTGGCCGTTGTCGCACAGAAATCCAAGTTAGATAATTTACGTAATCCAAACTATAACATGATATATGTAAACTGACTGACTACCGCAGTAAATAGCAAACATTAATTAAGAAATATATCCTCGTGTGGAAGGAAAAATCCCCGCCTATTGCCGCTTTCCACTATAAAGACCAACAGAATACTGAGTTAACGCAGTCAGAACTCAACAGAATTTACCTTGAGAAAGTACAACCATGGGCCATGTATTTGTTGATTCAGTATGATATATTTTAACTGCAGTCAAGAAGGGAATTAACCATGAAATCTGTCTGAGCAGTAGAAACCACGATCACAACAAACAGGCCAGAAATCTTTGTCCTAGATGGGCATGGGAATGGCTTGTATATTCACCTTAACATCACATCAATCCTATACCAGAACTGAAAAATGGATATGTTGGAACATGTGTGTGTGTGTGTGTGTGTGTGTGTGTGTGTGTGTGTGTGTGTGTGTGTGTGTGTGTGTGTGTGTGTGTGTGTGTGTGTGTGTGTGTGTGTGTGTGTGGTGTGTCAGAGAGAGAGTGTGTGTGTGTGTGAGCGTGAGAGAGAGAGAGTGTGTGTATTGTGTGTGTGTGTGTGTGTGTGTGTGTTGTCTGTCTGTCTGTGTGTGTGTGTGTGTGTGTGTGTGTGTGTGTGTGTGTGTGTATGTGTGTGTGTGTGTGTGTGTGTGTGTGATAAAGAATATTACAAATTGGGTCAAGGGCCATCCGCCAAACAGGTTTGAGTGTACCCTACCTCAGCATCTGTGCGTGTGTGTGTGTGTGTGTGTGTGTGTGTGTGTGTGTGTGTGTGTGTGTGTGTGTGTGTGTGTGTGTGTGTGTGTGTGTGTGTGTGACAGAGGGTCACGGGTCACACATTTCATTTCCCTTCTGTCATCTCCTCCCCTCCATTCCCCCCTCCCACTCAGTTTGCATGTGCTTTGTGCCCTGGAGATTTGGTCGTCGTTGGTGATTACTCTGGTGAATGATGAGAGTGCGCCTTTTAATTTGATTCTTGATTCAAAATTTGCCGCCTTATAAATGTCATCATTATAATTATTATCAATCCGAAGCCCAGTTCCTACTTTATTTTATAATAATGAGTTTTATAAATGTGGTACCATTTGAAACATAGATAGTGTAGGAGTCTGCTCCTAACTGTTTGCTTATGGACAAAGACTCAGAATGTCTGGACTGTGTAAGGCATTAAAGGCATTTAAAACATTACAGTTAGACACAAGATTCGTTTTTTCTTAAAGTAACAATAAACAACAGATTGCTAACTTTAAATGTGAAACGGCCATCTAAACTTTCAAGTAAAAATGCTGATTGTTCAAAAGCAAGTGACGTTCACCAGAATTAATCCTAAGTTAAAAGTATTTTTTTCCATTATTTGTCTCCTAGGTTTATCTTGCATAACTATCTGTTGATAAGGTGGCTGGACGGTTTTGCTGATCAGTTGATATTTTCCCAATCTGAGCCTGGATTTAAGACAAACCTATTAAATCAAAATGACGCTGGGGATGGGAGGAGGGAAATACAACTTTCAAAGTATTCACAAGACACGCATGAAACCCTCGGCTTCCGCCTAAAGGAGCCAGAACAACGAATAAAAAAAAAGAAGAGGAAAAGAAAAAGAGAAGAAGAAAAAGAAAAGAGGCACTGAGGTCAGAGATGTCAGGTACAACTTTCTGTCTGCCAAAGGAACTAGTCAATATTGCACGAATGTCAGTTACCCCATGGTCAAATGGTCGAATTCCCAGTGGGTAAGGAAAACTAACCTCTCCCTTCCCCAAAACCATCTTAAATCAGAACAAGACCTTGTGGCCACAGAGATTGGTAAGTCTATCTCGGATCCCGCACGTGCTGTCCGCGGTTAGCAGTGATAAAGCAGACAATCCTCACCGAGTAACGAAGCGAAAATTGTGTTCTGTCGGCTTGGCATCGTAAACCACAGCTGGAATGATGGGAGGAAGAAGGGGCAAGCATCCCTCTCTGCCTCACCTGTATGTACCTGTATCTGCTGGTATACTTCCCTCAGCAGGTGACTACATCTTTACCGCTCACCTGTCCTGAGACATGTTTAATGTTTCCTGGGTTCATTGCTCTCTCTCCCTCCCTGAACAATGCAAGCTGTCATGGTACAGCTGATTTTTTCAGAAGGTGCTGCGAGATGTGGAGAAAGAGAGTATGATCAAAAAGTAGATCCACCTCCCCAAAAAAGGTAAATTAACTACAGCAACAACAGAACACCAAATCAGTTACGGGGAAGATTCTTAGCGTAACCTTGCAATCACTGTGTTTTTTTTTTAATTTCTAACCCAGGGTGGGACAGGGTAGGGTACAGCGGGCTAGACAAGTGATGGGGGAAAGAGCGAAGAGACAATTACAAAAATAATTTTAGTTTCCATTTCAAAATATAAGGATAGAATTTCACACAAAAATTTTCACAAATATCTTTTATTTATGGTTAGTTGCCATTCATTTATCGTTGTATGTATAAAGTGTTTGTTATCTTTTCATATCATTCATAAAGGGAGAGTTTCTATTTATGTACTTTCGTGTAACGTAAAATAGCTGTTATCTTTTGAGAATGAATTCACAGTGGAGTAGTTTCTGTTCGTTTATTTTTATATAATGTAAAATTTATTTATCTTTTCATACTATATTCCTAATGGGATTTTATGACTACGGTATGAAAAAACATGTATACATTTCTTAACAACAACAACAAAACTGGCATTTTAAGAAAATTTGGCTGTGGTATAGAATAAGCGTGTCATTATTCCATCTACAAAATGTACACTTCTTTCAGGTCTTGAGATTATCATCTTAATCTGAAAGTACAATCTTTCATGCATGTGCGCACCTGCATATTTATGCATGTAAGTGCGTGTTGTTCTTGTTCTTGTTCCCCTCTTTGTTTCCTTGTTAGTTTGTAAGTTTCTTTGGTTGGTTGACTGGTTTCCTTGCTCTTTCAGGCTGCCAACCCAAAACTGCAAACCATGCTATCATTAGATATTGATTGAAATTACAACCTTTAACGTATGTTTTTAAATGATTATTTCATCCGACTCTCACTTTTTACAACGAATCCATATCGACAATAGATAGGCAGCGTTCCCGGAGATTCTACACTGGCGCTGTGTTTTGCCGTCTGTCTGGCTGTCTTTCTGTTTTAGTTGGTTGGTTGATAGATATCTTGTTAGTTGGCTAATTTTCAGCTTTACGGCTCAGAAATCGACAGAATGACAGAAATCAACCTTGTTAAACTGTCAATCTTCTACCTAAGGAATTTCACAAAAATCATGCCAATGATCTCGCTCATCACCATCTCTCATCTAATGACTATTCATACGTCTACTGCAATCAACAAGGTATGAAACCATCATCATGAAAAGGCGATGGAGACGAATTGATCACGTCATTTGAAGAGAGGTAAATATTATCTCCTGAACAGAGATAGATAGATATTATCTCCTGAACAGAGACAGATAGAGACTATCTTCTGAACAGAGATAGATATTATCTCCTCAACAGCCTTTCACTGGACACCAGAAAAAAACGCAAGGAAGAAGACCCAGATAACCTAGCAGCAAACCGTACTCAGGACCTGAGACACATGTGGGGTACCGTAAAGAAGCTGACCCATAACAGACTTGGCACTTGGTTGCTGCCATTCATGCGAGAGGCATAATGGGGAGCAATTTGGTTTTCAGGCTAGTTGTTTGGAAGGTTGCATTTTCTTGTTTACATTTCTTTGTTTCCATGCAGTTTTTCATCATCTTTCTCCACATTAACTTTTCCTTTTATTTTTCCATGTCCAAAAAGGAATCGCTATTTTGTGCGTTTTGAATATCTCCAGTTAATTAAAGTTTCAATTCCATGCTGTTTAAAGACACCAATACCGAACAACAACAAAACTATATTGTGTTATTCTATTTATTTAACGTTTATCTTTATAGATCTGTAATGACTCCACCCTTGTTTGCTTCCTCTTATTTGTCTCTTCCTCGTGTTCCTCCTCCAGTTTGTTTGTTTTTTTTCTTCCTCTTTCTTTGGATTATCTTTGTGGAATTACCTTCAGCAAACCTGCCATTTTAAAAAAAAAGTTCATACAATTCACTTATCTAACAGAGAATCGAATAAGATGAGTGCATTGCAGGGGTGTGCGAGCGTGTGCATGTACATTTGTATAGGTATGTTTGCATATGTGCATATGCACATCTGTTAGGTATGTTTGCATGCGTGCATATGTGTTTGATTGTTTGTTTGCCAACTTGCGTGTCTGTACGCATGGTTGCTCACTTGCCTGCATGGAAATCTCCAACCATGTTGTTCACGTGCATGTTTGCAATTCTGCATACATACAAACGTGGACATGTGTCGTGCGTTTTCTTTCTGAAAGGGACTGACTGGGTCTGTTTTCCAATTAACACGATTGCGGTGCAACTTGGATGTGAACACATCTGCCTTTTCAAGCCTTTTGAGCCATTAAATAAATGTCAACACACCCTAAATATCGTTTGTCTCCTGAGACCTTAATATCCTACCCCTGAATCCATTTCAGACGTCTAAGTGTACTTGTACTTTTATTTGCAGGGTTTTCGGTTTGTAAATTTGTGCTGGATCGTTCGGATTGCAAACTAATCAGAGGAAATGGTTTAAAATATCTGCACTCATCAAAACTAGGCCCAAGTATGACTTGAATAGTGTTGTACTGTGTTTTGTGGTTTCAAGAGAATGTTGCTCTGGACGGTGCAATAATATTCATCGCCGGGATTCTCTCTCTCTCTCTCTCTCTCTCTCTCTCTCTCTCTCTCTCTTCTCTCTCTCTCGCCTCTCTCTTTCTCTCTCCCTCCTTCTCCATTGCGCACAGAAAGGTAAACATACGTTGCTTTTCCTTTATAATCTATATCACGCCCCCACAGCACTTAACTTAATCTTATATCCGTGCTTCCCTATCACAAAACAGTATATATTCATAAGGAAATAATAATAATAAAAAACACATTACGAAATTATAAAGAAAACCTGAATCATTAAAAAGGTACGAATAAAGAAAAACTGAAAATATGGAGGCAGATAAGCCCTATCCACGCATTTCTGTTTTCAACGGAAACGCACGCCTCGCTCCTCTGAAACTAACAAATTTCACTCCGTGTCTGTACTCTCTCTCCGTATGAATTTGATTTTTCAAACCGTTTATGTCATCTGGAGAAGCATTCATTTATCTTCTCTGCATGCGTTATCACAATTTATGGACATCGTTTCTGGAATACATCCTGACATTTAACAGCCCAATGGCATATTCCCACGATTCTGCAGTTTACAGGTTTACATATTTCCCCGACTACTGTTCTGAATTAGAGCCGTTATCCAGCCAAGGACGTAATCCCGCTTTTTTAGACAGTATTGCTGCATCAGCTTGTCATATTTTTTACACATCAGTATTTTATTCACTTGTGTTGATGTAACATTTTGTGTTTGATATGTTATCAGGTAGTCTGCTGTGTATAACTACGTTTGAATATCTGTCATGTTATTACTTTGTTATGATAAATAAGAACGGGGGAAAAGACCTGGCTATTCATTTATTCCTCTATCTTTTGCAATACATTCACATGTCCAGATATTATAACCGACTCCACATACACATTGATTGTCATTTCTTGAAGACATTGTAGTGTGTGTGTGTTGTGTGTGTGTGTGTGTGTGTGTGTGTGTGTGTGTGTGTGTGTGTGTGTGTGTGTGTGTGTGTGTGTGTGTGTGTGTGTGTGTGTGTAATAATGACCCAGGCCATACACGCTAGTGATAATGACTCAGGCCATACACGCTGGTAATAATGACTCAGGCCATATACGCTGGTGATGATAGCAACCCAGGCCATACACGTTGGTGACAGCGACCCAAGCCGTATTCGCTGGTGATAGCGACCCAGGCCATACATTCTGCTGGTGATAATGACCCAGGCCATACACGCTGGTGATAATCGATTCAGTCATACACACTGTGTAATGACCCAGGTCTAAAACGCTAGTGATAATGACCCAGGCCATACGCTGGTGATGTTTACCGGACTCAGGCCATACACGCTGGTGATTAATGACGCCAGGCCATACAGCTGGTGATAATGACTTAGGCCATACACGCTGGTGATAATGACTCAGGCCATACAACACTGGTAACGATGACTCAGGCCATACACGCTGGTGATAATGACTCGGCCATACACGCTGGTGATTGACTCGGCCATACACGCTGTGATAATGACTCAGGCCATACACGCTGGTGATAATGACCCAGGCCATACACGCTGGTGATAATGACTCAGGCCATACACGCTGGTGATAATGACCAGGCCATACACACGTCGTGATAATGGCCAGATACACACTGGTGATAATGACTCGGCCATACACGCTGGTGATAATGACCAGGCCATACACCTGGTGAAATGACCCTTAGGCCATACACGCTGGTGATAATGACTCAGGCCATACACGCTGGTGATAATGACTCAGGCCATACACGCTGGTGATAATGACTCAGGCCATACAACACTGGTAACGATGACTCAGGCCATACACGCTGGTGATAATGACTCGGCCATACACGCTTGATACGATGACTCAGGCCATACACGCTGGTGATAATGACTCGGCCATACACGCTGGTGATAATGACTCAGGCCATACACGCTGTGATAATGACTCAGGCCATACACACTGGTAAGATGACCAGGCCAAACACGCTAGGTGATAATGACCCAGGCCATACACGTGGTGATAATGACTCAGGCCATACACGCTGGTGATAATGACCCAGGCCATACAAGCATGGTATAGATGACCCAGGCCATACACGCTGAGTGATAATGACTCGGACGCATACACGCTGGTGATAGGGACTCAGGCCAACACGCTGGTGATAAATGACTCGGCCATACAACCTGGTAATGATGACCAGGCCATACACGCTGTGATAATGACTCGGCCAACACGTGGTAGATGATGACCCAGGCCATACACGCTGTGATAATGACTCAGGCCATACACGCTGGTAATAATGACTCAGGCCATACACACTGGTGATGATAGCAACCCAGGCCATACACGTTGGTGACAGCGACCCAGGCCGTATTCGCTGGTGATAGCGACCCAGGCCATACATTCTGCTGATAACAACCCAGGCGCCATTCACGCCAGTGATAGTGACCCAGGCTTTATGCGGTGGTGACAGAGACCTTGGCTGTACATGCTGGTGACAGCAACATGGTGGTGATAGAGACCCAGGCCTCACATGCTGGTGATAAAACACTGGTGATAGAGACCCAGGCCATACATGCTGGTGATAGCAACATGGTTGCGACTGAGACCCAGGCTATACATGCTGCTTGGATACCATTTGGTGGGTAAAGAGCAGAAATTTTCCTATCTCCCGGTCAACATAACTGCAGACCTGCTAGTCCTGAACCCCACTTTGTAAATGCACTCAGAAATCATATACGTACATAAGCCATGTTAGTGCTTAGTAGATTATGGAAATATGTAAACACTCTATGTGCACAACCCTGAATACGGAGCATAACTACCTTAGTGGCAGGGTAAATCAAAAACCCCAAACCCAAATCGGCTAGACACGTAAAAGCCCACTTGTTTGTTCGAGCACATGTGGAAGGTGCAGCCCATGGATAAAATACAAGCTTCACATCTGGCCATGAAGTGTAGACTGTAATCATCATCTGCACTTATGCAGTCACTGACTCACAAACGACAGGCTAAAATCAGATAGAAGTCCTCTTCTCCCACTGGACGAAGCAACAGGGAAGTTTCAGTCTTTTTCTACTAATTTTGTATTTGTTGTTTGTTTGTGATCTTACATTCACGCTCGACAAAGGCCAGTTGGCCAAAAATTTGCGCCTGTCTTGTCTTGTTGTATTAGATATGCGTTCTGATTCTATTTTCGTGTTTTTCTGGTTCATGTAAGAAAAGGCTAATAAATGAAAATGGGACAAAGTGTCAGTTGCAGAGAACATCCCTTTAGCACCTTACTAGTCAACAAATCAATTTTTCAAGGAATTCAATGGTAGCAGGCTTCCCTTCCAAGCAGAATCTTCCTATACGTAATTAACATGTCAGACATCTGGAGCTTGCCCATAAAAGATGTCCATCACTGTTTGCTGGTGACGACTACCCATGCCATACGCACCCACTCTCATTCTCCATTCCAGCTCTTCTAGAGGACCTTCTTTGAAGATGGCATGCTGACGTTTATGTCTTCTGACAGCAGTGTCACGTACATCAGGGAGGAAGAAACCAAAGCACGGCCGCATAAGAATCGTTACCTTCAACATAAAGCCTAGCCTCAAAGTCTATCTAGTATCTACCCCATGCAAAAAGCGGCCCATCCAGGACCACATTTTAAAATTTTCTTACTAAGATACGCTATAGCGTACTTCATACCCACATATTTTTACTGAAGCGCTCTACGACGTACCTCGACTTTACAATTCTTGGAGTATGGTTTAAAACTAGTGTGAAAAACTAAGCGGTACAGCTCTATTCGACAATCGTTTTTAAGCGCAAACGAACCTTGGGCTGGTTATGAATGTGTGAGTGTTATTATAACAGTTAGTGCAGCGTGTTCATGAGTGTGACTCAATGTATGTGTGTTTCAATTTGTACATGGCCTTGTGACACTGATATGATTCTACAGTGAATATCCAATGCGCATAAACGCTTGCCTGTTCCATTTCTACAATCTGGACGTGTTTCTGTATACAAGAAATCTAAATGATTACATCCTGATAAATAAGAGACTTAGAAATTCTTTACTAATAGTAAAAACAATGCCAGGCATAGACTGCAACATTGACCGTATTCCTGTAATGGGAAAATTTAGGCTGAAACTGAAGAGAAGACAACAAACAATGAAAAACAATGGACAAATTTGTAAAACTCAATAAATGAATCTTGTGAAGAAATCCCTGGAGTTGAAAAAAGGCAAAAAAAGAACTGGATGACAAAAGAAATTTTAGACTTGAAAGACCAGCGTAGGAAGTAAAGGGGAAAAGCGGAAGAATACAAAAAAAAGATAAAGAAATCAGGAAAAAGTGCAATGAATCTAAGGTAGCTTGGCTGGAAACAAAGTGCAAAGAAATAGAAGACCATCACAAGACAGACCTCAAGTGTATGTACAGAACTACTGAAGACATTACTCACATGAAAAAGATATGCACATTATCTGGTTGCTTAAAATCCAAAGATGGTATGGTACGATTATTACGGGAAAAGATTATAAATATTAGGTAGATGTGAAGAGTACATCGAAATCTTTTTTGTCGCTGACAGAAGGGAGGAACGCATCATTAGAAAGAACTTTGAAATACCTCCAATCAAAAAAAGATGAAATTAGAGTAGCGATGAAAAAGATGAAACAATGAAAATCCCAGGACCAGACAATACTACTACAGAAATGACTGAGGCTCTAAATGAACTTGATACTGAAAAAGTAACAGTCCTCCTGAATAAAATTTATGACACCGGCAAAATCATTGCATTTCCAAAAAGAAGGGACTGTAGAATGCGAATTCCATCGTACAATCAGCTTGATGAATCTCGTGACAAAGATTCTACTAGGGATAATCACGATGAGGACAAAGAATATATTAAAACCAGAAATAGCAGAATAACAATGTGGATTTCTTGAAGAGAGAGGAAGTGTTAACGCCAGATACATATCCAAAGAATTCTCAAAGAAAATGCAACTGAGTTGACAAAGGATTTACACCTAACATTAAAAAAAAGAACATTATTATTGTATGGAATTATTTTTTGCTAGTTTTAAGGTCGATTCCGAAGAACGAAAAAAGTTTTTATCGTATGACAAGGTTCTCTTCTTCTGTATTTATGTTAAGACTGCTGTCCACTCATGAATCGATTCCGTCATAACCTAACCTTGAGAGGTTTCGCACAACTCCATTCATAGTCGCATACGCAAGCTGCAAAGTTGTCACCCAATCACGTTTTCTGTCAAGTTTCTAAAGGGCTTAGAGAAAGGGTTATCTTTCTGCCTTAGCCACCAAGTCCTTGTGACAACGAGGAGATACTGTTGGGTTGTATTCTAATAAATGCCAGAGAAAACCACAACGAGGACAACACACTACAATTTGGACGTTACGAGTGTGGATTACCAGTCAATTCTCCCCTGGAAACAAGACGGCTTTCACAAGGATGGTGAATGCCTCACAATCTTCACAAAGATAAGAACAGGAAAAACTCGGAGCGAGTTTATAGATAACTGCTAACAGCTTTGTCCGCTGTCTCCCAGTCTTCCTTTTCCAGCGTCTGTGTCTGCTTTTCTGTTACTAAGACCTTCGAAATAGGTATGTCTCTGTTCAAACTTGAGCTGACCACTGTGTGTGGAGCTGAATGCAGTGTATTTCTCAACACTGGAGGGGAGGGGAATATGTCTTTTAAGAGACAGACTGACAGAGATGAACGTTCCGAGATGTCCTGGTTGAGACACCAGCATTTTATGAGTCCCCCGGACATAGAAACTTGACACCCCTGGTTTAATATAATATCTATTTACTTCTGACGGGGGCTAACCTGCACAAATACATGATTTACAAAAAATTTTATTTCTGTTAACACAAGCATTCACTACCATGGACTTTTATATCATAAGTGCAGATAAATACAAATACCTTTTTGTGCACAGAAACATTCTTTCGACGCAGTTTCTTTTCTCTTGGAGTCATTCTGCCTTGGTGTCTTGGAGTAGTCACATCGCCGTAATTTTACGTTACTTTCATTTATCCCACTCCTCCTCTAACCTGTACAGTAGATCCGAAGACATTTAAGATCATGGTCTCCAGATTCTATTTATTCATTTCTCGAAATAATCAAACAATATATAATATTTTTTCGCTCGCATGGCACATATCTGTGAATCATTTTGCTGGTTGGCTGGATTGTTTTAGGAGAGACGGAGCCCCACATGCGTAAATACAGAAATACAAAAATAAACAAAGGAGTGAAAAAGGAATGAGGGATGAAAATGCGGGAGAGAGACAGGGCGAAGCACAAAACGGTAAATGCAAAATGAAATTATGATTTCCTGGGAACAACATTTCTTCTTGCGTATGCACAAACACTCAACATCACAGGTTATCACAGTAAGCGACCAATGTTTTTGGTAGTTGCCCAGACAAATTTGAGAAATTGACGTACAATGCTACGTTTTAAGAAATACATTCAAATAGCAAACATCAATTGAAAAATGTAGACCCTTAACTCTTGTGGGGGAAGAAAAACTATACGCCTATGACTACCTTTTCCTACGACAACCAGTGAAATATTATGGGACACTGAAATAGTCAGAAAAAAGTAGGTTTACTATAAGAAGATACAAACGTAACTCGTGCATTCAAGATTCGTTAAACCTCATGTTAAGATATATATAAGCAATGATCAATAAAGGGTTTAATCATAAAACTTGGCTAACACTGTAACAGGAGAAATCACGATCACATCAAGAGAACAAGATCCGTGCTCAAGAGAAGATTTGGAGAAGGCTTGAACTATCATTTCAAGATACAGTCAATCTAATACCAATATTTGAAAACGGAAAAAAGAAAAGGTTTAGATGAGTGTGCGTGCGTGTGTATGCGTGTATGTGTGTGTGTATGTTGTGTGTGTGTGTGTGTTGTGTGTGTGTGTGTGTGTGTGTGTGTGTGTGTGTGTGTGTGTGTGCGTGTGTGTATGATAGAGACAGAGCAGAGCGAGACATAGACATAGACAGACAGAGCGTGTGTATATGTTTTGACAATACACAGTGTAGATTTGGAAATTGCTAACTCCAATATCACCAGCTACACACACTTCATTCTTTTGCTCTTCTTACCCTATCAAATAGCTTCCTGAAACACAAACTTAACCCTTTCAATCTTTCACCCTATCCACCAGTTCGCGGGAAGCTCAAGGAAAGTCCTAAATGTTTGTTTTGTTATCATGACTGATAATGCACGAAGCAGGTGGATACGGTGAGGGAGTCAAAGAATTCAGCTCTATCATCCGAAATCCCAAAGCCGAAAAAAACGGAGAATTTGCACAGCATCTTCTAGAAGAGGACAACACGGCCGTTAGGAGGATTCCCGACAATCCGACGACATTTTAAAGGGTTGTTACAACCAATCACTGTCGACAACACGCCAGGCGGCATTCCTTGAGATTCTACACCAAGTTTTGTGTTCTGTTCTGCTGTCTGTCTGGCTGTCTTTGTTTCTGGTTGGCTGGGACATGTTTTGTGTATGTTTGTGTGTATGTTTTGTTTGTGGAGGCATGATCTGTATGCCATGATCGTTTTGGATCCATTTCTATCACATGGCAATTGCAGTATTTGTGCATAATGAAATTTCTATGCGTTGTAACGCTGTCTTGAGAAAACTAATGACTGTTTGTTTGTCTTCTTTTTCAAACTCACGATTTCCTTCGGCTTATTATCCAAAATGTACTGGTCACACTTCGCACATCTGAACAGGAGGGTCCCTTCAATTTCATTTTTTCAGTTATAAACTGTCTAGCGATAATTAAAATTTAAACAAAATTTTTTTATGAAAAGCATACTACATACTGTATGGTTATTTTGATGTTTACCTCTACAGACTGGGGAGATGGCTCCATCATCTGCTTCCTCCTTTCTGTCTTTGTCTCTTCTTCTCGTCCTCTTCTTCCTCTCCTCTCCTTTCCTTTTTCTCCTTCGCCTAATTTTCATGATCCACTTCTTGGAATCGTCTTTCAACCTGCCAAATATTAAAACAATCAAATTTTCAACAATGAATTGATCAAGATGGAATGTGTTAATCCAATGACTGTGTGTCTGCGAACATGCACAAGCGTGCACAATCGTATGTCTACATGCATGCTTCTTCGCGCACCTGTTAGCAGGTCTGCATACGTTCAAACGTGTGATATGTTGTGTTAAGTGTTTCCTTTATCTAAAGGGAATGGGTAAAACCTATTTCAAATTAACATATTAGTACTGATAATGTGAAAATGAATTTAATCGTTTCTTTTGGTATCTGTTTGAGGCATTCTACGTCAGTTGTGTTTCAAGTTCAAACTGTCATTTGTCCTTCTGAGACTAAAATTCTTTTCCCCCTGTCGGCCAGCCTGATATTAGAAATCTTGCGGCGTGCATCAGATATGCAAGGTGAAAACACCCGCATTTTGTCAGCAGATATCAGATAGATTTAAGTTTGTCCTATAGGATTTGCTGGTTTCTTATTCGCTCGTGGGTCGGCTGCGAAAGATTAGTTGTCCTCTGGATAAGGCTTTGTTCGCCTGCACTGTGATGCCATGGTTGATTAAATAACAGAGAGAAAAAAAATCATAGTATTTCTAAACCATGAAATGATGTCTGAAAATGATGCCCGCGTTTCGTGGACGAGGTCAAGAACACTGTGCACTGATATTTTAGTTAAAAACTTAATTTCACATTCTTGCTTTACAGTCATGACAGATTCTGCATTAACAAGAACAAAACAACAACAAAAAATGAAACAGCATGAAACATGCATTCATAAGACAAGAAACACTACAACTATAAATAAAGAACATTTTTTAACTGGGAGGCAGACAAGCCATATCCATACATTTCTGTTTCCAGCGGAAACACACGCCTTGCTCTACCTAAAACTAACAAAATCTCACTCCGGTCTCTTCCTCAGTATGAATTTCATTTTTCAACCTTTTATGTCATCCGTAGCGGCATTCACGTATCTTTTTCGCATATCTATCACAATTTATGGACGTCGTTTGCGGAATACGGTCTGACACCTAACAGCCCATTGGACATGTTCCCACGATTCCGCAATTTACAGATTTACATATTTCCCTGGCCACAGTCTTCAATTAGTGTTGTTATCTGACAGGAGCGTAACCCCGATTTAGAGGTGTTCTCTGCATCCAACGTTCATTTAAAAGTAAAGTTATCTACTTTTGTTAACGTAAAATTTTTTTAGATACTTATTTTCTCCGATTTGTGTGTTTCTGTGTGTGTATGTGTGTTGTGTGTGTGTGTGTGTGTGTGTGTGTGTGTGTGTTGTGTGTGTGTGTGTGTGTGTGTGTGTGTGTTTGTGTGTGTGTGTGTGTGTGTGTGTATGTGTACATGCGTACGTACGTGCGTGCATGCATGCGTGCGTGCGTGCGTGTGTGGTGCGTGCGTGGTGTGTGTGGGGTGTGTGTGTGTGTGTGTGTGTGTGTGTGTGTGTGTGTGTGTGTGTGTGTGTGTGTGTGTGTGTGTGTGTGTTTGTAATTATGTATTAAAGTATTTCAGGTTTAAGTACATCATGATAAAGAAGAAATAACGCATAATTATGTGTGAGCATCTTTCAAGTGTTCAGTATGTCACAATAAAGATAACAGACATTTCTACAACTCTAGCTATCTGTTTATCGTTTTCTTTATCTGCTGTGGTGCATTCACACACCAAGAAATCATAACTGAATCATTATACACATGCATTATCAACTTCTGAAGACAGTTATTTTTCTGTTTCCTGTTCGTTCTGCCCCAACCCACTTACCACCACTCAGCCGCCTTCCCTACACGCACGCACGTATGCATGCACGCAAATGTTCCATGGTGAACTATATACAACTAAACAAAAAAAAATGATGATCTTGACAGTTCCAACTGATCTTTTAGTTTTCTTGTCGATATGAAGTTACACAGGGAAAATGTTGACAACACTGTCAAATATGTATCAAATTAACTTCAGTTGATTAGCACTGAATTTAGAATATTCGAAAAGAAAAGAAAACTCCTCAAATGAGGCAGTGTCATTACGAAACTTAAACACTTTATTCTTTTGTATCTGTGTAATTTATTCTCGAACTTGTGACAGCTGCATCGAAATTAAAAGATCAAAGGAAAACAAAAACAGCGCGCGCGCGCGCACACACACGCACACACACACACACACATACACTGTACACACACATACACATACACAACAAAACACACACCACACACACACACCACACACACCACACACACACACACACACACACACACACACACACCCCACACACACAGGCCTCGAAGAGAGTCTGTTGAAAAAAAATGCAGAACGGAAAAGAAACGGTAGGGGAACCAATCCTTGTCACAGACGTTAATGAAAACAGATTCCGCCAATAAGCCGTCTCCCTTAGCATGCCGTTAGCAAGTCAGTCGTCCGGAGCCTGTCCATGAAACATGTATGTCACTGTTCGCTGGTGACAGCTACTCATGCCATACATGATCAGCCCTATGCCCCATCCTGGTTCCTCCAAATGACCTCCGCTAAGTTAACATGACAAGAACCGTGTCTTTTAACGATAACTGTCATGTGCGTTAGGTGGGAACAAGCCTTCCCCCACTCTCTCCCCTCCTGCTGCACTACCACTTTCCATCCTCAAGTGAAAGTGGCCCAGCAAGAAAAGTCTCTAAATCAAAGCAAAGATTATAATCGTCTATGTAAGAAGTTCACCGATTCACAAATTTGATGAAAAGCCAACAATTATGACTTTCAACAATAGCTGCCGTGTGAGTTTGGAAGGAATAAGCCCCTATCTTGCAGCAACAAGGGATAGATCCATATGGAGGGCCATGATCGCCAATGCCTTGCGGCCAGGCACATGATGATGATGATTTAGACCCTGTCTCCTATCTTCAACCCCTAAGTTAAAGACAATGGCAAATATCCCGTCTTGAACTACAAAGTAGACTAAATCATAGTCTACGTTCACCAAACAAAAGATGAGCTTGCAAGAATCATCCCCTTAAACATACAGCGCCGTGTAAATCATAGTCTTTCTTCCTAAAATGAAAGGTGGAATATCAAGAATCACCTCCTTTAACGTAAAGCGTGGAGTAAATCAAAGCATATGTACCTCACAACAAAAGAAGGCTTTGTTGGGATCATTATTTTTAACATAAAGTATGGACTATGTAGCGACAGGCTGGACCATGTAATCACGGTCTATACATAACGTTCAACTGTTTCACACAATGAGAGGTATGATGATGAAAGTAAGGCACGTTGTATTCAGTGTGCTATGGAGTCACATTACAAAGACAGTATTATACGAGTAATTAAGGTGAGGGAGAAGCACAACCAGAAAGAGCTATGCCATGTCTATGAAAGGATAAGTCCAAAGGGGATCAATATATCTGTCAAGAATCTAACTCCTTAATTATCTGGCTGAAATGATAAGTTGTTATTAAACACAGACGAAATGGAAACAGAAAAAAACACGGAGGAAGAATACGAACGCGTATTTAATACAACAAAACAAGACAGGCGCAAATTTTCGTGTTTTTTTCTGGTTCCTGTTTGCTTGAACGCGGGCAGTCACACTTGTTTTAGACAGACGAAATGGCTGATAGCTGGGAATGGGAAAAAGGTGAATGACAAAGAGTGCAGAATATGGCCAGTTAGGATTGAGGGGGAGAGAAGCTCGCTCACAGGTAGAAAGATTCCAAACTCTATGGAAACAAACGGAGATCGCTGTTCAGAACTGGTCTTAGTACTTGACTATGGTCTTTGATCACAAGGACTGAAGAGAAGGATAGTCATTGACACGTGGCCAGCACGGCAAAACTGGTTGCTAGTCGCAGATGTCCTAAACAATTTCCAGGTTCTCATCGAGATCCACAACTATTCATGCTAGGTGTCTCAACGTGTCAAAAAAGATGATGCAAGAATTTTGCCATGTGAGATGGGAAATGGACAGTAGTGACTGTAGCACCAAAAGTGGGTAATAATATCTGGTCAATAGGATGTACATGTATAACTGAGCACGACTCCCTGAGACGGAAACAGCTCATATTTTTACAGCCCTACACATGGAAAAGATCAAAACTGAACCAGTCAAAGAAACGTTCTGATATCTGCTTATTCATAAGTGAAGTGGCTCATTTTGTCAACCAAACTGGATAGAATGTGACTCAATTCTGATAATTTCCTATGCTCGGGCAATCAATAAAAGCACTGATGATTTTGAGTACTTTTACGCGAAGCTCATCAATGGGACATGGAAAAAGGAGCTTGACGTTCCGATCTAACCAAAGAGTCGTTGCCGATACAGTTTCACCCCGAGGACAGTGACCTTCAGCATAATCTCATGTCCACGATAGACGTGATCCTGGAGATGAAAAGCAAGCCTCTAGAAAATGACCCTTAAATGGGTTGTGCCCATTCACACGTTTGCGCCAAAGTTTTCATGTGGTGGGACCAGCACACGTTTTTGGTCAAGATTCATACAGAATCCGTTTAGAAAAAGACTTGACTGCTTACACACACACACACACACACACACACACACACACACACACACACACACACACACACAACCTGACACACACACACACACACACACCACACACACACACACACACCCCACACACACAACACACACACACACACACACACAAAAGCTCTTGAAACACACACACACACACACACACACACACACACACACACACACACACACACACACACACACACACACACACACACAAAAGCTCTTGAAAAAAAAAAACCGTCATCCTGTTCTGGCTGAAGTAATTAAATGCAGAAGGTCTTAAAATGTATCACAATCACAACCAACACAATAGAGTAAAGGAAAAAAAGATATAAACTAAAACAAAAACAATAGAAACGAACGGGAAAAAAACACATCTAGGTGACTACCCCTTTAATGTCGGTGTGTGCTCAACCATGCGTGTCTATATCTGTCTGTCTGCCTGACCTCCAAGCCCACGGCCACTCTTCCCCAACCCCACTTCCCACCACCTTCCTATACCCGAAGACCACCAACAGGTACACAAGAGACGATCCAGTGTTTACCCAACATTGTCCCCCCGCCCCCCCCCCCCCCCCCCCCCCACCCCCACCCCCGCTCCACTACGTCTGTGACAAACGAGCGTGTGTGGCTTGCCTTGTGATTCGTCTTGCCTTGCATTGAAAATCGTAATAGTGCCGGCTTTTTCCGCTCAGTTTCGTTTTCAGTTCTTCGACCTTCCGAGTTTCCGTCCACCCTTTCTTCCTTTAAAAATAAGTAGTTTACCAATATCGACGACCTTTCTTTCCTCTGATCTGATTTTAGTGACTTTCTATTTACTATGACCTTGAAAACAAATGTTCTTTGAGTTTAGAGACTCTCGTGACTTAACATTATTTAGAAGGGCAAACGTTTGATTAAACCTGGTCAAGTGGGACGAATAACAACCAGAAGATAAAATTCTAAGCGAAATGTATTCAAATTTCCATTATCGATGTCATGGGAACACAGGATATAGGCCTACTTACACGCTTATGGGAATTATCGGGCATGAGAGAAGACTCAAAATTTTCTGAAGATCCATCGTTAAAAATTGCTTGCTGACGCTTTGTTGATATGCAGCCAGTATGTTTTTGGAGCACAAAGAAAGAAAAGAAAAAAACTGATTGGGAGTGGGTGGAGGGGAAGAGAGATGAGGTAGGCTAAACAGTTTTTCGGTAAGCAGTTTATTCCAAATACTGGATGATTTCGTCTTATACGCAGACTGATTCGTCACAAGTCCATCTGACTGATTCTTGTAATAGAACTGCGGACTCAAGGTCCGATGTCTTGGCTTCAATCCCAGCCCTCAACATAAAAACTGGCCTGTTTGCTGCCCATCTAATTGCTCCAACCATTGCAGTGCTATCAGCTTAGTGTTTCATATGTTGTCACCCCCACCGAAGCTCAAACAGTCTGCCAGATAACGGATGGTAAATCGGTTATAGCGCATATAGGATTGCCGGAGTGCAACGATTCTCTCTTCAATTAACTCTGAACTAGCACAGAGAAACATACCATGATTCTCAAGCTTAAACTGCTATAATCTATTGCCTGAAATAACTTTGAATAGTCAGGTGAAGGCCTGAAGATGTGCACAGACATAAATTCTGGTAAAACAATAAACAGAATTAAAGAAAATCGTCTCCGTCCCGTGTAAAAAGGAGGTATATGTGCTTGTGTGCATGCAAATGTCTACGAGGGTGTGTGCATATGCGTCGTGCGTACGTGTGTGTGTGTGCACGCGTGCGCGCGCGTGTGTGTGTGTTAGTGTGTGTGCTTGCACATGTCTGTTAGCAAGTTATGAATTTCAAGATGCGTTTTCATTGCACAGTTCTTACTACTAAAACGCACAAATTATGTGGCGGGAAACCGATTGCATGCGTGCATACGTGCGTGTGTATGTTCTCAGACCGGTGTTATAAGAGATACAGGAGAAGACTGATTGATGGTTGAGGAAAGACGAGTGTGATGAAAGAATGCACTCGTGCGCAATGATTGGCTGGAAAGACGCTGCAAGTGCATGCATACACATAGCATTCAAACACCTGCAGTGAAAGTGCGGCACACCTTATGGACTGTAGGGCGTATTTAGATGGATGACAGAATGATCCTCTCCAAAGAAAAACGAACAACTGACTGACGATCTTGTCAGAAATCAACAACAACAACAACAAACACACACACACACAAAACACACACCACACAAAACACACACACACACACACACACACACACACACACACACACACACACACACACACACACACACAAGAGAGAGAGAGAGAGAGAGAAGTCATGGAAACTTCTTTTTCATCGCCAATCGACATCTCTGTGGTACTGAAAACAGACTTTTATCAGCTAGTTATGGGCGAGTCGTGCACATATAAATTTTATATTATCACGTATTATGTAAACTCGTCCGGTGCACAATAACGGAGCTTTTATTTACTTAGATTTTTCTCTTCAAATTGTGACTCCGACACTTGTTCTGAAATAATAAAATGAATATCTCAAATTTAATTCAATCTGATTTATTTGTCTGTCCTGGAGTCTCAAATTCCTTGTAAAGTCAAACATAACCCTTCTTTTGTCTTCCCGTATGGATGACACTGAATTGACGTACATACATATACATACACGCATACATACAATGCATACATACATACATACCAACATACAAAACAAACACAACACACACACACACACACACACACACACTCTCTCTCTCTCTCTCTCTCTCTCTCTCTCTCTCTATTCTCGAAATATTGATGTTCAGTGTTTCCGTTTCTGTCTTGACATTTCTGATATATAGATAATTATGTTTTTTGTTTTTTGTTTTTTGTGGGTTTTTTATTCATGGCAGTAGCTTGATTACAATCTGGTGTCACCTGCTTACCATGCCTTCCCGTCCGGACGATGATGCTCCAGTGGAGCTCCTGTTTACGTGTTTCGGGGCATGATTTTTCTAGGGAAGATCATCGGTGGTTTCTCATTGCCTTCCATCGGAGTTTCTGTCAAGGTTATTCCCTTAGCCTTGATCTCTCCCGAGACACCACAAGGCAGAGGTGATTTTCTGTCACTCCTAGTGTCAGGGTTTATATCCTTAGCCTTGTTTTCTTCCGAGACAACCACAAGGCAGTGGTGCTATTTATCCGTAGCTGGGGGTCTGGATCGTGGGCACTATGGCGTGTCCACACGCCAGTAGGCCTGCGTGCCACATGTCTGGGGGTCTGTTGATGGAGAGGCTATGTAGCTGTACTGACAAAGAGAGACTTTTCGCAGAGCCTGCCATCAGTGCAGGCAAAAAGTGGGAGATGACAAGCTTGCATTCACTAGCCAACACACTAGATGCGTCACATCAACTTTAATACCGCACAAAACAATGATATAGATAAGTAAGTACACCAGATAGGAAAATACATAGAATCCGTAAGTTAGGTATGACCTCAAGATCTAGCCATTGAGCGCGTATGGTTTATGAAAAGGCTTATGGCATGCCCGATGGTGAATATGGATCCTTGTATCATATGGTATTTATAATATTAGTTCACATAAAGTCATCACTGCTAGTGCTACGCCGACATGAGGAACTGAAATCACACACACACACACACACACACACACACACACACACACACACACACACACACACACACACACACGCCCACACACACACACACATACATACACACACACAACTTATGTACGTGCGCTGCACACACACGAACACACACACAGACACACACACACACACACACACACACATATATATATATATATATATATTATACAAAACATACTGAAGATCATTCATAAGGAAGATTAGGAAAAGACAGGCAACATTCATAGGCCATTTTATGACTGAGGAAAGGGAAATTGAAGCACCGGGTAACAACAGGAAAGTTGGATGGAAAGAGAGCACCAGGTAGACCCAGGGAGAAGATATTGGACGGACTTGTAGAGTGGCTGAGGACAAGGAGGGTGGAGGAGGTGCCTGAGGCAACAAGGGATAGAAACAGATGGAAGGCCATGATCGCCAACGCCATGTGGCAAGGCACCTGGCTGATGATGATGATGATGATAAACATATACTATAGATATACACACACCAACTGACCAAATACATAACATACACATACAAATCAGTGGGACTGGTTAAGACTAACTCGTCGCTCATAATTTTGTATCGCCGACTCTGAAAATTAATAAAACAAGACATTTCCGTTGCAGCAAGCCAAAACTGCTAACAACAAGAAATGAGAATGAACGATACACACACAACTTGTGTCTTGTGACACAAGTGACAAGATCCCTGAAGATGCATACACAATTTTGACAATATAACGCATCACATGACTCACATCATCATGTGCTAGGAGAAAGCCTACCTCATTTAGTTTTTACTTGGATTGTTCTTGGAGCAAGCATGACTGCAAGACATTCTCGTGCCCTTCTCCATTGTCCCTCATATCTACCACATTTTCCATAAACGAATGCAGTTAGATTTTCGCTCTGACCGGCACCTCCTTTGACAACTTCATAACGAACAACAAATGCTGTGAAATGTCGTCTGTTAATGCCGAACTATTTTCATTCAATTCAAAGGTCATCTATTTTTTTTTTCTAGAAAGGTCACTTAAACATGTTTATCAAAGGGCAGTTCCCATTAAAACTGGTGAAAAATTCGATTCTTGTCAATTTTTAAGAAAGTTTAAGAACTTACAGCTGTGATTTAATCTAGTCTATTGTAGTACTATATCTCTGGTGGATGATTAAGTTGTGTCAATCGCCAAATCAGACATGGCGGCTTAGTTCCAAATCCGGTTCAAAATTCACGAGAAATGTTCTTTTAAAACTTTACGGTAGCACTTACCTCGATGCCGCCTTACTGATGTCATATCGTCATCTCTTCTACGACATAATCCTTCGCTTGTGTGTCCTGAATCTTGTCTTCGACTATGCTGTGCTTCCAAAATGGAATAATCCAGATCTAAAAGTCAATGGTTGTTACGTCCCTTCTTCCCCGCCGGGGCATCGCTGTCGACAGGATTAGCCTGGGTACAAATAGATAAAAGGTCTTGGAAACACTAGAGCGATGAATCGTTTTACAAACCTCAAATTTTTCTGCCCGACAAGGTTGACATTTGCGAGTTTCGTCGTGGAATGAAAGTAAAGGAGATGACAGGAATGAACAATCAGTAATAAGGTAAGTTCTAATATAAGTGCTGGAAAACTAGCTGAATCAGTGAATGACCAGATCTATTCATATTGCCTATCGGCGTATCGCTGCTCAGGCAAATCTAGATCTAATCATATTCAATGTTGCAGTGTTGCTGGTCAGTGGATTCGGTGAATGTATAAATTATAATTAACTTCTTTTAAACTGGTGGCAACAAGATAATGAAGCAGATTGATAAATTTTGTTGTGCCGTGAAAGAGAGTCATATCAGTTGTCTGGCCGGTGCTGTGGCGGGTGTTGTGGTGTACGTGAATCACTGAATGTATATATATTATATATTTGTGTGTCTGCGTCAGACTTCCCGCTTCCTGGCCGGTAGACTATCAATTCGCATTTCGCAGATCTTGATTTGTTTGTGATTCAAATTTGCATGACTAAAAACATGAATATGTAGATTTTATTTCATCAATGAAAAATAGATTTTACAAATAGGAAACACTCATGATTGTTCCTTTTGTTGCAGTTTGGAATTTCTTCTTCTTTCTTCTTCTTCTTCTTCTTTAGCCTAGCCCCTTTCTTTTCTTAGTTACTCTCATTCTCTTCTGTCTTTAACGCCGGTATTTTTCTGTAAAGTCTCTCTCTCTCACTTTCTCTCTCTCTCTTTCTCTCTCTCTCTCAGGAATTAAATATTTTATCATTACAACTTAGACTTCACTATAACAGAGGAATATTATTACACATTGCTTATTTCACATTAAAATAACTGAAATGTATTTTTGTTAATCTCTCTCTCTCTGTTTTTTTTCTCTCTCTCTCTCTCTCTATCTATCTATCTATCTGTGTGTCTCTCATTCTGTCTCTTTTTGTTTCACTGAATGTATTTGTTTTTACCTGTAACTACAAAACGTTTAAAAGGCTATATTTAATATTCTCGGGATCACTGGTTTTGAAATAATACTCATATGAATCCTGATACCACCATGTACGAAAAATCCCTAGATGTTATCGTACATGCAGAATGTTTTGCACCCTGATTTTATCAGCGGTCAAAGAGGAGGAGAAAAGAACTTAGTATTAAAAGCTCGGCAGACATTTTGATAGCGTATTGTCGTGTTCATTCACACATAACGCACGCATGCACAATATATACACATGCACATGCGCACCATACACTCACAAACACACACACATACGCCTTAACACATTCACACACGCACATGTACACACACTCGCACACACAGACACGCCCACACACACACTCTCTCTCTGTCTGTCTCTGTCTGTCTGTCTGTCTCTCTTGCTCTCTCTCTTTCGCTCTCTCTCTTTCTCTCCGAACATTAAACATTGTTTAATAGGCCCATTCGCCCCAATTTTGGGGCATATAGGATAACAGCAAAGAAATGAAAATCGAACGGGATTATCATAAAATGAAGCAGAAAGAACTTGGCACGACAGAAAAATTGTCTTACCATAGGGTACAGAAGTGTTCAAAAGATAAGTACACAATTTTAGAAAATTTAATAGATTTTGCTATTTAGCTTTTTTTACTCCCAGAAATGAAGTTACACATTGAAAACATTGATTTGTCTGACAGATATTTTTGTGGAATAAACTTCAGTGATCGATTCGATCTCACAACCTCTCAGTTGTTTTATCATTTGCGCCAACCGCTTCGCCACAGCACTGGTACTTTGATGTTGATTTAATCTTAGTGATAATCTGCACATCCATTCAGCCCTTGTGTCTTCAGTTTAGTTTAATCTTGATACAGAAAGCTGCACTTTGATCTTGCCTTCTTGACAGCTTCAAAGCTTTTCACGAATGTCTGTCGTTGATCTACAAAGTCGCTTGATTTTTTTCAAGATATTTTTCTTAAAGTTCCCGTGAGATGTATGCTGCATGTATTGGCACACGTGGAGGGAAATTCTTTACTATTGCCTTCACTGCTTGAAGAGAAATTATACATGTACCTGACAAACCATGTCAGATTTTCTATCGTAGCGCTTTATCCTTTCGTGCTTTGACATCAGAATTAGGGAGATTACCTTTACCTTTGCGCTCACCTTTTTTTTCTTTGGGGGGGGGGGGGTCCCATTTTCTAAGTCATAAGCTGGCACAGTTTTTACAATGCGATGATGATGATGACGATGAGGATGATAATCATGATGCTTTGGTATTGGACTTCCATGTAGAATTGAGACGTTTGACAGGACAATACGCTTACTATCGTAATAAATCCTGCAGTCAAACCCATAACATGCGCAACACTGGGTGGAAACGGGTTGGAGCTGAACAATTCCACAATGATTTTTGAAGGAACTGACGTAGATTCGAACCCACAACCTTCCAGTCGGTAATCCGTCGCGCTAAACTTTGAACCCAGGCGACTGGTAAGATTGATTACCTTTGAGAACCTGGCTATGTATATCATCAGTGAAAGGTGAATGTGACGAATAGCTAATTTAGTGTAAAATAAACAAATTAAGTTGAAATAGGTAAATTTCAACTTCAAGTGGAAAGATTTATCCTTCCTAGTACAATTTAAACAAAGAAGACTGAGGAGTGTAATGATTGTGGAAACTTTTCGTGTCATTCTTGATTTTCAGGCGAATGTATCTTTAAACCTAGAGGAAACAGACAAGCAAAGGAAGACAATTCCAATCATTTGTTCAGTTCAGGCCAGCCCCAACCAAGCGTTTAAATCATGACAAAGAATAGCAGGCAAGGCCTTTGGTCGAAGGAAAGCGCCTTGCTCCAGACCTGAGATCGTAATCGTCATTACTTTGATCGACTTTGAACATCTAACAGTCCATAACAACGAGTGATCGACGTGGCTCACCCTGACAGTTGGGTTTTACCTGGTTGAATACGGGAGTGTCATACTGATATATGCATGCATTATCAGAAATCGTGGTGTTTTCTGAGCGTTTTCTTTTTTTTTTTTTTTTTTTTCAATGTTGAGTCATTTTATCAACGAAAATTTGGTAGATGTGTTTTCCTGATTTGACTTTATTTTATGTTTACTAATTAACTGATTTTGTCAGTTAGGTGGCGATTTTTGTTGTTGTTTGTTTTCGATTTGTTTTAATGGTTAGGTTTATTGCTGACGATAGTACTGTTCCTGTTGGTGGTGGTTTTGTTTTGGGCACCAGTTCTTTTCCTTTTCTTTCCTTCTGTTACAATGCACTTTGTCAGTTTAAAGGAACAGAGCTGATTTAAGAGTTAATGGTTATAAATATTTGTACAACATTTTAAACTAAAAACCAGAAAGGATCGGATATTGAGTTTAACGTTAGGCATATCAGACCCAAGTAGACTATCTCATGTATGTTGTTTCTGTAAACTTTATCGGTCTTCTAAATTGGTGATCTCGTTTATTTGCTTCGGGGTTTGTTTGTTTTTTCTGTACGCTTGGCAAAGGCCATCTGGCCAAAATTTTGCACACGTCTGGTTATTTGTTTGTTTTTTCGAGTGTGTGTGTGTGTGTGTGTGTGTGTGTGTGTGTGTGTGTGTGTGTGTGTGTGTGTGTGTGTGAATTAAATTGAATGAGTTATTCTCTTTTAACATGTATCTATGAGCTACTTCAAAGAAACAAAGTATTTAATAGCAGATGAGTGCTCTGCACTAAAACATACGTGAAGTTTAACTCTTCCAAAAGGTGTAGAGGAAAGAGACGGGGAGAAGAACTCGTTGGTATGATGGAGGAGGAAGAAAGGAGGTGAGGGAGAGTACGAGGAGTGGAAGCGAGGGAGAATAGCATATGCGAAGTAAGTTACGATGTGGAATGTCATGACACATGTCTTCCCAAACAGGACAGATCATAGTAGGAGAATAAGAGAATCAATCCCTCACATGGAGTCACTCAAAACAGCGCGCAGTGACGCCACCGGAAGCGGAAGTTATTTCCGGTGTTTGAGAGAAGGGTGACAGACGGCGTGGGGGAGACTACATAACGAGAAGAGAGTCAAGTGTTTGCGACCTTTGTCTCTTCTTCTCCTGTATTTATTTTGACTTCTTTTACAATCACATACACGTCTTTCTCCTAGCACGTGAGAGTCATGTGTATGCATCTTGTGTATCGTTCATTCTAGCTGTTTTGCAGTTTTGGCTCGCTGCAACGGAAATGTCTGTGATTAGGGAACGCTGTCCTCTAACCTTCACCTGTAAAGCCCAGCTTTCCTTCCTTCCTTCCTTCTTTCCTTCCTGCCTTTTCAGTCTCTTTCCCCCTTTTTCCTTTATGTCCGTAGTGTTCCCTTACTGTTTCCATCCAAGTACGTTACTTCTTGTTCGGTGTTTTGTCAGGTGGAGTCAAGAAATATGTCACCCTTTGTAAGGACAGTAATCTTTCATGGCTATAAGTAGACAGAAAATCTCCTGTATATGGCAGCAGCATCAATGGGTATTCCTTAAACTAAGAGCAGTAGACACCAGAAAGCGTTTGGCAGGGTTGCATTTTAAAGTTCGATTGCTATAAGACGTGATAAAACTTTCTTGGTTGGAAAGAGGCAGTTTGGCTTTCAGTTTTTGTTGATACTAATGATAGGTTGCGGTAGAAAGTGATCCAAAAGTGTGAAGTACTCATGTGTTCTACGCTTTCAGGTATCAGCCTTTCTTGTGCAGGTTGAGGGTCAAATTACTATAATAATAATAATGATGATAATAATAATAATAAATAATACTTTTAATAGTAATAATTGAAAACATAATAATAAGAAGAAGAAGAAGTCAGCTGGTAATCAGATTAATCTCTTTCAGTCATGCATCTTCGAGACGTAATTGTGATCAGCCAGTTGAGATCTCATGGTGATAATGGAATAAGTTGATCACAAATATATATAATTTTAAAGTTCATTCGTTAACTCACCGCTTCAGTTGTATTTTCAGTTATAGTTCGCGTAAGATTATGTTACATAACGTTCATGAACTTTTTTTATTTTTTATTAGCACTCATATTTATTGTCTATAACTAGGAAGTACAAGCATGCACAGTCTTAAGGGATAATACGCGCGCGCGCGCGCACACACACACACATTCTTTCTTTCTTCTCTCTCTCTCTCTCTCTCTCTCTCTCACACACACACACACACACACACACACACACACACACAACACACATACACGCGCTCGCGCGCACATTAAATTGATTAATACACACAAACACAACACACACACACTCACATGCACGCATGCATGCACGCACGCGTACATATATACACACGCTGATTCTCTGCTCTCTCTCTCTCATGCAAGCATATACGCACACATACACACCAGTGAGGTGTAAGGATGTTGTAACTGCCATATAATTACCAACATCAAAGTGCAGCTTAAGTCCAGATGCGAGTTCTCACCCAACCGTCATAGTAAACAAGACTGACCCAACTGGCTCGAGCTATTCATACATACTATTGCCTAGGCGCCATTCACTCAGAAATAAATCTATGATTAAAAGTGAATGTTGCCATCCGGTATTTAAACACATAGTAATTCATATAACGAGTTATCAAGGTTTGTGATCTGAATTTACTTTCCACTATACTCAGTTTCAAAAACATCCCAACCTATCACTAGGTGTATTAGGAAAAGAAGGGTTTTTCGTTTAGCATCTTACACAAAACACTTCACTTATTTTTCGATTGTTCACGGGGAAATGTCTGCAATATAACATGTCCTGAGATTTTTTGTTTGTTTGTTTGTTTTGTTGATACATTAATGTTAATTGTTTCGAAGAGTAAGAAGTCACTTTACAAAATTTAGAAACTAGAACTCCGTGTAAACGTTCATCCCCCAAAAGTACATTTTTAAAAGCATCATTAACAAAACATGACATTGAAACTGAAGGGGTGAAAATGAAACACTTTACAGCGTACATTGTACTAAGCAGACTTAGCTATGCATGGTGTGAACAACGAAACGTAAAAACACATTCTTGAAATGAATCATCTGAAATACAAAATGATGAAAACCATATCAACCAATACCACCCACAGACAAATAGATAAACAAATGAACTTCTGTATCGAACATCCATATCGGATGTTTTGGATTTTTAGAGAAGTAATTTTTCAAGAACAACAAAAAAGTCACATTTTAAAAGTATTCAGTCAAAAGTAAAATCAGCGAAAGATATCTTCACGGTGTCTTTTCTATTAAAAAAAAGTGTTGTGAGTTTCTTCACGGGTGTCTTTTCTTTTAAAAGAAAAGTGTCGTGATTAAGTATAATTCATTGTTGAGGTGCAACCAATCAACCAGTGAGTCAAGTCCAACAATCACATCTTTGTTATGACGTATAGACAGAGCATATAGCTGTATAAATCACGTAAGAAACTTTATGGATACTGTATTTTTAAGTTAAACACATAATGCAAAGATACGAAGGACTAAACCTTATTTTATACAAACTATATTCCAGTCAAAACCAAAGCAAAAAACGGACGAACTTATCAAATAATCATACACGAACAATACTCATGACCCAAGCTCTCACTTCAATCTTTCAGTTGAGATCAAACAACTTCCCACCCCTACTCCTCCTCCTGGGTGGAAAATGTTTCAGACGGTTCAACCACCGCGTCAGCTGCCTTCCAAGGGGACTGTGAAGAAGATGAATACTAACGTTACTTCCTGGAACAAGCGCCATGTTAACGCGTCTGTGTGCTTTGTTTTCCGTGCATCAAAGAGCGATCAGTGATTGTCTGGCGTCAGTTTTGTCCCACGATGACCGTTATAGAGTTTTGCTTGCGCAGATTTGATTTTCTGTTCTTTCAGACAGGTGGTGCTCTGGGTGCCAGCAGATTGGAATGGGCAGTTGCTATGAGTGGTTAAATATTGATTGTTTTGCTGGTGCTTTTAGCGCTAGCTATAAGTGTGTAAATCTTATTGTTCTTTGTTTTATTTCCAACACTAGTGCGTGGGTTGTTCAGTGGTAATGGTACTGTTGTTTATGAAACGTCTGTGGTCGGATTGTTTAGTTACTCGTATTCTTTTGATCGGATGGTATATGAATGGGATTATTGCTGTTCTCGTGATTTTTTACAACGGTTTTTTTTTTTTCATTTAATCATAACGTCATATATTATATTTTTACGTGAGTATGTCATCATGCACAAATTATGAATAAAGTTTAACTTTTTCTAAAGACACATGTAACTTGATTACTTTATTTTACAACAGCCCACCTTGTGAGCAGAGACCCGCAGCTGTACAAAAAGGACTGTGATTTTTTTTTTAATTAGATAATGTTTTCAATCTTCATTGTGCAAAAACAGTGCTCATGATCTCAGTACTGACTCAGCTTTCCAGTTCACACCAAACAACCGCTCCACGGGATAAAAATAAGTTTCTAGACTGTCCATTCACCGCCCCAGCTCCCTCCCACAAGGACATGAAGAAAGTGAGCACTAATTTCTTCCCGGGGAACAAGCGCCATTTTAGCTCGTCTGTTTTCTGTTTTCCACGCATCAAAGAGCGATCAGTGATTGTCTGGCGTCAATTTTGTCCCTTGATGACGTTTACAGAGTGCTGGCTTGTGTGGATTTGACTGTTTGCCCTTTCAGACAGGAGGCGCGCTGTGGGCCCCCGTAGACTGGATCAGAGAGTTTTAAAGAATGGAATAATATATCACGGATGTGTAATTAGTGTTTAGTATTGGTCTATATCCATATGTAAGCCATGTTCTGTTTGGTATTGACTATCATAGGCGCCATTAAG
>JAPXFY010000014.1:45372167-45374667 GCA_030674185.1 Monoplex corrugatus | reverse complement strand
TCCTGTCACAGCCAACTAGGCTCTGTGGTCAGCTGAGTTATTATTGACGGCTCCTGTCACAGCCAACTAGGCTCTGTGGTCAGCTGAGTTATTATTGATGGCTCCTGTCACAGCCAAAGTATATGCTCTGTGATCTGCAGGGCTACTATTGACGGCTCCTGTCACATCCAAGGTGTGGCCTCTGTGATCTGCTGGGCTGTTATTAATGGCTCCTGTCATAGCCAAGGTGTGGCCTCTGTGATCAGCTGGGCTATTATTAACGGCTCCTGTCAAGCCAAGGTGTGGCCTCTGTCACCAGCTGGGCTATTATTAACGGCTCCTGTCATAGCCAAAGTGTTGGCCTCTGTGATCAGCTGGGCTATTATTAACGGCTCCTGTCCATCCAAGGTGTGGCCTCTGTGATCAGCAGGGCTATTATTAACGGCTCCTGTCACATCCAAGGTGTGGCCTCTGTGATCAGCTGGGCTGTTATTAAGGCTCCTGTCATAGCCAAGGTGTGCCTCTGTGATCAGCTGGGCTATTATTAACGGCTCCTGTCACATCCAAGGTGTGGCCTCTGTGATCAGCTGGGCTATTATTAACGGCTCCTGTCATAGCCAAGGTGTGCCTCTGTGATCAGCTGGGCTATTATTAACGGACTCCTGTCATAGCCAAGGTGTAGTCCTCTGTGATCAGCTGGGCTATTATTAACGGCTCCTGTCATAGCCAAGGTGTGGCCTCTGTGATCAGCTGGGCTATTATTAACGGCTCCTGTCATAGCCAAGTGTGTGCCTCTGTGATCAGCTGGGCTATTATTAACGGCTCCTGTCATAGCCAAGTGTTGCCTCTGTGATCAGCTGGGCTATTATTAACGGCTCCTGTCATAGCCAAGGTGTTGCCTCTGTGATCAGCTGGGCTATTATTAACGGCTCCTGTCATAGCCAAAGGTGTTTGCCTCTGTGATCAGCTGGGCTATTATTAACGGCTCCTGTCATAGCCAAGGTGTGCCTCTGTGATCAGCTGGGCTATTATTAACGGACTCCTGTCATAGCCAAGTGTTGCCTCTGTGATCAGCTGGGCTATTATTAACGGCTCCTGTCATAGCCAAGGTGTGCCTCTGTGATCAGCTGGGCTATTATTAACGGCTCCTGTCATAGCCAAGGTGTAGCCTCTGTGATCAGCTGGGCTATTATTAACGGTCCTGTCATAGCCAAGTGTAGTCTCTGTGATCAGCTGGGCTATTATTAACGGCTCCTGTCATAGCCAAGGTGTTAGCCTCTGTGATCAGCTGGGCTATTATTAACGGTCCTGTCATAGCCAAGTGTAGCCTCTGTGATCAGCTGGGCTATTATTAACGGCTCCTGTATAGCCAAGTGTAGCCTCTGTGATCAGCTGGGCTATTATTAACGGATCCTGTCATAGCCAAGGTGTAGCCTCTGTGATCAGCTGGGCTATTATTAACGGCTCCTGTCATAGCCAAGGTGTAGCCTCTGTGATCAGCTGGGCTATTATTAACGGCTCCTGTCATAGCCAAGGTGTAGCCTCTGTGATCAGCTGGGCTATTATTAACGGCTCCTGTCATAGCCAAGGTGTAGCCTCTGTGATCAGCTGGGCTATTATTAACGGATCCTGTCATAGCCAAGGTGTAGCCTCTGTGATCAGCTGGGCTATTATTAATGGCTCCTGTCATAGCCAAGGTGTTGCCTCTGTGATCTGCTGGGCTATTATTAACGGCTCCTGTCATAGCCAAGGTGTAGTCTCTGTGATCAGCAGGGCTATTATTAACGGCTCCTGTCATAGCCAAGGTGTAGCCTCTGTGATCAGCTGGGCTATTATTAATGGCTCCTGTCATAGCCAAGGTGTAGCCTCTGTGATCTGCTGGGCTATTATTAACGGCTCCTGTCATAGCCAAGGTGTAGCCTCTGTGATCAGCTGGGCTATTATTAACGGCTCCTGTCATAGCCAAGGTGTGGCCTCTGTGATCAGCTGGGCTATTATTAACGGCTCCTGTCATAGCCAAGGTGTAGCCTCTGTGATCTGCTGGGCTATTATTAACGGCTCCTGTCATAGCCAAGGTGTAGCCTCTGTGATCAGCTGGGCTATTATTAACGGCTCCTGTCATAGCCAAGGTGTGGCCTCTGTGATCAGCTGGGCTATTATTAACGGCTCCTGTCATAGCCAAGGTGTGGCCTCTGTCACCAGCTGGGCTATTATTAACGGCTTCTGTCATAGCCAAGGTGTGGCCTCTGTCACCAGCTGGGCTATTATTAACGGCTTCTGTCATAGCCAAGGTGTGGCCTCTGTCACCAGCTGGGCTATTATTAACGGCTTCTATCATAGCCAAGGTGTGGCCTCTGTCACCAGCTGGGCTATTATTAACGGCTTCTGTCATAGCCAAGGTGTTGCCTCTGTGATCTGCTGGGCTATTATTAACGGCTCCTGTCATAGCCAAGGTGTAGCCTCTGTGATCTGCTGGGCTGTTATTAATGGCTCCTGTCATAGCCAAGGTGTTGCCTCTGTC
>JAPXFY010000014.1:45347167-45367167 GCA_030674185.1 Monoplex corrugatus | reverse complement strand
CTATTTCTCTCGGGCTGCAGAGTGCAGTCCTGTCACGTAATCTTAATCTTTAATGGAACGTTATAGCATCGTCGCCATCACCCCCATTCTTATCATCACAGCATTGTGAGAAATTGTCCTACATTCTGTAGCCTTTCATGCCCTGCTCTTACAGTGACATCCGTTTCTGTAGGTTTTGTGGTGTGTTGGAGAGCCCAGATGAGTGGCTTGAGGGTACTGATACAGGAGCGATGCAGGATATGGTTCAGAAAAAAAAAGGAAAAAATAAATTTTCGCTGGAAGTCTGTAATAATGTAACTGTAAGTACATTTGTGGAATGGTGAGCCAGTGGATAGAATCTTTCTTTTTCCAAACATTTTAAAATTCATTTAAACAAGTAATATAAAAAAAATGCAAAACAAACAGCAAACCGCAATTGCAATAACATCATAGAATCACAAGATCAGATTTGAATTCATGCAGAATATCCACACGTTTGAAATACATCTACATGAAATACAGTCACCAGTAAAAGAATACAACATGAATAATAACAACACACTAATTAGTCAGCAAACACGGGCATATTGTTAAGAAATCAGATTCGTTATCACATTCCATCAGATACATTGACCATATTTTCATTACAATGTGAATAGACAGAATCTAGACTCGTTTGTTATCTAAGGTCAATATGACAGCCATTTTTTTTAAAGTGTGCAGATTCCGCTTCATTTTTGCATTGTATTCTTCTGTGTGGTATTTATAGTAAGGTACATTTTAAAAGAGGGTACGTTCGGTACAGTCTTTTCATACTTGCATTTATGAATGTACATTTTTCGAAGAAGGATAATAAAAATCAAATATCGGATCTGTGTTCACATTTTCGTCAACACTGAATAATACTATACTTTCAGTCAATCTAATATTTGCACAGGTGAGACATTCCGATTTTAACATGAACATTTTTTCAGTGCTTCCCCCAGAATCGTTTTGTATGTAAACAGTTCCAAAATACATGATCAATATTGTCTTTCGTTTGAACAACAAAACAAACAAAAAAACAAAGATCACAGTTTCATTTAACATGACATTAGTTCCAATAGTTTTATATACAATACGTATCTATAGCTATTTCATGTGAACGTCTTGTATTTTATGAATTTTTATAATTAATTTTTCCGTGGAACAATTGTTTCCAATTTCTCTGACCACTTTGAGCAAGACTTTCGAAGTGTCTCATCTGTTCCTAATATTTCGTAGTGTAACCGTGCTCCTCTTGGTATAGAGTAAACTGCTTTCAGTGCTGTAGGAATATGATGTGTACTTTCATTTGGTGTGTTCAGCTTTGTCTGCCGTGTATATGCCTTAATAGGCTGCTTACATCCATTGAAGATAAAGTTTACACTCATTTCGTATTTTTTGTTGATGATGTGTCAGAAAAAAATCCATAATCATTTAAAAATGTGCCATACAAAAGACTGTTTTGGAACCCATCCACTATACTTTATGATTTTATTCCCAATTGTGACATTTACTTTTATGAGACTAGTTCTAAAGGTAAATCAGTTGGCGTTTGTAGTTGGCGTTTTTAGTTTTATGACTACACAAATGATAATACGCCTTAAAGGTGTCCTTTCGGAACACGTTGTCATTGGCTTTATATAAAGGATAACTGGGTCCATATTTTTCAAACTGTTCCATTTTTCTCAGACAGAAAAGTTTTAAGGCTTCAGTGTACCTTTGTATGCCTGGTATGTTCAAACCTTCAACTTTTATGCTTTTGTGGGTAGCTTTTCTGTAAATTCGGTCGCATTTACCATTCAAAATACTTTTTTTCTGAAGATTACTGAAGAAATCATCAGGGGAAGCAGAATCCAGAGATGGATTAGTTGGGAAAGTGTTGGTGATTTAAACACAGCGACTCCTCCCAGTGGAATTATACTTCTTTTTATCAAAATTTTGAATAAATTTGTTTCTTGTGGTAATTTTCAGCATAATTTATTTTATAACTTTCCTTTACATCTTGTGAACCACACGCCTAGTATTTATAATTTTTTAGGGCTCCAGTTTATAATCAAATGCTGCATATATTTGATGAACGAACATGTTTTGCTTGCTGAACAAATTGCCTGTGTTTTGTCAATATTCAAAACAAGCTTTGAGAATTTTCTAATTTTTTTAACAAAGCAAATAGATTTTCCAAATGATGTTTTATCTCCAGTATTGATCAGTTGGGCATTATCTGTACATTGAGAGATTTTATATTCTTTGCTATTATCATAGTACCTTTAATATGGTTATATTTGGTCATAATTGCCAATATTTCTACACATAATACAAATAAATATGGAGAATTAGGTCACTTTGTCTACAGCCTCTTTCTGTATCGGTGGATAGAATCTGTTTGGGAGTTTGCGCAGGCTTGGCTCTATTGATAGATCCATGGACTCATGTCTCGAGTTCAATCCCACTCTGCAACATAAACTTTTGCTTTTTCGCTGCCCACCTTAACGCTTCAATCATTCTCGTGGTATCAGTATTTTGTAGGTCCCGTTCCCCTCCCAGCGTCGAGACACTGGTAGTGCATAGGGTTTCGCGCAGAATGAAGGAGTCCGCCAGACAACTGCTTACGGATATGGTTGGAGTGCATATGGAATTTTCCGAATGCAACGAATCTCTCCTGGGGAAAAAAAGCTCCAAACTCCAGACACCTGCTAGGGAAATGATTAATTCCGTGTTGAAATAGCAATTTCTCTCCGTCCGGGCTCCATTTGAATTTCAGTATGGAAATTGATGGTTCGCATATTTGATTCATATTTGGGACTGGATTTTCCTCACCTCTCCCCCTCCTCGAGGTCTTGAGTGTTGGTCTGGATGCTAGCCCTTCAGAAGATAATCTGATGCTATATGAGCAGCATGTACTTAGAGCAAGCAGAAAAACTGACAACAAAGATGATATCCCTGATTCAGTTCCCCACTTCGGCATCTTGAACAGAGCACAGAATAAAAATCAGTAGCAATCAACATACACCAGAGTTTCCACCAGACTCTTGTCAGTTTAAAGGGAACATGTAGGGACTGCGTTATGCACAACAGCTTGACCTTAGATAAGAAGCACTTGAAGATCAGCGTCAGTCTTTGGAAAAATTAACGAAAAAGAAAGTAGACTCCCTTCGGAATCCGAGCAAAATAAACATTATGCGATTTGTGAATCTGAGTGCAGCGAAATATGCCCTGTTTCAAAGAGCATGCCTTTTTTGTTTTGTTTCGGTTTTTTGTTATGATGCCGATAACGTCTCCGGGAAATAAAATATTCCCTCCACTGGATACACGGGAAATAATTCGTGTTTTACACCAGGAAAAAGAGATAACCACGTTCTCTGTGTGAAAGCTTAAATGCAAAAGGAATGATAGAAAGGCCAAAATGGCATGACCCCATGACCCCATAAGAGTTAGGTAGTTGTGGAGATATTAAGTGTGTTCCACTCTCACTGCATGGGCTGAAGCAACAATTCACTGTAGCAAGGAAGGGTCCATGGATGTTTGTTTTTGTTCTTCATGTGCTTGTTTGTTTGTCTGCCTGTTTGTCTGTCTGTCTGTCTTAGTAATGGTCAGCAATATTCATGCATGTCAAACTGTCATAGAATGCCTTGAACTGAGAAGAACGAACATGACAGTTGATTTTTTTTCTGCTGTTGCCATAGATTTTTTGTGTGAAGCTTGGACAACTCTTCCCAACCAGGAGAGTGCATCCGCCCAGCGCAGCATTTCTCAGTCCCATCACCGTTCCACCCTCGAATTATTTGTTTTGGAATAGTCAGTTGTCAGTGTATTTTTATTAAATCAGTAATGCTGTGGAATTTTCAACAGAAAATTGCCAAGGACAGCTCCTTTCTTGCGTGGATTCGTTCACCTGTGCTAAGGGGATTATGCACACAGGTCGTTAGCTTACATGAAATCCGAGTAAGCAAATCACTATTCAAGGTCTAGTGGATGCAAAGTGACGGGAGAAAATCCCAGTCCAAATCAGCAGCGTATTTTTAGCCACAGTGCAACTTTTGTGGCGTTTGCAGTGTAAATCTGTATGGCATTTCAACTGTCTAATAGGGTGGAATCGCACAGTGATAGCAAATTAGAGACAAAGACAGAGCATGAAGTGTCCATCAACAGACATTTTCTTAACAAGTTCTCTCATCGGTCTGACGATTTCAACACAGAGAATAACAGCTACAACCGTTCAGATTACTCAGTTGAAAGGTAGGTGATGGCGGCTTATCAAACGAGCGATGTTCTGGTTACCTTTCAAATACCCGAAGAGAATGGCAGCTGTTCGTGGAAAATGGACCACCTCTTCGATAAGATATGTCGTTTGCCCAAATCCTGTCGTTTGCTAAAATCCCTACGCCACCACGCCCTCTGCATTCCTGATTTTTGCAAAGATCATGTAAACATATCATCTTGGTAAAAAACAAAAAAAAAGTATGAAAAAATTCACGCACACAGCCAGCCAAACAGAAACCTATAAACAATACACAGATCAAAAGAGAAACAAACAAACAAACAAATGAGATTGTATCATTCATATACTTTTGTACAACCGAAATCATTAAGTCACTTCGTCAGTAAGTAGTGTTAAGTAGTGTTGTTTGTTCTAGAGCCTCATTACACACAGTATAATACATAGGAAGCGTGGCATTGATCGGATACCTCATCAGCAGTAATACAATAAGAAGAAAGAAGGGGAAAAAAGGATACAATGAAAAAAGGATGATATGAGGGAAATGAAAATAAGTTATATGATACGTTGTATAAAAGTGTGTGTGTGTGTGTGTGTGTGTGTGTGTGTGTGTGTGTGTGTGTGTGTGTGTGTGTGTGTGTGTAAATTAACAAGAGTTTGCGAGGATTGTGCTGTGTGCTTTTCACATTCTAACAGTTTCTATACACGCAAATTGTTTTTGTTTGTTTGTTTGTTTTGTTTTTGTGTTAGTGTAGGATCTCCCTTCTTATCCTCCAGTCTGTTACTTTTCCTATGCAAAAGATCAATCGTCCTTTAGAAACTTCTCGTTTCCATTCCATGTCAGTTGACCATGAGATTATATAACCCCGTTGTGTACATAGATTTGGTTGAATTCTAAATCTGGTTGTAATCATGGACTTATAACTTCCCGCCTTGGAATCACTTGATAAATTTACACTTAGTTCACTGTATGCGCATAGGGAAGTGTTTTTTTTATGTTTATTTCTATAGCCATTAAGATTTTTTTTTAGCCTAAAAGCAATATGACCTCTGTGTATTAAATATTTAAGTGTGTGTTTGTGCTGTGTCGTGTCTAAATGGGTAGTAGTGGTGATGGATGATGTTCGTTTTCGGGAGAACAGTTGGCATTCTTTTCCTTCGTGTTAAAGGCAGTACTTTTCTTGTCTGATACATATGTCTTCTTTCTTTGCTTAGTGTCTGAACGGTTATAGTTCTTAATCTCGGAACTGACGCTTTACAAGGGGTGAATTTGTTCAGTAGACTTTTGCCGGTGGACACCTCATAGAATGCCCTTGTCTTAAGTTTGTTTATCTCTCAAAGCGACTTGGACTCGTGGTTCTTGCTGGGGTTTTGTTTGTTTGTATTTGTTTTTGTTTAATTGTTTTTTGTAGTTTTTTTTTTTTAAGTACGGTGACTAAGTAATTTTTTTGTGTGTCTTAGTGTTTATATTGTAGTTTTTTTTTATGCACAGGAACAGAGACGACGTTCAGATTTTTGGTGTTGATCATAATGTATGGACTTCGAGTCACTGCGAAGGTCTTTGTTGTTCTTTTCAAACGAATGACGATTATAGTTATTGTTAGGCAGCACCAAACTTACATAGACCTCTCCCTGTCTGTACTGGATTATAGGTTAAGGCATGGCTATAGGAGTGGAAAACCGGTCATATTCCACGGTATCTTATCACTTGTGGGGGCATGTCATCTTGGCCCTCACACCATTCCTTCAACAGTTCAGCTTCCACGCGGAGAACGGGATTACCTCCCTTTCTGATGTAGAACACTAGTTGTTTCCCCGTGCGTCCAGAGGAGGGAACATTATTTCCCGGAGATATTATCGAGGTGACAGGAAAAGAGCACGCTCTTTGTCTAAAATCTGGCAATTTTCGCTGCATTTAGCACCATAGATTGCATAATGTTTACGTTGCTTGCATTCTACGCTAGAGGCCTCCAGAGGTTTTTTTTAATATAACACCAGTCTTGCAAGTGCTTCTGTTTGAGGTCAAACGGTTATGCCTCTGTTATGTTCTTTGAAACTGAGAGAAGAGCTTGGAAATCTTAGGAAGCCAAATGTCTTTTGTGTGTGTGTTATGTTGTGTGTGTGTGTGTGTGTGTGTGTGTGTGTGTGTGTGTGTGTGTGTGTGTGTGTGTGTGTGTGTGGTCTTTCATTTAATGTCTATTCACTAAAGTTATATTTTAGACCAAAAAAAAGGATACATGAGGAATGAAGAGGATACTTGGAAATGGTTAATCTTCAGGAAAAAGAAATGAACCAGAAAACAACTGTAGCCGAAGACGAGAAGGAAAAAATCCACAAATGACGTTATCATAATTAACGATTGAAACAGTAAAATTGTAAAATTAGTTAAACCATAACATTGAACATGTGAAATAACGGCGTGTTAAAGATAATTCGCTATAGGACTTTTTGACAGGCTAACAAAATATTCATATGTTAAGGATGGTGAGGCAAATATGTCAGAAACTGCCTTCGTGGATAGTGTAGGAATATGTCGTTTTACCCGATCGCATGAAAGAATACCACTATGTGTTATCTTCTTTCCACACAGGCACACTCATGTATATTCCTGGTGTGTTTTGTGTTAAACGCGTAAGTTTCCACCTATACATAAGGGATTGTATGCTTCTGCTGGCAGGAAACTGCTTAGGTATTTTGCTAATTTCAAAGTTCATGTAACATTTTTCATACTTTTTCTGTTTATCTTAAAACTGCTTCGATACGTAGGAGCCCACTAAGGTATAACACTCATGCAGTGAGAGGGAAAGTTGTATATTATTTGAATCTGGTGAGTTCTTTGCCCCCCGTTTGGCAACCCTATCAATCCATATCATTATAATGAAAAGAACTATGAGATGGTATCCAGCAGAAAGTAATATCAGTGCCTCCTAAGGATGAACTATGAATCAAGTGAGTAATTTCCAGTATCATTTTAGATCTTGTTTGTAATTTTGATAATTCAAGAGCTTGAAGTACAGATTTTGATTCAACGCAAAAAAATATCTGGGGAATTGTCCTAGGAAGATTCATCATACAATTCAAAGCCATTAAGATTGCAAATAGTTCAGCGGTAAAGACAGATTTATTAAGTCCTATATAGAAAGAATTCTCAATTTTGAGAGAAGAGAGAGAGTGTGTGTGTGTGTGTGTGTGTGTGTGTGTGTGTGTGTGTGTGTGTGTGTGTCTGTTGGTCTGTATGTGTCTGTATGTGTCTGTGTGTGGTTTGCTGAAGAGACGAGTCAACAAACGTTAGTTAGATACATGCTGTACACGTCTGGAAAATGTTTAAACGTTAATGGACCCTTATTTCATTTTTTCCTATCGATTTGAATCACGTGTGTCTGTGTGCAATGAAGAAATGAGTCTACTTTTTGTATTTTGTTTTGTTACATGTGGTGGAGGACAATTTACATTATACAAAGTGTAACAGCCATAGCTTACAAAGAAAGACTTTATTTAATATGCTATTTAAGTCTCACCTGATTGATGATCATCCAGATTCCAGTCACGGTCTTGTGGACTTGGCGAAGGGTGGGGTAGAAATGAATAGATTCTGGAACCTGTTCATTCCCGTTTCTCGGGATTTTTGTTGAGACGGAAACAAAAATCCCTGTCCCATCAAAGAATCACACTTGAGAACTCCTAGGCAAAGCGCTGAATCATGGGTCATTACTGTACTACTGCCTTTATCTCTGACTACTCAGCGTGTTTCCCAATGAGAATTTGATTTGTTCCTTCATAACGTGTCCACTCCAAGAGACTATAAAACTGAGATGGCCGAGACATACCACCCCAGGCTACAAGCTGGCGGATTCGTGCCGGATGCCGGATTCGCGCTGGTGGTCGAGATGAGACCACGAAAGAGCATACCCCCCTTCCCTTCCCCTACATCCAACCCCTCTCCCAACATAAAAAAGCCAACATGAAAATCGGTTATGTCACAGTCAATAGTTTGTTGACATCGTCTCTCTTCCTTATCTTTGCCCTGGATTTCAGAATGGCATAAGTCTGTTTTCTTTTTCTTCATGTTCTCTTCTTTATTTTTTTGTTTTGTTTTGCTTTTTGCAGATGTAACGTGCTTCACATTTGACCCTTTGTATCTGCAATTAGATAGGAACTTTGCAGAACACCTCATAAGGACTTACTTATGGGAAAAATTGTGACAAGAGGAGAAAAAGAAAGGTTCTTTAGAATTTGAGTAATTTTCTTTGTGAAGAAGTTTACTTTTTTAAACATGAAAGGAAGAACAAACCATACATCAGGCGGATACAAATAAGGAGGGAATGGGCATCATAAACATAGACCTTTGTGTGTGTATGTGTGTGTGCGTGAATGTGTGTGTATACATGTATATACATGGCCCCTTCTGTTGCCAACCTATTTATGGGTTGGTTAGAATCTCAACTTTTGGCCAACAGCCCTGTCACCATTTCTGACCAGTACTGGAAACGCTTTATTGATGACATTTTCTTACTATGGACAGGCCCTGTTTCTGAGTTAGAACAGTTCTCAACCTACATCAACTCCTTGCACCCTACCATTAAGTTTACATTGAACTCATCCACCAACCAGTTACCCTTCCTTGATGTTCAGGTCAGCATTGACAATGGCTACCTAGTGACTGATGTGTACACCAAACCTACAGATTTCCATTCTTATCTACATAGCCTGTCCTGTCATCCTCAACACGTGATCAAAAACATTCCATACAGTCAGTTTCTGAGACTTCGCTGCCTGTGTTCTGACCCTACCACCTTCAGTCGACGCTGTGCAGAAATGACACGTATTTTGCCCGCCGAGGATACAATTCCAGGCTTGTACAGAATGCCAAACATCGTGCTGGCCTCATCCCCAGATCACAGATCCTTCAATACAAACCCAAACAGACAGCCACCAGAACACCCTTCATCGTCACCCACCATCCATCTAACCCACCCCTCCGTCAGTGGCTCAGGGAACTCCACTCCACAATCCTTCACACCAGTAGCAAAATGCAGAAGGCTGTTCCGGACCCACCCATCCTAGGGGAGAGATGTTGTCGCTCCCTGCGTAACCTCCTGATGCCATCCTGCCTTCCAATCCCTCCTGACCCTGATGCCGGCTGTTTCAAGTGTTCAGCTAAACAATGCATCATTTGTGAACAACACTTGATTGAAGGTGTAACTTTCAGCAGTTTCAACACGAGTGAAACTTTCCAAATAAGGCACAAATGACATGTACATCTACCAACGTAGTGTATCTCCTCCACTGCGATATCTGCCCTAAAACTCAATATATAGGACAAACGAAAAATTCTCTCAAAACCAGATTCTACCAACACCGGTCAAACATCCAAACAAATACAGGCACTCAGGTCAACAAACACTTCAACCAAACTGGCCATTCACTTCAAAACTTAAAATGTATCGCAGTGGAAAAGGTGCACTCTGAGAACCTGGACACCAGACTGAGGAAGGAGTCTTTTTGGATGAACAAAATGAAAACCATATTTCCTCTGGGCCTGAACTCTGTCAATTGACGTCACAACAATATCGAGTCAAAACTACGTAATGTAGCCTACGTAAAATATTCTGATGTGTTTGTGTAGCATATCGTAGTCAGTGACTAAAGTCCCCTTGAGGAAGGCGGGTGTACCGCCGAAAATTTGGGAAATTTTTACATTGATTTGTTGCCTTTTCTGTGCACATGCTGCTTGAATTATATATATATATATATATATATATATATATATATATATATATATATATATATATATATATATATGTGTGTGTGTGTGTGTGTGTGTGTGTGTGTGTGTGTGTGTGTGTGTGCGTGCGTGCGTGCGTGTGTGTGCTTGCAAACAAAAACCCCGACTGATCCCGCGCAGACATAGAATACAATGGCAAAGTGATATGGTAAGAACCATGGCTGTTTAACTAGAACTGAAGTTTAATATGCATGATCATTTGATAAGACATTTTAAATACATTACAGCCTATTTTTACTCGTGATTCCCGGCATAACGTGTTTATTTTTTACGCAGTGTATGCATTTTAATTCATTACTAATTACTAAATTGCTCATCACAGGTCCTTACATGAATTATAAGTGGCCTAATATGTTTAATGTATTTTGCCAATTGTTCTAATATGATTATTACTGTAAACATTATTAGCATTGACGGGTGCAGTATTCAAGTGGATAAGAAGTCAAGACTTTCTAACTGGAAAGTTAGGGGGTTGATCGTGTCTGGCTACATCCCGCTTGGTAGGTAAACGGTAGCGATTTTTCCGATTTCCTGAGTCAGCACTATGTGTAGACCTCTTTAATGTCTGCACACTTTTCGTATGTACCCTTATATACGCACACACAACATGAAATGTGTTCCTAAGAGATCCTGTAAATCATCTGTCTGATGGCTAATGGAAACCTGCAAACGCTTAGTATACACGCCCACCGAGGACGTAGTATGTAGACAGTGCAGCCTGCACAGTATGGGCAAAATAACATACATGCATTCATCCGAGAAAAATTGGAACACTGAAAAATTCATTATTACTGTTATTGTCATTGTTTGTTTATTGGTGTGTTGTGTTCTATTCATGTAACATTATTTATCGTCAAAAGTAAAATATAAATAAAAATGTAATAATGAGTTACAGATTTCACCGACAGCCAAAACAACAACAAACAAACAAACAACAACAACAACAACAACAACAGCAACAAAACAAGGACAAGATGTAAAAGCAAAAGAGTATAGAGAAAGAAGAAGTAAACCAAAACCAGACCAAAATAAAACAAAGCACGGAAAAGCAAAAAGATATAAAAACAGAACAGAAACAAAATTAAAAGAATTTCGGGACAATCAGCAAAACGCAGACCAGACGAGGAGAGAGAGAGAGAAGGGGGGGGGGGACAAAAAGAAGCAAGGAAGCTGAAGGGAAAAAAACAGACAGATGGAGGAGAAAGAGGAAAAACCCACGCCTAATTAACGTCACTCTTTCGCCGAAGTGGTTAAGACAGGGGTGTCACTCTGTAATTGCAGGCGTCATTTCCATCGTAGAGGAAGAGGATAAGGGAAAAAATCTGCATTCTAATTTTTATTGTACATTGGACATATGCATTTAGAGTCTATACGAAAAAGGAAGATGGTCGCTTAGAAGAAAAGAAATGAACAGAGAGGATTGTATTGTTGTGTTTTAATCTCAAGTATATCACTGGCTAAATATTTGTGAAGGCCAACAAATATAACAAAAAAGATCAGCGAAGAAGAACATGTAAAAAGACAGGAAATAAACATAAAGAAAGTTGTTTGGTGTAGCTGCATCAACTGAGGTCCGTATAAACACCCAAGGAAAATGGGGAACGATAAGAGAGGAGAGAGAGAGAGGGAGAGAGAGAGAGAGAGAGAGAGAGAGAGAAGAGAAGAGTTTCTAAGTTTACAGAGAGTTGCAAAGACCGAGTGAGAACAACACGTTTCCTGTTAACTCCCAAACGAGCTCCACCTCTTTGTGCCCCTTCCAAAGTACTGACTAGGATGATTCACTTCTCAAGAAAACAAAACATAGGGCAACCGAGAAACTGCCAGTTTTTCGAATATTTTATCACTCGAGTCATACTCAAAATGAATAGATACCAGTAAACAAACAGTGAGAAAGACAGGCAGAAACACACACACACACACGTGCACACACGCACGCGTGCGCGCGCGCGTCAAGGCATGAAACTACCCTCTTCTTCCCCTTTTTTCAGACACATTTTGCCTAATAGTAACCATAGAAAAATGAAACAACCTTAAACTGGTACAAATTGATTTCTTTGCCAGGAATCCTCTTCTTCCCCCTTTTCGGACACATTTTGCATAATAGCAGCCGTAAAAAGTTAAACAATCTTTACCTGGTACTAATTGGATTCTTTGCGAGGCCAGACACTGTAACTTAGTTTAATCGAATAGTCAGTGAAAAATGAAAGGTCTGAGTAATACAGTGCAAGTCATGTCATTCAGTTAACAAATCGCACCCAATGAAAATATTGCACGTTTTCGCAGGACCAGTTCTGTAGACTGAATGTGATAAATGTTCATTCATCAAAACAGAAAAATCTTTGTTGATATATTGTTGTTGTACAAATCAAGAGATAACTTGAACCAAGCATTTATTTATTCAATATTTAAATACACATGTTGCGTACTCTAGATTTTTCAGTTTTGTCTTGTTCTTCTTCAGTAGGCTAGAGCTCCTTCGAGCACACCCAATCTAAGCATATAAATATATACAAACATACGTACCTAGTAAGGGGAGCGGATGTCTGTATCCCATAAAAACCGTGGGAAGAAATTTGGAAGAAATGCAGATGAATGATCGGGAAGGCAGAAATAAGAAAAGAGTCGTGTGAGGAAAATAGAGCATAACAACACAGAGGAATCCCTAGCTACCTAAAGCAAATTAGATAGCACCTGTGGTTCCAAAACAGGAGGTAACCTTAATTTCAGCATCTGCAGTACTCCACTGCTGTATGTATTTTTTACTCTAGATTTTACAATTGTTCAACAGCCGTGCACACAGATATTCCAATGGACGCACATACACACTCATACATACACGTGCGCGCGCACACACGAAGGCAATGGTGACCTTTATCAAGCTAACCTCTCCTTCTTTGCTATAATTTCAATGAAGACTGAAAAACGTGCTGTCCTTTTTCTTCAATATCTTAACTGAAAGCAGCGCTGAAAAACTCATTAATTAACTCGCCAACACCAGGATAATTACTTTGTCAGCGACAGCTGTAGTCAGCGCTAAGTCCATTCACGTGAACCAGTATCAGAATCCCCATGGCTTCCAGTGATAGAAGGGTTCTCCTGTATTGTCAGCCATAGCTTCAGAGCTTAATAACTAATTCTCTCTTGTCCGGCTTTTGTAGGGGGAAGAATTGCTGGGCGTCTGTATCTCTCATAGCTCTTGTCCAGTTTCGTTTGGCGAAGACTGCCACGTGCTCTAAAAAGTCCTTTTATGTTATTTGTCTGCCTCTTTCTGCAAAGCTCGGTTCCTACATGGTAGCAAATGCCCTGAAGTGGCAGCTTTCCCAGCACCTCTTCTGTTCATGGGAGAGCAGATGATAAAGATTTTATCTTGATTACCATCGTGCTAGAGCTTTGGTGTTCATTAGGAAGATGCCACTAATTTGGTGCCGATGTAGGAGGAAGGGAAACACCCCCACTTCAAATGATTCCGGGTGGAATTGATTCGTCCTGAAGAAAGGATGAGTTCTTGATGGTGGAATTAAGCCGCTTGCCACTTTTCGCCAGATACCGTTTGAATATCAATTATTGTACTTTCTGGATGATGGCCCAGATGAAGATACATTAGAAGAGGGATTTCCTTTGTGCGGAGTTGTAAGAAAAGGAAAAAACAAATGTTGTGTTTCTAAGTGCAGTGAATTGGAAGGAATCAATCAGAAATGGATCCAGATAAGTGCACATGAATCAGCGACCAAGTCGATATAGTTGCCCTCTTTGCCATGGCTGATGTACACATGCTTACAGCCTAGTTGACTGCTATGACAAAGAAGTCATATTTATTCCATGGAATTAATCGGTTAAACTTTTTTTGCACTCTGAATATTCTGATCTGATTGTTTTCAACTTAGCATACATGCCATGAATGTATCTGATAAAGACTCAAGTGATTGCAGGGACCAAAGAGATCATTAGAATTCTGTACATATCTCTGCTGTAATAGGTCAGTAATAGCCCTACTACTAGTCTTATTTACTTACTTTCTGTTTTGTCATTGGCATGTATTGCAGCAAGGAAGGTTCTCCACATGTATTTGAAGGCATACAGTTTGTACGTGAGATTTTCAACAACATAGTATAGATCCAAACCATAGTCACAGCTTGTACTGTCATTTCTTCCGATGAAAATAAACAAGCATGTGCAAAGACAAAAGCGCCCCACCATCTTCCCATCCTCGTGCGCGCGCGTGCACACACACACACACACACACACACACACACACACACACACACACACACACACACACACACACACACACACTCTCTCTCTCTCTCTCTCTCTCTCTCTCTCTCTCACTCACAGAGAGAGAGAGAGAGAGACGCAAACATGCATGTATATTTATGTAGGACTGTATCCAGGCACATTTTCGCACGCACCTACACGCACTCACACACAAACACACACACACACACACACACACACACACACATATATATATATATATATATATATATATATATATATATATATAATATGTATGTATACACATAAACACACAAATGCACGCACGTGTACACATGCAGTCACGCGGGCGTGCTCACACATTTATCTCTTTGCAAAGAAGTAAGTGAAAAAGAGATTAGGTGTGGGGGTGGGAGGATCTCAGAGAAAGAGGGAGATGGTTAGAATGTTTTGACGACTTTTTTTAATAATTTTTTTTATACCGTTTTCTGCCGTCATTCTCTCTTATCTATCTATATGTTTGCAGTTTTTCCATCAACTCCGTTTCCTTCCGTCTGTGCACTTTGTCCTTTTTTCTGCTCAACGTGTATCATGTTTCTCTCTGTTAGCATTTTGTTAGAGAATTTATGCCCTTTTGTCTGACATATGATTTGTTTTTGTTGGTCATTTGTCATCTGTGAAACAAATCTCTTTTGTCCAAATAACGTGTTATTATGTTCTTACTATATTCATGTAACAGTCGCTTTATTTATTGTGTTCTTATCATTTTTCTGACGTCTCTGAGTGTTTTTGTCTAACCTTTGACCAGATTCTGTTATCCGAATGTCAGGCATGTATTTTCCATTCATTCGTCTTATAGTCAATCTAAACATTTTAGAATCTGATGCCTGTAATACTGTGTGTTGCCTTTGCTTCCACTGGGATAATTCAGACAAGTGATTTTTCTTTTTAATCCAATATATCCATTGGCAGTGATATTTCTGCCCGTCTAAATTTCAGTTTATCTTGTTCTATAGGAGTGCCCAAAACACTTAATGACTTATATCATTCTGGATATATACGAAACTAAAAGCAAAAGTTCCATGGAAGGGGGTTGTGAGCGGAATGGATGATTGAAATGTTACTTTTGACGCTGACATTTAGCAGGCTTGTAAATGCTTATCAATGAAAATGATCTGTTTATATGATTAATTGATACTGCAAACAAGCTAGTTTCTGCTTCGTCTTCTTCTTCTTCTTCTCTCTCTCTCTCCCTCTCTCTCTCTCTCTCTCTCTCTCTCTCTCTCTCTCTCTCTCTCTCTCTCTCCCTCTCTCGCTCTCTCTCTCTGTCTGTCTGTCTGTCTCTCTCTCCTTTTTGGGGAGAGGGGTTGATTTTTTTCTCTCTCTCTTTCTTTTACTGTCTGCTTGTATTGTCATTGGTTTAGCAGGCAGAAAAAAATGAAGATCAGCAGCAGGCTGGAAGACCTAAACAGGACAAAGTCCAAATGATGTCAGAGTCTTATTTACACCATCGGCCCAGGTTTCCCTTGGTCTGCCTATTGTTATAAATTAAATCTAGTATCTTGTGCCAGCGTGTGGATTACTGACTGGTCAGATTATCCTTACTATCATTGTTTAAAGCCAAGCCAATTGCACATAACCATATCAGGTATATAACCATGTCAACACCTCTTGGACTGGAGGGAAAAAACTGCATAAAAATTTTAAGCGCACATCTCAACGCATTTGCACACATAATCTAAGGATATCCGCCTGCCATAGACCATATCACCGAATTTATCGGCAAACCTTGTAAGTGTATAAACATAAGTAAGTTCACTAAAACATAAGTGAAAACAAGGCTTTTTAAATTTAATTTACCTTAAATTGCTTCTGCACGTCACATTTTCTTAGAGCCAAAATGCATTTTATACATGTGCCCAGTTATCAATCCTAAGAGAAAGCGTGGAAAGCTTTAAGGAAAACATACATGTGAATGAGCCAACAAGACAGAAAATGACAGGAAGGAGCAGGGGAGAAACAAAGGGACAGATAGAAAGAAGGAAATTTTTAACACAGTCAGGTGACCAAATCACTTAATCTTCTGTTGATGAATATGATGGTGGACTTCAGTTGTTTTCACTATACCTCTGGTCTTGGTGCTGTAACCGTGTCACATCTGGTCTTGTCACATTTCACAGATGGTAATTTACTAAGCCATCAACACACACAAACCATCCAACTCATGTTGGGTAAAAACAAAGAAACGTCAGTTACAATAAACCCATTCATCCATTTCCGTAGCAGAAACATGAACCAGCCAGCCAACCAAACCATAGAAGCTTCATAAAGAATGACACTATTATCACTTTACATCCAAGTGTAAGCGCCTGAAATAGCTTAATGCCGAAGGAAATAATGGTTTGCACATGGATACATGCCAGCACTAAGTGCTAACCAAACAACCATGATATTATACTGATATTCAAAACGTCCCGATCCAATCTGCTGGCACCCAGAGCACCCTCTGTCTGAAAGGGCAAGAAGTCAAATCTACACGAGTAAGCACCCTGTAACGGTCATCAAGGGACAAAACTAACGCCAGGGAATCACTGATCGCTCTTTGATGCGGGAAATACAGAAAACATACGCTTGCTCCTGGGAGTAAAATTAATGCTCGCCTTCTTCGTGGTCACTGTGAGAGGGGAGCTGGCGCGGGCGTTCGACTGTCTGGAACCTTTTGTACCATGTGGAAAGGAGATTGTTTCATTTGAACTCAGACGCTCGATTATGAACATTGTTCTTGCATGACGAAGATGGACGAGCGATCAGAATATTTCATTGTAAGTTAGTTTTCGTAAGTTAGTTTTCGCACTGTTGGAGAAACTGGCAAATATGGAATAAGGTTTATTTATTACTGTCGTTAAAACACCTTTAAATCTCTTTTGTTGGTTGAAAGACAGAGTATTATACTGAAATACTTTTTTAAGGACGCAGATCATTGCCTTTTGCTACAAACACAGTAAGTTCTTGATTGTTTGTCTGTATCTCTTTTTTTTTTTTTTTTTTTTCTTTGGGTAGCTCTTTTATCAATGTCTTTCGGCTGATTCACTCCCAGAATGAGCTTTTGTCTTTTGTTGTTCCTTTTGAGTGCATTAAGTTTAGAACACACACATATATTATATAACTATGTATATACATAATAATAATAATGAATATATACATATATCTGTATGTATGTGTGTGTGTGTGTATGTATGTATGTATATATATATTAATATATACGAGTATATATATACATATATGTAGTTTTTGTGTGTGTGTACACACATATCTTTCTCTCTCTCTCTCTCTCTCTCTCTCTCTCTCTCTCTCTCTATATATATATATATATATATATATATATATATATATATATATATATATAGATACATAGATAGATAGATAGATATAGATGTATGTATATATACATATATATGCATGTGTATAGATAGATAGATTATATAGATATACATGTACATACACGCATACACGCACACACACACACACAACACATCATATATATATATATGGTATGTATGTGTATGTGTACACACATTTCTGCGCCACCTCGGTGGTACTGATCCCATGCCACACATTCCAGCCCCATAACACATCAGCAGCCCCAAGTTCAAACAGTTGACCCCGATGTCTACAAGCCAATGGATGGCACAAGTGTTAAGCTGTCAAGGGGGCCACCCCCAGAGAAGACCCTGCGCTGTTACTGGGTCACTGTGGTGGGGGCTTACAATAGTTGCTCTGATTTGGCTTACTGAGGACACTATCTGCTAGTCGCCTGCCAACGACAGTCATTGCAGGGTCATAGATGCACAAATATGAAAAAGGTGGAGGAAACGAACTGAGGTCACCACGAGATCAGGGCTTGAAGGATCACAGAACATGAGAAATTGTTCTCTATGCTATAATGGTGATTGATTTCATAATCATAGTGGTTATAATCATGACACTGAGACTGCGTGATAGGACTGCACTTGTACGCTTACTATCATATGTCCTGACATCAACCAGGCCTGAGAGATACAGACACCTGTAGGGTTGGTCAGAAAATTTGAGCAGCATTCTCAGTGAGGCATCCGTAAAGTGGATGAGACTCAACCGTGTGATCCCAGTCTTCCTACCTCCATAGTATGCACAATTTGGATAGGAGCGAGCCAGCAGAAAAATCACACACACACAAATTTTTTTAACCGATGAGGATTCGAACTCACGACCTCCCAGCAGGTAGTGTGTTGCGTAACTGCTTCGATCCAGTGACTGATGTTGTAAATTTAGAATTAATTTATCGAAAAGGCAGAGACTGCATTAAAGAATCTTAATGAGATTTCACAGAGATAAAAAAGCTGCTGCATGTTTAAATGTCTGCACTTACCGAACCGTCCTTACAGAAATCTGAAAAGAATCTGTAGAGTTTGGAAAAGGATGGTGTGGAAAAGGATGGTGTCCTTAAAGTCTTTTTAGCACGTAGGTACTGAATTAAGATCTTTTCTTGAACAGTATACAATGTAAAGAAAATTCAGATCACAAAGTTTTGGAAAAAAAATGTTTCTTTAGGTTACTGCATGTTTTTTTTTAAAGTAAGTACAGGAGGGCAGCATTCACTTTCAACTAAAGGTACATTTTGCATAAATTGAATCATGCTATTTTTGATTAGTGCCACTTTGGTAGTATGTATAAATAGTTCTGGCTTGTTGGAGATTGTGTTTGTTATGACGGTTGAGTAAGAACTTGAGTGCAGGCGTCAGCTTTGCTTTGACATTGTTAATTGTATGCGGCCATTGTAACTGCTGTGTGTGTGCTTTTGTGTTTGCGTTTACCCGAGAGAGAGAGAGAGGGGGGGGGGGGGCAGGCGGAGAGAGAGATTATGTTTTGGAATTGTGCACAGCAGGCTATCATGTGACATGTAATTATTCATGTACATATATGTTTATGATCATTAATTTTTACATGTTTGTATGGTTGGATATTTTTTTTTAGCATGTCTTTGTCTGTGCATGTTTATTGATGTGTGTACAATATTCTGATGAATGTGTATGGGTGATGCATTGGTAGCTCGGTGTTCATCACACTGTGTATCTTGCGTAATATGTAACATGCTGTGAATCCAAATGAGTTCGAAGAATAGCGCTATACAAAATTTAGTAGTTGTTGTGGTAGAAGTATTGGTATCATTATCACTCAGCGCTTAGATTTGATTTTATCAAGATTTTGCGCTATATAAATAAAATATATTATTATTATTATTATCATCATCGTCGTTAGTAGTAGTAGTAGTAGTAGTAGTAGTGTTATCATTAATGTTTGCTTTGGCATATATATGCATACGATGCAATATTTCAAGCAGAATCATTGCTTGTAAATGTGGCAATATGGATAGACAATACAGACGTATCTTTCCCTTCTCCAAATGTTTCTCTTGTGTTGAACACTCAGTGATTCATTTCTTCCTTGATAAGGCACAAACTGAAAGATAAACCAATCTGTGAACAATTTTTTTCTTTGTATTACCAAGATATCTAAACTAATTGCACATAAGCGGCTGTTTTAACAGTGTATGTCTCACATTTCCTGTTTTGTTACAACAGTAGTTGTTTGACAGTCAGTCTCAGGTTTGCATGTACCGGCATATGAATTACTTTCCATCACATGGCTTCTGTAGTATATAGTATGTGGAATTCTCTGAAAGCAGTAACACAATCATGATAAAACTGAAAACTCATAATGCACCACAAGATTGACTGATGA
>JAPXFY010000014.1:45338931-45342067 GCA_030674185.1 Monoplex corrugatus | reverse complement strand
AACATATACACATGGTGTTTTGCGTGCATACACACACGAAGGAGGGGTTAAAACACCAGCAGGTCTACATTACATGTTAATCGGAGGTACTGAGGCATGATCGAACCCAGACCTTTCAGTTAGTAATCCAGCATCTATAGATACTACTTGGCTGTGATTCCGCAATTTTGGATAAGGATTTTCTTCCCGCTCCTCCTTCTCCCCTTCCCCCTCCAGTCCACTGCTCTTCCCATTAGACCCTGACTGAGACTGGGTGCTTGTCTTTCAGATGAGATGATAAAATAAGTTTCTCAGTGAGCATGCAGTAAGCACAGTTTAATGAACTGATACTAGAAATGTGTTGTCATTGTTCATAACCCCACTTCAATCGTTTCAGAAAAGTGTATAAACAGATGAGGGGCTGGGGAAGATGCTGTATTGAGTGTGAATCTCTTCCCAGAGAAAGTAGCCTGAGTTACACGTGGAAAATTCATGTGCTAACATACGAATACAGTACATTGAAATGCTGGGTCTGCATTAACAACCAATCTCAGTTCTTGTCATTAGATAATAATTTGACAAATTTCAAAATTGTTGATCACGCTTGAGCTAAACAGATACAGAGACAGATAGAGAAAGAGAGGGATAAACAATAGAAGGATAGCAGGGAAGATGAGGGAGTTAGAGGAGGGGGAAGAGGAGAGGAAATACGTAAACAAAGAAACAGATGTGGTATAATTCTTTCAGCAACAACCGTCCATAGATTGTTTCCAATCTACAGTTAATTGTTGGTAAAGACCAGGTCGCTGGAGTAGAAAACTCTTAATATCTTTTAATATCTCCGCAACATCCTGTGATGGGGCATGTCATCTTGGCCTTCAACACTGTTCCTACACAATTTCAGCTACTGCGCAGAGAACGCGATTATATCCCTTCCTGATGTAAAACGCGAGTTGTTTCCTTGCGTGTCCAGTCGAGGGTACATTTATTTCCCAGTGATGTTATCAAGATGATAAGAAAAGAAGCACGCTCTTTGTCTAAACCTTGGCAATTTTGCTGCATGAAGCTTCATGGGTTGCCAAGTGTATATGTCGCTTGGATTCCAGGAGGTGTGCAGAGATGTTATTTTCGTTTTACTGATACCAAATTTTGAGTGCTTTCGGTTCGAGTTCAAGGGTTGTGCTGGTGATATTTTTAGTGATAATTGTTGAAGAAACCTGGAAAGTGTTTTTAATATGTCCACAAAGTTTGGTAATAAACTTTTGTATTTTCAACAGGGTCTTCTTGTCTTATTGTCAATATTGTTTCTGCAGTCCTGCTGTATGGCGGGTGTAGTACAGCATATCACATGCCTTCTTTAGCAAATCTACATAACTACAGCTTGCAGAACATTTGTTTTCACTGACTAGCCCCAGAGTTAGTACTAGTTTCTCCGTGGGGATGCTGGGGGCTCTTTCAGTATAAATACCATCCCCTCCTTCTGGAAATTCTGTGCTAGAAATTTCCTCTTTTCTCTCACTCTCTTTGTTTCTGCCTTGTTCCTTTGCTTTCTGTCATTTCTCCCTACCATTTTCTGCCTTGCTGGTCTATTCACCTGTATGTGTTAGATAAAGTCTTACGTAATTTTTCTTAGGATTGATAACTGGGTACATGTATTAAGTGCATTTTGGCTCCAGGGAGGTAAGATACGCGGAAGCAATTTCAGTAATTTATGCCCGTTTTTATATATGTTTTGTGTCCTTAGGTATGCTTGATTTTATATTCAGGTGTCTTTTTTTCAGTCGCCTGTGCGATAAATTGGACGGGGTGGTCAGTGCCGGGGGCATGTCCTTAGATTATGTGTGCAAATGCATTGACATGTGTACTTAATTTTTATTTTCGTATTTCCTTTTGGAATTTTTGAACGTTTAGAAGCGGTTATAGCCCTGATATGGCTCTACGCAGTCGGCTGGGCTTTAAACAACAATAACAATTTAAAAAAATAGCTTGAATAAGTTTAAGGTGACTTTTACCTCCGTGTACGTATGTTGAAGAGATGAGTCTAAACAGTCATTTCATGATATCATATTTATGCTCGTTTTCTGTCTTTGTACTCCCCATTGAAATGTGTCATCTCAGACGCAGATGTACATGTACAGGAAAATAGATATTTCAATTTATTGTTGAAAATTCGTGCTTCAAATGAAAATACTTGTGTTTTCTGTTTTTCGTTACTGATGTCTGCCTCTTGGAAGGTAATGGATTATAGCGTTAAACAAGAAAAAACGAGAAAGAGAAAAAGAGAGAATATGTTGGAACCATCTGTATTGGTGTGTGTGTGCGCGCGCGCGTGAGAGAGAGAGAGAGACAGACAGACAGACAGACAGAGAGAATATGATAACTTGGAGTTGGATCAAGGGTCATTCGCAAAGCAGGTTTGAGTGTACCTAGCTGAGCATCTTGTGTGTGTGTGTGTGTGTGTGTGTGTGTGTGTGTGTGTGTGTGTGGTGGTTGTGTGGTGTGTGTGTGTGTGTGTGTGTGTGTATGAGAAAGAGAGAGAGAGCTGATGATGATGATGACGGCTTGGGTCTGGGGTCACAACCTTACTACCCTCCTTCTTTCCTCCCCTCATGTTGCTGTGCTTTGTACCCTGGAGGTTTTGTCGTTGTTGGTGATTGCTCTGGTGAATGCTGATACCGCGTGAGAGGGTGGGTGGGTGTTTTAGTTCTTAAATCAAGATCTGGCACCTTATAACTATCAATACTGTTATCATTATTAAACACAATGAGCTATTCAAGTCACTCAGTAGCTGTGTATTTCTTAGTAAATAATTGATGGGGCGGGGAGGAGAAGTTGAAGACTCTGTGTGTGTGTGTGTGTGTGTGCGCGCGCGTGCGTACGTACGTTCGTGCGTGCGTGTGTGTGTGTGTGCGTGTGTGTGTGTGTGCGTGTGTGTGTGTGCGTGTGTTTGTGTGTGTGTGTGTGTGTGTGTGTGTGTGTTTCTAAACTGACTTTGCACATACTCTTGGAGTTGTTTCAAGAAATATGAATGTAAGGTTGTTAAAAAATATGAATGTAAGGTTATCTAACATGTGAGAATGATAGTGTAAGGCAAGTTATCTACCATGACAGAACGATTGTGATAAAGGCTGTAAAACTATAATGAACTGCATGTAGG
>JAPXFY010000014.1:45311431-45336431 GCA_030674185.1 Monoplex corrugatus | reverse complement strand
CACACACACACACACACACACAGAGTGTGTGTAAGCCTGCATGCTCGATCTCAGATCCATGAACGCCATGGTTATGGGAAAAGTTTTGGTGTAAAACCTGAGAAATGTGTTCATGCATTGATGCTACCTTTGGTTATTGCTTCTGATTATTTGTGAAGTTTGGTTGATTTGTGCACTTTTTGTGTTGTTCCATTGTTAAGATTGTTGTAGTTTGGAGTTTGTTTCAGTGGAATTTATAGCGCTTACACAGTTCCACCTGCCTTCAGCTAAATCTACCAGTGATTTTATCTACAGACGCATTTAACCTTTGCAAAACCATTTAGTTGGCAAGCTCTTAAAATGAGGAGGAGGGATGGAAGACAACGGAAATAACGGAACACCAGGCTGACACCAGCAGAATGTTTGGAACGTTAAGATTTGCAGAGGAAAGGCTGATTTTTATGTTCGGGCTGAGATTGAACTCGAGATATCAGATCTTGAGTCCACGGCTCTAACAACAGAGCCAACCAGCTGGCTTAAAAAAAGAAAGAAAGAAAAGAAAAGAAAAAGCAAAAAAGAAAACATCTCTGGGGATGGAAACCAGGTCATTTGCGGCCAGGCGAGCATCTCACCCCTAGATCATAATATAAAGTGAATTCTCCTCACTGGGAATTGAACTCAGATCACCTGCGGGCAGGCGAGTATTTTACCCCAGACTATAGTACAAGACATCTCCCCTGCTGGGAACTTAATCGAAGTCCCCTGCACGACAAGCATTGGAATCAATTACTAACAATGTGTTTGGTCTCTTACAGTATGCCATTGTGTGATCCTGTGGTTTTGACTGTAAAATGACTTACTCTGGCTCCCATTTATTAAGTTGTGAGTTTGTTCAGAATTGTCAAATTTCATATGGGATGCAGTAAATGTATTTCAACATACTGATGTGATGATGATTTTGGTTTGAGGGAGCGAAGATGGGAAGGCCGCGAGAGAGAGAGAGAGGGGGGGGAGGAGGGAGGAGGGAGAGGGAGAGAGAGGGAGAGAAAGAGAATTTCAATGAAAATGAATCTTAGGCATAACATCCAACATAGTGTGTGCAGGGTGGCTGTGCCGTACATATCATTAACCCGAACAACGTTCTGCTGCCTTTAACCATAATGTTTTTGTGTGTGTGTGTGTGTGTGTGTGTGTGTGTGTGTGTGTGTGTGTGTGTGTGTGTGTGTGTGTGTGTGTGTGCGTGCGTGTGTGTGTATGTGTATGTGTGCGCGCGCGCGCTCGTGAGAGAGAGAGGAAAGAGAGGGAGAGTGCATTTCAAGTACGTTCAAATTTTTCGGATGGAAAAGTAATATCTGCAAGAAATGACGTTTCTTTGAAATGTAAGTGAATAAATGAATTAATAACATCTTCACTAAATCTGTACACCTTGATACAAAAAAGGTCTGCAAATATTTACAATTCTTGTATGAAGAATACATGAATATTTATCATTTTACTTCAAATCAATTAAATAGATGCATCACAGGAAGTGAAATAATTCCGCCCTTTGTAAGTGTCTACATTTTTTGACGTATTCTCATCACATTATTCCATCAGACCTTATTTCACCACAAATACATGGAACAAGCAGCTCAGTCTTTTGTAACATATCCCTGACATATCCGCCAACTCGTTGGTCCTCGACTGTTGCTTTTTTAAAATCTTCTTTTGAAAAACAAACGGGAGATTGTTTCTTATTGACCTGGAGAGTGAGTGTGTGTGTGTGTGTGTGTGTGTGTGTGTGTGTGTGTGTGTGTGTGTGTGTGTGTGTGTGTGTGTGTGTGTGTGCTTGCGTGCGTGTGTGTGTGTGTGTGTGTGTTGTGTGTGTGTGTGTGTGTGTGTGTGGTGTGTGTGACAAAAAAAATGTGTCAACAAAATTTTCTCAGCTCTTTACGAGTGAATCGTTACAAAATCTTGGTCAAAGGTGTGGACTTTTGAGGACCCAGGAAAGTGTCAGTTGTTGAGGTAAAACTACAACATCAAGATTATACAGTCGAAAAAGCCTAAGATTAGCACTGTTTTGAGCTTAAATTTAGAACTGTTTAAATGATATGTGTGAACAGCGCTTTCTGGGGGACTTCTGACATTATTTGAAATCTGTTCTAAATGTTGTATGAAATATAAAAAAAAAAAAGGGGGGGGGGAGGGACTGTTAGAGTGGCTTGACCATATTGGGATTGTTGTGGTGGTGGTCTATAGTTCTCAAAATCTGATACAAAGAAAGAAAGAAACAAGAAAATATTTTAAGTCCAGAGTGTCATGTAGGCGCATATTTTAATGGCCAAAGAAGAAACAAACTTTGTCATGACTTTCAAGATGGGTTTCCTTCAAGATTATGTATTCCTACCTAATGTCGCGTTTTACTGAACTTAAGAAACAAACTAGTCATATACGAAGTCTCGTTATGAAACATTTCAAGTTGTAAAACAAGTGGTTAATGATGCAAATTCATCATATGATTTTCACTATTTGGCCAAAAACGATGGCCAAGAAAAGAGCGTTAAGCAAACGTGACTTTTTGAGATACTGCCTCTGGACAGTCGTACATTTTTATTCGTCTGTTTGTTTATACGCTTACAAATTGACAGATGGAGTGAGACAGAGACAAGCAGACAGACAGTGAGAATACTACTGGTTAAAATATTATCATTCTTCATCATTCTCTATCCTCCTCTCTCTCTCTCTCTCTCTCTCTCTCTCTCTCTCTCTCTCTCTCTCTCTCTCTCTCTCTCGCCTTCGGAGTTGCCTTCCTTGTTCAGTTTCCGACAAGACGCTCGCTCAAAAGTGAGTACAAAAACATTGTATTTTTTTCGTATCAAAGAGTTGTCCAGCATGCTTGTTGAAGGACTTTCAGCATCGTTTTCCTAACACAGTGCTGGGTAATCTTGTAGAATAGAATACGAAAATAATTGGAGCTAATTTCACGCACTTATACGGTGTTTTCGGTTCTGCTGGATGTAAAGAGACGTAAGACACCCTTACCTACTCACTTTGACCAGTCCTTCCCCACAAACATGCACAAAATATCCCTGAATGACTGGCGACCACAGCTCCATCAGTCACCTGCACGCCATATTTATAGACAACTCCCCACTAGTGATGACGTTGTGCCCATGTGATCAGCAACCAAAATGGCGTGCAGGTGACTGCTGGAGCTGTGGTCGCCAGTCATTCAGGGATATTTTGTGCATGTTTGTGGGGAAGGACTGGTCAAAGTGAGTAGGTAAGGGTGTCTTACGTCTCTTACATCCAGCAGAACCGAAAACCCGTATAAGTGCGTGAAATTAGCTCCAATTATTTTCGTATTCTATTCTACAAGATTACCCAGTGCTGCAATAAAAGGTTCTCTCATCGTTTAAAATTGATAGTAAGGGCAACCAGACAGTGGTGGTGTTGCGCCTGACGAACACATGTGCCAGTCAACACACTGTGATACAAGAAGATGGCTACAGTGCTGTGTACAGAAGAAAATGTCCATCAGGTTTATAGGGACAGACGAAGGGCTGAGGCTCACAGAAGTACACTAAAGAAAGATCGGGCAAGTCATGTTTACTCTCCATCAGGTTTGTTTCGTCCCACCCCTCCAAGTTTGTTTAATTTAAGGCCAACTGACAATATTACGGTGTGTGACACATGCCAGTACGACAGCCCTACCCCTTGCTGTGTACCTGAATCAGCACGAGAAACACGGCGTGTTGAACCGGATTGTTTGTATCCAAACACGACCGCGCAACAAGACACAGAATTCCACGACGAAAACGGGTCAGGCGAGGAAACGACTACTGATATTGTTGACACAGAAAATGTCTACAGTGTGAGGCAAACAGAAACAGTCCATAATGAAAGACAGTACTGTGGTTGATGTTCTTCAAGCAGATGATCAAACTGATGCACAGAGTGAAGACAGTGTCAGCAGTGTAACTGATGTCCATGATACACACCAGCAACACAGGGCTGCTGACAAGCCCGATGTCACAATCAGTGATATCATGGCAGCTCTCAATGAATGGAAAAAGAAAATGAACAATCCTATCAGTAGTTTCCAGCCAAGAAAAAGAAGAGAATTCCAATGCTGGGGCTGTCACAAGTGGAGACCTTCCAACTGGACAGAATAGAAACAAGACAGATTTATCGCCCAGCTAACTGACTGACTGAAACAAGTGTTTTTCTACCAGTGACTGTACATAATGGTGATGAGTGATATACATGTATGACTTTAACATAACCGTGACATAGTGACTGTACATAATGGTGATGAGTGATATATGATTTTAACATAACCGTGACATAGTTACCAGGTCGCGATGTATGATCATGTTAAAAGTCGATCATGTTTGTCAGTGTCAGTGTTTCACTGACCACCGCTCCCTGTCCCCTGTGTTCCCTGTGAATGGGCTGACAGCCTAAAACAGTAAAACATTCGTATTCGTATTCTTATTCGTAGTCTCTCTCTCCTTCTTTGTTTCTTTCTTTCTCTCCTTTTATCTTTCGCTCTCTCTTTCTCCTTCTCTTTCTCCTGTTTCTCTCATTCTCTCTCTCTCGCTCTCTCTTATTCTCTCCATCGCTCTTTGTCTCCCCACCCCTCCTCGCTCTCTCTTTGTGTGTGCATCTGTCAGAAGCAAAAGTGAAAACTGAAAGAACGAAACAAATAAAAAAAAAATAAAAAAAACTTACAGACTTTACGCTAAAACAAGACAGATAAACCTTGGGGATGACAGACTGTCATTCAGAGTGTTGCCTGCAGGCGCATACTATACCTGTCACTCAGCAATGACAAGGATGCAACAGCAGTCACGCCAAGGTCTAGCCCGGTGGAAAAGGGAACGTATTCACACTGACTGTTCATCTGTCTGTCCGGGTGTAAGACACCAAAAAGGGTTGAGTGCTGGGTTGCTGGTAGGTGGGTTTCTGTGATATGAATCTGTGGGGTGTTGGTACAGTGCACTCATACTGACCCCATTTGCTGTTGTTGTTTTTGTTCTTGCTTGTTTGTTTGTTTAGGATATAGCAGATAAAGAGATACATATACTATAATAAAGATACTATAATACAATCATCTAAACTGTTTTAGTAACTAATTGATACAAGGATGTGCATAGAACCCATAAGCTGAATAGGACATAAAGACCTTGCCAGCGAGTAGGGCATATGTGCAGGTATACGATTTATGGCATGATCACTTCAGATCTTATCCATCACATTGTGACCTCAGTGCATACGGAATTCATTCCGAGCGTGTAGACGCCATCTTGAGAAACTGAAATGGTAACTCTCTCTCTCTCTCTCTCTCTTTATATATATATATATATATATATATATATATATATATATATATATATATATATATATATATATATATATATATATATAAAGATACGTTTCCACGCACACATATGTAGCTCAGTTGGTTCAAAAACCTCCCTGGGAAGTGAAAAGTACTTGGTTTGATTCCCAGTCGGACAGAGATTCTCTCTCTCTCTCTCTCTTTCTCTCTCTCTCTCACACACACACACACACACACACACACACACACACACACACACACACAACACACACACACACACACACACACACACACACACACACACACACACACACACACACACACACATACACAATTCCAGAGAACCTGGCGTGATGGTCTGGGTATTGGTCTTCCGGATCAGACGATAAACTTAGAAAAAGATCCCACGATAATCAAAGAGTTGTCCACTGTAAAATTCTGTAGAAAAATCTGCTTTCACGGGTGTGAATGAAAACATGCGCAGACAGGAAAAAACAGAAGAAAAAATAGTGGTGTCATACTATGGCAAGTTGCTTTCCATGGGGAGAACAACCCCCACACCTCGCGGGAAAAATATATCCGCTCCGAGGAAAAAGTCTGAAGTCTGCCGCTTCTTCAAGAGGGATTCATCACACATTGGCACTTGCATACGCGTTCACTGTTATATGGCAGACTCCTCCAGCCCTCGCAAAACATATGCGCTGGCAAGGTCTTGCAACGTCGAAGAGAACGGGACTTACGAAACATTGACACCACCAGAATGATTGGAACATTAAGTTTGGCTGCAAATAAGACAAGTGAATCGAAACGCATACACCGTAATTGATCAGCTGTCTGTCTGTCTGTCTCGTATAAAGACGCATAGGCGCGCGCGCGCGCGCACACACCACACACACACACACACACACACACACACACACACACACACAACACACACACCACCACACGCACGCACGCACGCAAGCTCGCATAAGGAGAGAGAAAGAATGATGCACAGAATCAGAGAAACAATGACATAGTCAAGTCATACTAACAATGACCCTTTTCTATTCAAAAACTGTTACAGAAAATACAGACTTTGTGCCTCTCAAGGTCCCTGTGGCCTTTCATCAGCTTCATTTGAAATAAAACTCGACACACATTGACAATAATGGTAGACTCACAACTATTGTCAGAGGTTTTAGAGAAAAAGATGTTCACACACCTTTCTCAGAAAGCGCTAGTTTTAATTGTTGTTGTTGTTGTTTTAAAACTGTATGGGCCTGACTTGGCGCCAGACTCTAGAATAGAACCCCTAAGCAGTCCACATCTACGACCACATTTTGGTGTAAAAAATCTATCCAGAAACAGCTGAGAAAATCTTGTCAACAAATTTTTATTACAGACACACACCTTTGCCCTGTCGATATGAAACAGTCCTTCGTTTGAAAAACTGGGGCGGGGGGGGATGGAAAAAGAATGAGCAGAAAAGCTTAAGTTGCCACCAACAATAGGGATACAACAAAGTCCGGGCAGATAGAAAAGTACACCTGTCATACATATCTTAGACGCATGCATGCACGCAAATATATATGCACGTACGTACACAGACAGAGACATACAGAGAGAGGAGAGAAGGAGAGAGAGAAGAGAACACTGAAAACTCCTGAATGTAGCACAGAAAAGACAAGGTGAGGTTACAATAGACCGTGAAAATATACACACAGGGTGTCTAATCATCTTTTACAAACGCGTACACGGATGCTGGCTTGTGCCCCAGCGCATACATGTATATCCACGCGCATGCATGCATACACATTTTTTACTTGCTAATGCGTAATAATAATATTTCATGTTATTAGTTTGAAAAGTCCGAATCGTGAGTACGGTGTATAGTAAGTTCATTTGCCATTTCCATAGTATCCACTCATCAATCATGTAGAGGTAAGTGTCAGAATGGATCAGACGTTCGCCTGCCAGTAACTAAACTTGAGGCTCCAGGGTTTTGTCTCCCATTGAGGCCGCGACTTTTCTCCTCAGTTCGACCGGAAAATCGAGTCGAATGTTTAGTCCTTCGGGAGGGACAAAAAACACGAGTCGGCAGTTGAAAATCGTTAAGAACGGGACATTCGCCCCGCCGCCCTGCCATAAAAATATTGTGGAGAGTTAGGTTTATTTCCCTGGGGCCTCACCTTGAAGCGCAGTTAGCCTTCTTGCCTTTTCTGGACAAAAAAGAAAAGAAAAAAATGTGAGAGACAGCAAGACAGTGTGAGTAACAGAGAGTCAATAACATAGGGAAGGAGACGGAGAAGAGAGAAAGAGGGACTCTGCTGGAACAGTGTGTGTGTGTGTGTGTGCGTGTGAGAGAGAGAGAGAGAGGATAACAACTTGGGTCAAGGGTCACGTGCCTGTCAAGCTTGAGCGTACACTAGCTCAGCATCTTGTGTGTTAGTGAATGTGTGTGTGCGCGTGCGTGTGTGTGTGAAAGAAAGAGAGGAGGGGGGGGGGGGAATGACGTCTCGGGTCAGGGGAGTTTTTGGTCGTTGTTCGGTGGTTGCTTTTGTGAAAAATGAGAGTGCGCGCCTTGGTTTGATTTTTGAATGAAGATCTGGCACTTTATGAATGTCATTAGTACAATAGTTGTAGTAGTAGTAGTTGTGGTGGTGGATTGTCCTTTTAGTTTTCCTTAAGAGTGAAATGAGAGTATTTGTCATACGCTCTTTATTTTCGTGCCTTCTTTTCTATCTGTCTCTCTTTCCCTCTTATTTTGTCTGTCCTTTTATGTTTCTTTCTTTTCTCTCCTTTCTTTCCCATATCCTTGTGTTGTTTCCTGAACGAAATTTATAATTGCTCTCTCTCTCTCTTTTCTCTTTCTCTCTTCTCTTCTCCTTCTCTCTCTCTCTCTCTCTCTCTCTCTCTCTCTCTCTCTCTCTCTCTCTCTCTCTCTCTCTCTCTCTCTCTCTCTCTGCCCATCTCTGTTTCTTCTGTCCATATTCCTCATTATAATAAAGCATTAATGAACTCATGCCACTAACAACAAATATGAAATAATGTTCTGTTCTTGTTCTTTTCGTCTCTCTCCCTCTTTCACCAGCTCGTTTCAGTCTTGCTTTCGCCATCTTTCTGGCCCGTGTATTTTATAGGTCGTCCAGTGACACTACTTTGAGCTTACAATAATACGTAATGCTCGTATATGCTTTAACACCCTACTGGGTCATGGTCCCTTTGTTGAAACAGAGCCAGTTGTTCTTTGACTGACAGCGGCAGAACACGAAACATACCAAAATGTCTAATAATGAACATTTCCGCTGAAGTCAGCACAAAGTGAGATGAGCACAGAGATTGTATCATACTTGGGCTTCTTGAGGCAGAAAGAATTGCTGCCGACAGCTAGGTAACCTCTCAGGTAACCCCAAACTGACCACGTAGTTCCCAAAGTCCAAGTCGTTTAGAAAGGCCATAAACAAAGTGACCATGGGTCATGACGAAGTCATTAGTCAACACAATAGATGACGGTCTCAGCGAAGTTCGGAATTTGCTCTGGAGAGATTCATCATAGTCAGAAGGCTCCACGTGCGCTCATCCCAAATGGAATTTAGCATTTTGTCAGGAAGGCTGTATCACATTCGGACACTTCCGTGTGCGCTCTTTCAGACTGGAAATTGTTCGAAAGAGGTTCGGGATTGTTTTGGTGAAAAATGAGAGTGCGCGCCTTGATTTGATTCTTGGATCAAGATTTAGCACATTGTAAATGTCATTAGTAGTAGTAGTAATAATAGTAGTAGTAGATTTTGAGGAAGGTATGTGATCAACATTGATATACTCAAATTTGCCACAAATGTTCTGGAGTAAGTGTAAAACTATCTGCAGAGGAGATCTTGAAATAAAGGCCAACGAGACTTAGAATTTATAATTACAATCGACATACACATAAACACAAACACACAAACCGCACACATGTTGCAAAATATGTCTGTGGTTGCTTTCATACAAGAAAACTAAAATTCTTTTATAATTCCTCATACGTTTACATTTCCATTGATGTTGATAATGATAGCGTGTAATGGGAAATCATGAACTGTTACGTGGACTTGTTATGTCCATACTGTGTCCTATAGCTCTGTTTTGGGTTCTTATGACAAATGAATATGTTTTGAGTTCTGAGTTCACTCCAGCTCGCACACTTACGCTCTCTGTCTCTCTCTCTCTCTCTCTCTCTCTCTCTCTCTCTCTCTCTCTCTCTCTCTCTCTCTCATTCTGTCTCTGTTTCACACACACACACACACACACACACACACACAACACACACACACACACACACACACACACACACACACACACACACACACCACACATACGCGCGTGCGCGCGTTTGCATAAACCGTCTTCGCACACATGGCTCAGACTGCCGCCTCATTCAGAAATTGAATTGAATTGAGGGAAAACTGTTTGTATTTCTCGCTGTTCTATGTTTGAACGAGCGAAAACGTCCGCCTGATGGCAGGAATTCATACTGTTTAGCAAGGACATGAGCTTGGTCGAATGTACACACCACTCGACATCTGTGCAACTAACTAACATTCAACTGCATGTCACCCACAATGTTTCCTTTAACACTCACACCAGCCGCACACTTTACACTCAACCAACCATTCTAGGACGCAGATAAGCAAGTACAAAGAAAGAAAGAAAGAAACAGATAGACAAACAAACAAACAAACAAAAACCTCCACAAAATCAGTGATGAAAATAGCGGAGAATACAAGTATCAACATTACAAAATCTCAGCTTTCGAAGACGGTAAAATCTGGATTGATGATACTTGAACAGAATCGGTGGCATCAAAAGGGAGACTATCTGAATCATAACCTTCCCAATTATATGAATACCTAGACTGTTTGTTTTGTTTTGTTTTAAGATTGATAGAATTCAGAAGCTATAACCAGACACGTAATATGGAGAAATGAAATGGCCAGGCTTCAGCTGGAGTCGTCATAATCAAGAATCTTGTACACAGAAACTGGCAGCTGCTGGCACTATATCAGAAACGTTGCAACCTATCTAATCACTTGTTAGCTGTCGTCTGAGAATAGCCATGATGCAAATGGAACGGAGGTCTAAAAGCCAATCTTTGCGCTTTTTCAATCTCATGTTTGAAAAAAAAAGAAAACGGGGAGGGGGGAGAGATTGTTTCATATCGACCGGAGAAAGGTGTATGTCTGTGTCTGTGAGAAAAATGCATCAGCACGATTTTCTCAGTTGTTTCTGTTACCAGATATGGGTCAAAGACGTAGACCATTGAGGAGTCGTAAATGCATGGTTGGAAGTCATGGCAACCGAGGTCACGGTCACATGGACCAAAAGAGTGCCTAAAATCAGCAGGTTTTGAGGAAGGTATGTGATCAACATTGACATCTGCTTTCACTATTGTGACACTCTTAACACTGTCCTGGCTTCACATCAAGTTTTGTTACATATGATGTTTCTTGGAGGTCACGGTAGTCTTGAGAAATACAAATCTGGATTTTTCTGTCATAATGTTTGTATAAAAGGAAAGCGTGACCATCTTCTTCGTTTATTGTTTCCATGGGCTGATTTTTGTTGTTGTTGTTGTTGTTGTTTTTTTTGACTGTACATACTTTACATGATAATTTCTGTTTCAGAGCTTTTGTATCCATTCTCGTTTTGAATTTTTTTGTTTTCAGAATGGAGACATTGCACGCAGATAATTCTACAAGAATTATATCCACATCTGACAATAGTTATATGGTGGATACATTGAATATGTGCAATAACTGAAAGAATGAAAATTAAAAAAAGCAGCTGAAGCCTTATTACTGTGGGGAATCCTGAGCACGAGTCACACATTCTGTAAACTCTCTCTCTCTCTCTCTCTCTCTCTCTCTCTCTCCTCTCTCTCCTCCTCTCTCTCTCTCTCTCTCTCTCTCTCTCTCTCTCGCTCTCTGTCATATGTACAAACGCATGCGTGCTTGTTTACACATACTGGGCAGACTTAAAGCAGTACTCTCATATTTATCTCAGTCTTGTTATTTCTCCACTATTTCTTTTGTGTCCCGCCATCTTTCCTACACAAGCTGGCATTCGTAAGATTAAATCTTTCTGTCCTCCCCCCCCCCCCCCCCATACACCCTTTTTCCTGCCAGAAGCTGTTGAACAGACTAAGGGAGTTAAACCATACAGACTACGGCGGAGAAAATCGCCTGTTTGGTTAAAACGCCGCAGCCTAATGGCACGGAACGGAAGTGTAATAAGCTTGGACGGGCTAATAAGACACTGTGGATTTTAATTAAAACTCAGCGGGTCATTTTGTGTGTAAAGACTCATAGCCTCGTGTGTGTGTGTGTGTGTGTGTGTGTGTGTGTTTGGAACAAAATGTTTAGTTCTGGTTTATTCCACGTGCTTTTCTACTTTGGGGTGACGTGTCCGTCACAGGTTATGACGTCATATGCCCTAACACCGCCTCACATTTTGTGGGATACACATTCTTTTCAAAATTTTGTTAAACCCATGTACTCACACGTTTTGTTAAAAACATTCATCATTTTGTGCCCTGCCGCATAGCATTGGCGATCATGGCTCACCATACGAATCTATTATTTGTTGCTGCGAGTACATCTCCCACCCTCTCTGTCTTCATCCACTCCGCAAGTCCGTCCAGTTTCTCCTTGGGTCTACCTGGTGCCCTTTTTCCCTCCAGCTTTCCTGTTGTGACTAGGTGCTGTAATTTCTCTTTCCTCAGAATGTCCTCGAAATGTTGTTTGACTTTCCCTAATCTTCTTCATAAGTGTTCTTTTTGTGTCTGCCTCCTTCAAGGCTGTCCCGTTTGTTTTCTTTGCTGCCCATGGAACTCTTAACATTCTTCTTAGAAACCACATTACAGCTACCCCAGTCTTTGCGTGTTTGGTGTACACGCTTAACATCCGTACAACAGTATCAGTTCTTTATAGCATTCAAGAATTATCTTCCTGATGTTAATTGGTTGGCATTTGTTGGTAAGAACGCTTTTCATTTTCTTGAATGCTGTTTTGGCTTGGCCGATTCTGCTGACTATTTCTGATGTGCATCTGCCGTCTGGTGAGATGACTGTTCCCAGATATTTAATCTTATCAACTTAAAAACACTACAGCAGGTGAAAAGCTGGGGTTGAGGCTGTTCTTGTATAGCGCTAGTTCCCATGGTTTGCACTCACTGAGCATTTTTAGTGAAGTACAGAGAGAAGTTGATCTATTAGGCGAGCTGATCAAATTCCTCTGTGCTGTTGCACAGTCTGCATCTTTGTTGGACGTGCATGTTGGGTGTTATCGTGTTTCCATCAGCCGGCCACTGACATCACCACCTGGATATTTAAAACGTATGAACCATGCAGCCTTCCGACAACTTCAGAAATCTGTGTATAATTCACAAGCAGACGATCATACCAACGTTGCTTCGTTAATGGTTTGATTTCAAGTGGCTTACGAACTGCTTGCAACCCTCTGCTTGTAAAGGGTTAAACGTAAGCAATGTGAACACTGCGACATATGAAATATTTGGTGACCGTAACCGATAACAACAAGTCATTAACACTGCAAGGCATCATCCAGATGTCTCAAATGAGGCGATTTATTGTGTGGAAGATATTCGCCCGCTGATCCTGCGGATGATCTAACGCGGACAACCTTAGCCCTGTGAAATAATTTTCGTGAAGTTGTCTGTGTGCGTTTTATGGCGGACATTAAGATTAACGTTGGAATATTCATGCGCTTACTTACATATAACTGCGCAGACACGTGCACGTGCTTGTCATGAGGCCGCTAGTTCTTGGTCGCATGCATGCTGACACGCACGCATATATGCTCTGTTTGTCTCTCTCTCTCTCTCTCTCTCTCTCTCTCTCTCCTCTCTCTCTCTCTCTCTCTCTCACACACACACACACAACACACACACACACACACACACACACACACCATACTCTGTGTGGGTGGGTGGGTGTGTGCATCGTGTATGCGCCAAACACATCTACAGATTGTGCCAAACATAGGAGGAGTGTAGAAAGGGTTAACGTCCCCATCATAGTTAGTGCAAGCAGACAAAAAACATCGTTCCCTAAAAAAAGGAAACAAAAACACATACACACAAAGCAAAAACAAGAAAAACAAGAGAGAAAGAAAGGGGAAATTGAAGAAAGAAAAAAAAAGAAAGGAAGATAAAACGAAAACAGCAGAACAGAAAGGAAATAAAAGAAAGAGAAGTCGTGTAATTATTCTGAATGCCTTCGGTTTGTGGCAAACGTGTGCATCCCACACGTATATATATAATAATCTGGGCACACTATCATACATGACAGATTAAAGAAAACGAAAGATTCAAAAGAGAGAAACAGAGGAGACATAGTTTCATGTTTCAGTTTTCTGGAGACAGCATCACCGCGCTCGGAAAAGTCCGTATGCACGAACAACGCAAATGCCATGGGATCAAATTGGATCCAAAATCTTCGCAGTATAATCTTAAGCGTGCGCGTAAACCCAACGCGGTGGCGAAGTTTGGAGACAAAGAAAGAGAGAGAGGAGAAACGAGGGGGGGGGGGGGGGGGGGGGGCTGATTTACTTCCGAAAGATAGAGATAGGGTTGAGACCTCAACTTTTCACGGAAACCAGTATCATGAACTGATGAAGGCGGTGGTAGTATCCTCTTACAAAATTTCTCACCAGCAAGACTCAGACTCGAACCCATACGGTCAGATTGGAAGGCGGGAAGTCTTGTGTGTGTCACACGTGCTTAACAAATATGCGAGTGTGCGTATGTATTTGCGCACACATGCATGTGGATGTGTGAGTGTGTCCGTGTATGCGTGTGTGTTTGTATGCGAGTTTGTGTGAGTGTGTGTACTTGTGTGCATATGTGCGTGCGTACGTGTTTGTGTGAATTTGTGCGAGTTGTGAGTTTCTTTGTGTGTATGTGTGTGTTTGTGTGTGTGTAACTACCAGAAGCCTGTGGAGATGATAATGAATTTGTGTGATGTGTGCGATTATCTCACAGCTGTTTCATGTAGGGGCCCACAAGGCAATTTGCTGCACGTAACAGATAATAATGTTACTTTCGGGTGTGTGTGTGTGTGTGTGTGTGTGTGTGTGTGTGTGTGTGTGTGTGTGTGTGTTGTGTGTGTGTGGTGTGTTGGTTTCTTTTCGTGTGTCGTGAGGAATACTTTCTCGAATGCGGGTATACACATTACTCCGGTGCAGGAGTTATATTGCTGCACTGTACGAATATTCCATCTTATCCTAGTGGTTTATACTGCCACGTAGGCAGTCATACTCCGTTTTCAGTGGCATGCATGGCTGAGTATTTTCCTGTTTCCATATACCACTGAACACTGACCTGGCTTACAGGATATTTGAAAGTGCATTTTTGACGTTTTGCGTGCGTACATAAACGCAGGGGGTTCAGACACAAGCAGGTCTGTAATATGTTGACCTGAGAGTTAAAAGAAAAAGCAATTCCCATGTCCACCGGGCGTTTCCCAGGTACGGTCTGACTCAGCCTTCCAAGTGAAAGTCCGACGTGCCTTACTACTTGGCTATTGTGCCCGGCACCGATTTTTGTTTGTTTGTTTGTTTTTTTTCTTCTCTTTTAAATTTTTTTTTTATTGTTATCACTTCTTTTCAAAATGGCGGGGGGGGAGAGAAGCTACTCACTTCTAATAACCCTTTGACTCCAGCACCCTGTCCAGCAGTACCCTGCATTGTCAACCGTGCTAGCAAAGCAAAAACTTAACCCTTTGACCCCTCACCCTATTCACCAGCGTCCTGCAGGAAACTGGGAGATAGGGTGTGAGGAAGTCAAAGGGTTAAGTTTTTGCAGTTGGTGGCTAGGGTGCAGGAGGCAAATGGTTAAAAATGTCGGGGGAGGGTAGCATATTTCATATTACTGGGAAGAATGTGTGTCTTGTGTCCGTGTGAGTATGTATGCGTATGCAGTGCCCGTGTTTATGTACGTGTCAAGACTCCCGTCCCGCCACGGACTCTTACAACAACAGACCAGTAGAAAAGTCCCCTTTTCCATTGACAATGAACTAGTTTAGTACATCAATCAGTTATCTAGTTGAGGGGCTTTTCATCAAAATTTACTTCTCATTATCTCAAAATTACATAATACACACACGTTAGAAATAAATCTCAAGGCCGTCTTGTCACGATGCATAAGGACCAATATTAATCCAAAACAGGATAATCAGAATCACCCATCACTACAAAAACCTTTCCTTCAACGTCCTGTTTCAGTCATCTCGTTATCTCTTCTGGTCATAATTTGAATATTACAAACGCTTCTACCTGTGAGTTTGTTTGTTTCTTTTTCGTTTTTTAACTCTTTGGTAGTCAGTATCTTCTTCATAAAGAACGTATGATAGACTAAATAATATTGAGAGGAGGGGGGTGGCTGGCTGGCTGGCAGCTCTGCGAGCTGGTGGCAGGACGGGATGCCCGAAACAGATGAAGACCAGAGTGGGGCGAGAGAGAGAGAGATCTTCCATTCTTTCTTAGTCCCGAGGCTGGGCTGGACGTGAATGGTGCGCGTTGAGCGGCAATGTCCCGGGATTTGTCATCTCCCCACCTTGCCATTTGGTTTGTAGACAGGGTAACTGATGGCTGGGTCTGGGTGGGTCATGCAACGCATGGACAGCCCCCCCCCCCCCCCCCTTTTTTTTTTTTTTCCCCTTGATGAAATGACTATCGAGTGGCGTCGGGAGCTTGGGAGGTGATTGTCTCGAGATTGGCGGGCCATTGATGCTCTGGGTCTCGTTCGCATCCTCGTGGTGTTTCTTGTTCACAGTTCCGTGTGAAACTGTACACTTTAAACCAGTAACAATAAAGTACTGGCATGACTTCCAAACGGATCCAGGATCTATCAACAGTACAATATTCAACGGTAGTGCACAAAACAGACAGGCCAGGAACATGTTGTGCCTTCTCAAAATCATTTACCCCTCTGAGTTTCAGAGTCACGGTTCATCCAAAATTGTTAAAACACAGTTCTCTGTCACAAGGCAGGCCCGCTACACTGCACAAAATGGCTGATCTCCCTTTTTATTACGCTTCTACACAACATCTTCCAAATCTCCAAAGTCTGAGTCAGTGCACGACTGTGTGTGGCTGTGTCTGTCTGTTTGTCTGTGTGTTACCAAGATATGTTAGCAAGTTTTCTCAGCTGTTTCTAGGTGGATCTTTACTAGACGTGGGTCAAAGGTGTGGACAGTTGAAGAGTCCGGATTGTATAAGTTTGCAGTACAAAGTGTCAAGGTCACATTGTCCAAACAGTGCCTGAAATCATCCCTTTTTGAAGAAGTTTGAACAGCGATGTCCTGTGAACTTTCGATAATATTTCAAATCTCTTTTTCTCTGTCGTGACGGTCTACCAATGACTAAATCTTCTTTGTGGTCACTTTGACCTTAAGAAGTACAGAATCTGGATTTCCTGCAATAAATGTTTGTATAAAACGGGAGATTGTTAGAGTGGCTTGACCGTCTTGTTTGTTATTGTTCCCGTCTACGCCAACACGACTGCTGGTGAATGGCTAATACAAAATGATAAATTATTGCTGCCACGTGTATAAACAGCCATGTTCTGCTCCTTGCATCAGAATATTCTCGAAGTTGGCACTATGAATGAACACTTTGGCACATTCATTCTGTTTGGCACAATCTTTATTTGTATGTGTCTGTCTATCTGTATTTGTCTTTGCCTCAGTCTCTTTGGCTCACACACATATACGTACACGAACGCATGCACACACACACGCACACAACAACACACAACACACACACACACACACACACGTACATGTGCGCACACACACATGTTCATATAAAACGCTTGAATTGTCATCTTCTAAAATCTAAACCCTTGCATATTGATAGGACAGATGAACACACGTGCACGTTCTCGCGCGCGCGCGCCCCAACCACACACACCACACACACACACACACACACACAACACACACACACAAGTGAGGGAGAGAGAGCACTAATAGTAACACAACTTCTCGAGTATACTGACGGAGAGGTTAATTAAGACGGAGGTTGCTAGTGTATGAGGTAACACTAACCGGTCATCTTAATTGTATTGCCGTTCATTACTATATAAATATATATATATAATATAATATAATATATATATATATACATACAACAACACACACACCACCCTGATACACTCTTTGGTACATGTTAAAGTCACTGAGAATAATTAGCCATCAGAGAGAGACAGACAGTATGTGTGTGTATGTGTATTTGTCTGTGTGCGTGTGTGTGTGTGCGTGCTTCCATGTGTGTGTAAGTACGTGGTGTGAATTGTACTTCTGTTAATGATTGTACACGTGGATGGATGTATACATACGTACTCATGCGCACATGGGTACATGTCAAAGACAGGATAATTAGCGATGAGAAGGAGAGAATATGTTTGTATACGTGTGGTATGTGTCTGAATGTGTGTGTGTGTATGTATGTAGGTCTGTATATGTATCTTTGTGTGTGTGTGTGTTGTTAATTAGACTGTCGTTTGTGATTGTACGAGTGTGTGGATGTATATACACGCGCTGATGCACATTTTGGCACATGTCAAAGGCACTCGGATTAATTAGAGATGAGCGAGAGAGGAAGAGAAAGAGTGTGTGTGCGCGCGCGTGTGTGCGTGTGTGTGTGTGTGCGCGCGCGTGTGTGCGTGTGTGTGTGTGTGTGTGTACATATTTAATGCAGTTTACAGTCGTAGTGTTAATTTGAAAATATATTGTCTGTGATGATGACAGTGTGGTGGTAGTTGGTGAAGATGGTGGTGATGAAGATAGGTGGTGGTGTGTGTGTGGTGTGTGTGTGTGTGTGTGTTGTGTGTGTGTGGTGTGTGTTGGGAGAGTGGGGGCACGAGTGTGCGCGTCTGTTTATGTGCGTATGCGTGAGCTTGTGTGATTGTGCCTGCGTGCATTTTAGAATGTTGTATTTGTGTGTTTATCTGTTTGTCTGTCTACCCGTACTTGTGTGGTATCGGAGAATGATCTGGCATGATAGTGGTGATGGGGACATTAACCCGACCCCTTCTTGCTACCTTTGGCACAGCCCATCACACACACACACACACACACACACACACACACACACACACACACACACACACACACACACACACACACACACATCACACACACACACACACACACACACACACACACACACACGTTCTCTCTCTCTCTCTCCCTCCCTCCCTGCCCCCCCCCTCTGTCTCTTCTCTCTCTCTCTCGTCTCATTATATGATATATATTATATATATATATATAATATATATATATGATTTATATATAATATATATATATACATATATATACATAATTATATATATCCCTGTGTCTTTTTTTCCGTCTGTTTCTCTCAGACGACAACAAATGCTGTTATTCTCTTATTTATTCATGCATTATGTATTGTATCCGTGACTTATTGGTGTTTTTCTTTTTCAGTATTTTTAGTTCTAAGCTCGTCTCTCTTTCTGTCTCACACCCATGTAAAGTATTATGTGATTAGCTTGTCAGCATTAGAAAAACTGGGTATCAAATGTACGCCTTTTTTGGATGAATATGGATTTTGATACGTATAGTCAACTAAGGGTTGTTGGCAGTTCAATAGGTTCCTTCGTGCTTTTTGCTACCTCTTTATAGATTTAAAGTGTTACGACCGGAATTAGCACACTATGAACAGCGGTTCTGTGTGTTCTTAGAACATTTGGTAATGTGCCAAACACAAACCCATGTTTGCTAGTGAATATAGATCGACATGCCAAATATAACAACGTTTAATTAAACTGAATACATATAATCTCTTGTTCATCATTTCAGGCACGAAGCGTGTAGTAACTGTGAATACTATGTTCATTAATTGAATCTGATCTCTCTGTAAATCGTTTCAAGCACAAACATCTATTGACGAAATTACTACGTCCCTTATGCCTGGAATCCAAAGTAAATCAAGTTGATATTAAACTGCCAAGAACTAGTGTTATAAGCAAAAAGTGTATACAGTCTTAGTAAGAACCCTGTCTATTCAAACTGATGTCATTAATAAACTAATGTTGTAGGAAACTTTTCTTTATTTTGTCTTTTACTGAAATTTAGAGAAACAATTATTTTGTAAGCCGAATCATATTTGTGTTACTTTCAGAAATTCATTATACCAACTGGCCATGTATGGTAGCAATGAAGATTCTCCACTTTCGTCTGTTCTGGGCCAGTCTCTGTATAGCACCCCAGGTGTTTCCAGGGTTTTAGCCTTAATGTCTTGTACTGCTCATTTTGAATTATTCATGTAATATATGTTGTTCACATGCCTCTTCATAAGGGGATCTGGCCTACATAAGTTCTCGTAAAGTCCGCTCTCTCTCTCTCTCTCTCTCTCTCTCTCTCTCTCTCTCTCTCTCTCTCTCCTCTCTCTCTCTCCTCTCTCTCTCTCTCTCTCTCTCTCTCTCTCTCTCTCTCTCTCTCTTCTCTCTGTGCTGTGTTTCTGTCTGTCTGCTGTCTGTCTCTCCTCCATCTCTCTCTCCCTCTGTATATATTTATGTGTGTGTGTATATATATATATTTTGTTTATAATATATAAATATACACATATAATATATATATATGGAACAATGGCTGTTTTGAATAAATTGTCTATATTCTCTTTCTTAATTTATATTGAAAGGTTTATGGCTTGTTTCTCTGAAATTTCTTGTCACTGATAGAGGGATTTGGGAAGCATACTGAAAACAGTGTAATTTATCCAGTGTTCAAAAACATGAAACAGGACAAAATACATTTTGTTTATGTTGCCCTGTACACAGTACAGCAAGAGCGCAATATTCCTGAACGAGATTGGACTGATGTGCTTATGACTTTTAAATGTGAAAGCACAATTTGAAATTTGTCGCTTTATTTGTTCAGGGCAGCTAAGATTAAATCTATTGCTGTATCATAAAAATGAACTATGTTTAAAACTTACGTACTGTCACGATGATAAATGATCGCACTAGTTATATATTTGTACCGATCTCATGAGGGCAGTGACCTATTACATGAAAAAAAAAAAATCTGAAGTCTGAGCTCTCTCTCTCTCTCTCTCTCTCTCTCTCTCTCTCTCTCTCCCTCCTCTCCTCCTCCCTCCTCTCTCTCTCTCCCTTCCCTCTCACTATATCTGTCTGCTGTCCTCTGTCTTTCTCATGTATCGTCCCCTCACTCTCTCTCTCCTTCTCTCTCTCCTCCCCGTTTCTCTTCCAACGAGTCTAATAATAATCATCAATCTTTGACCTTCGTATAAGCTGTACGTGCATTACTGCCAGCAGTCATGTAAAATGCTCGTCAGCGTTAAAAATAAGTCGGCTGTCGAGCGTTGAGAATGTCAGAATAAGAGATACAGACCAGTGGTGCCAAAAGTATGAGACAGAGGAGAAGAGAGAAAGAGGGTAACATTGTAAACCTCCGCTGTATTACTGTCATAACATTTTTGTACGCTTTGTTTTACATTAAAACCCAGTGGTTGAATTTTTCAATTAACGCACGAATCAGTCGATTAATTTAATAAAGATATTGACTAACAGATTAGCTGAGTGAATGATGTATTGATTGATTGATAATGACGACAGTAATGATGATGACAGTGGTGCTATTAATTGTGATTAGTAATAGTAATTAGTATAGTACTAATTTGTAAGACGCCCATCCTACGAAGAATCCTAGGTTACCAAGCTCCTTTAATCAATTATCAAACACATACTTGATTTACAAACACGTCCGCACATGTACGCACATGTGCACATGCATAGGCCTGCATGTGCGCGCACATACATATGCGTTTGCGCTTGCCTGTATGCACAAGCACACACACAGTCTCTCTCTCTTTCTCTCTCTTTTTCTCTCTCTCTCTTTCTCTGTCTCTCTTTCTCTCTGTCTCTCTCTCTTTCTCGCTCTCTCTCCTCTCTCAGCTCTCTTTCTCTGTCTCTCCTCTCTCTCTCTCTCTCTCTCTCTCTCTCTCTCTCTCTCTCTCTCTCTCTCTCTGTTTCACTCATACACACACATATTTCACTTTTATCTGAATCACATTTATTTAACCACAACCACATTCATTCCTTCATCCTCCACCCTCCCCGCCAATCCCTCGCCCTCTCATCCCATCCCCCAACCAGCCCTTTCGGAAAGATTGTTTTTAAGGTAAGAAGTATGAAAAAAGGGTCCTGTTGTTCTAAAATCCTCGATTGTATAACGGGTACCACTATTTGTACTCCATGTCTTATTTTAGTCTGTGGATCAAAGTCTTGCTGCATGAACGGACTGCTTTCTGTATAGATTGACTTTATGCCCCTAGGTCTTGGTGTGTGTGTGTGTCGGGGGAGGGAGGGTACGCTGGTGTTTCGTTTTATTGTACCCTCCTGTAAAGTGTGTTACACAGGCATTTTTGAATTTGTCTCCGAAGATGTAATCTCTGCCTCGTCCAGTATCTCTCTGTCAGTCTGTCTGTCTGTTTGTCTCTTTCTCTGGCCTCTCCATCTGCCTGTCTGTCTCTCTCTGTCTCTGTCCTGTCTCTGTCTGTCTCTCTCTCTCTCTCTCTCTCTCTCTCCTCTCTCTCTCTCTCTCGTTACTGTAGAGAGAGAGTGAGAGAGAGAGCTGACTCCGACTCCAGCAGTGAAATCACCAGGCAGAAAGATGTGCTCAGATTCCCGAACCTTGCTGATGGTAGCATCACGATTGTCATACAACTGGTCTTTTTTTTCTGGGGGTGAGCACAGCTTTAGGGCGTAGACACTCAGGATGTTTACTTTGCACATGATGTTAAAAAGCCGAGAGAATGGATGCTTTCTGAACAGCGATTGGGAGGAACTGTCATGAGTTGCAGGCTATTCCTGACTTCAAGGCCGACGCTGCAGGTGAGGTTCCTCAGGAGGTCTGTCCTGCCAAAAGAAGGTATAGTCCTCCCGCAGCATGCCATGTGCAGCTAGCCTGGTCTTTTGCGTTGCCGCAAAGTCGCATGTCCATCCTCCTCGGCCCAGAGTAGATGATTGCTGTTTTCCTGCTATTGTTGATCTGCTGCAAGCCGTCTAAGTGCCAGGGCACATGGTCCTGACGTTCAAAGTGGCCAGTAGCATGACTGGCGGTTTCTTCTTTCGTTTTCTGTGATTCGCCTGGTGCAGTGATTGCTGTCCGATTTTCGATCAATTCTAAACTCCAAGCACCCATTGAATCATGCGGACAGCAACAGTTCAGCACGTGCTGTCCGAGTTGTCTGTCTGGACTGAGGCGGGGGTATCTGATCAGTGAGATGATTTCTCCCACCGTCGGAGGAAACCTATGGCGTCCGTGCCTTACGTCATTTCGGTGGGACTCGTTATTCGTAAGTGCTACCTCCTGTGTTGAATTTGCTGCTTCGCAGCAGCACTGAAATGACTGAGACACAGGCTTGGGCGATCCACCGTGGGAATGCCGGGGGCTCTTTCAGTATAAGTAGTATCCCCACCTTCTGGAAATTTTGTGCCAGAAATTTCCTCTTTATGTTTCTTCTTTTCTCTTTTGCTTTCAGTCATCTCTTCCTGTCATTTTCTGCCTTGTTTCATTCACCTGTATGTGTTCTATAAAGCCTTGTATACTTTCTCTTAGGATTGATAACTGGGTACATGTATTGACTGCATGTTTGGTTGAAAGGAAACGTGTTGTGCAAGAGCAGTGTTTGGTAATTTAGGCCATTTTAGTATGTTTTAGTGTCCTTGTTATGTTTATATTTGTATTCAGGTTTTTGAAATCGTCTGGTGATAAATTTGACGGTATGGTCTACTTCAGATTAGGTATACGCATGCATTGATATGTGTACTTAATGTTCTTTTCCAATTTTTTTTTTTCAACCAAATATTGTGTGTTTTGAATCGGTTATACCCAGATATGGCTCTGTGCAGTTGGCTGGGTCTTTAAACCGTAAGAATAAGAATAAGGTTTCAGCGATGAGTATAGAGATCCTGGGCTGTCCAGATATCACGATCCCCCTCTCAGCTTCGCGGACGTGGTGCAGAAGAATGCTCGGCGGTGCATTTGGCAAGCAGCTTGGCTGCAGGAGAGGGGTGCTACGAGAACTTGTTATGAGCACAGTAATGTGAGAGAGAGAGGCCGTATGCAAGTGGTCGTCTGCCTGGCAACCTGACAGGGGTCCTATAGGCGATCACTGAACTTGGAAAGGAGTGTTTCTAACGTATTCATCATTTTCTTTTAAGGTAACTGGCACTGTGTAGCACCAGGCCTCACCAATCCACAGATAGATAGATATATATATTCACAGGCACTTTGTGTATTAAATTTTCATTCATGATTACAATGATAATTACACCATCTGTTTGAAACTCACTACCAGCTGAGCTGAAAGATCTGTCCAGCCTTTCGCATTTTGTCACATTTAAAGACTTACCTATTCATTCAGGCCTTCCATTGGTGATATCATAGTTGTTTATCCATCAACACGCACATTTCAACTGCAGGTCATGTGTCATACATCATGTAATCATTCTTGTATGTATACATTTACGATCATAGATATGTCACTGTATGGTAAAACATTATTAGTATATATAATTCATTGGTGCATATTTATTGATGTGTGTTTTCTGATGAATGTGTTTTATGTATTGATGCTACTATACATATTATGTATTGTACTCTGTGTCGTCAAATTAGGCTCATTTGCACATGCATGCATGCACACACACACCCTCTCTCTCTCTCCGTCTCCCTCCCTCCCTCACACACACACACAACACACACACACACACACGCACGCACGCACGCACCACACACACACACACACACGCACACGCACGCACACACACACACACACACACACACACACAACAGAGTTTACATATATTTTTGTCAACGCTTTCACATATTTGGAGGAGGGAACACAAAACAACATGACACCGTTTCTCGCCAGAAAGTCTCGACCTCGTGTATAAAATAGGAGACGTTTCCATTATAGTATAGTAGTCACTATAATTATATGACTTTTGTGCATGCAGGGTGGGTGGCCTTAGAGTATACATGTGTGTGTGGTGTGTGTGTGTGTGTGTGTGTGTGTGTGTGTGTGTGTGTGTGTGTGGTGTGACAGAGAGAGGGAGAGAGAGTTGGGGAGAGGGGAACCATAATAATAGACGTCTTTTCTTGAACGGTTTGTGGAACGTCTGTGTGTGTGTTGTGTTGTGAGTGTGTGTGTGTGTGTGTGTGTGTGTGTTATGAGTATGAATGAGTCAGTTAGCGGATATATCTGTCACTGCTCCACAGTTTGGGTCAGCGTGTGTATTAACTCGGCGCTCAGGGTTTCTTATCCAGAAGTCGCGGGTTCGTATCCCGCTGGGGACGATTTTTAGTGGCTGTCAGCACGGTTAGTTAAAGCATCTTGCTGATAATAGAAGGGTCGTGGGTTGGGACCACCGGGCGGGCTACAGTTTTGTTTTTAGTGTTGGTTTTTGACTTTAGGAATCTTTCTTTCTTTCTTTCTTCTTTTTTTCGTTTGTTTCTTTCTTTCTTTTTCTTCTTCTTCTTTTTTATTTTATTTTAGTTTTTGTGTTTTTGGTTGGTTGTTTTTTTCCTGTGTAGGCCAGCACAGTTGACAAATCTTTGGACTCATGAGTTAGAGTCTCGTATTCAATCCAGCCCATGAGGTTACAGCT
>JAPXFY010000014.1:45273931-45306431 GCA_030674185.1 Monoplex corrugatus | reverse complement strand
GCAAGGATTACAATGTCGGCATTGCTCTTCAACATGGTCATAGACTGGGTGATCAGACGAACAACTGAGGACCAACCATAAGTCGTCAGATGTAATCTCTGGAAGATAATGACTTTGCAGACGACTTGGCGCTGGTCTTCCACACTCATCAACACATGCCATGCATGAATAACAATCCCATCTGAGATCAACCGAAAGAAAACAGAAGTGATGACACAGAATATCTCAGAACCCTCACCAAGTAGACAGAATAATCTACCCACGATTGAAAAATTCACCTCCTAGACAGCACTGTCATCCACGACAGAGGAGCTGGTGGTGTCATCAGGAGCTGTCTTAGCAAAACGAGAAAAACTTTCAGAATGCTGAACAACATATGACAGCACTGTCATCCACGACAGAGGAGCTGTGGTGTGTCATCGGGAGCTGTCTAGCAAACGAGAAAAACTTTCAGAATGCTGAACAACATATACAGCACGTCATCACGACAGAGGAGCTGGTGGTGTATCAGGAGCTGTTTTAGCAAAACGAGAAAAACTTTCAGAATGCTGAACAACATATGACAGCACTGTCATCCACGACAGAGGAGCTGGTGGTGTCATCAGGAGCTGTCTTAGCAAAACGAGAAAAACTTTCAGAATGCTGAACAACATATGACAGCACTGTCATCCACGACAGAGGAGCTGGGGTGTCATCAGGAGCTGTCTTAGCAAAACGAGAAAAACTTTCAGAATGCTGAACAACATATGGAGGTTCCACCAATGCAGCACCAACACCAAGCCGAGACTTTACCAGGGCTGTGTCCTTCCCACCCTACTTTCCGCCTCAGAATGCTGGAGTATTACAGAAAGCGACCTTACTATACTATCAACCTTTCACACAAAAGATCTCCAAAGAATCGTGCAACTCTTTTGACCCAGCACCATCTTCAACCAGCAACTACTTGCCCAGTGTAGTTAAGAGGACTCTGTCACATGAAAAGACGATGAAGATGATTGGGCATATCATACTTAGTTAAATAGTATCACCTGAACTGCCCTTTACTGGACACCAGAAGGAATAGTTAAGAGAGGAAAATCCAAGAACACCTGGTGACGAACAAAAGAAGGCGTTAAGGCCCTGAAACACATTTAGGGTACTATTCAGAGGCTGGCCCAGAACACACAGAAATGGAGTACGTAACTGCTGCCCGATGTGCCAATGGCATAATAGACAGTAAGTATTGAAAGTAAGATATGTCAAAACGTAGGCGATAATTTTAGCCAGGACAACGGTATATGTAAAGTTCTATCTTTCAGCTAGGTACTTAGGGGCATGGCAGCTAGCTGTACACAATCACTGCATCGAAGTTGCAATGCTTTCAGTTGTTTTGACTTTTGATGTTTTTGTTTTCTTCTTGTAGTTGCTTGTTTCGTTTCTTTTCTTTACAAGTTATGGAATGAAATGACCTCCAGGTTATTATGTTCAGGAAGAGTAGCTGTCGGCAGTAGTCCACCATCTGCATGCAATTATTTTTCTTTTAAAATAACCCACTCCACGGTAATTAGTTGAGTGTAGTAGCTTGTATCATAACCAAATGGCCAGTGGATATCTCTATAATACATATATTGCTGTGAAGCAAGACACCATTGAGTCGTATATCGACACATACAGGGATGGAAAATATTAGATGTATTACGAATGGGAAGATGGGAGGGGGGTGTAGGGAGGGAAAGAAGAAGGCCGTGTTCCTTTGGATATGGTATATAATTCGGCTGTTTTGACTTCCCCTGTCTCCCACCCTTCAACCCTTCGCAATAGATAGTTATGATCATTAGCCACGTTTGTTTCTGCAATGCTCAAGTGTCTAAAAAGAGCATCAGCAAGAACTCACGGTTGTTCCTCTTACATTTTGCTGCTGATAGATGCTCTTTTTTTAACCTGCTTTTGCTTCCTTTTTCCCCGAAGTTATTGATAATCTGCACACTACCTGAGGGAGTTTCGTAAATGTGAATGTCTCATGTCAAAACCGAGATGACCCTTCCCATTCCTCTCCTTGCACCATCCTCATCCCTTCTCTCTCTTCCGCCCCCAACCTCAACCCCACCCCTCTGTCTCCTTTTCTCTGTCTGTCTCTGCCTGCCTGCCTGCCTGCCTACTTGCCTGCCTGTCTGTCTGTCTGTCTCTCTGTCTCTCTCTGATATGCTCATGTCATTTCAATGTACTTGTAATAGTATAGACCCCCTGTGGACGAGGGTTGGATATAAAGAAGCAACATATTGCTTATGCCATTTGCTTTGCAACAATACAAAAAAAGTTCTTGTTTTCACTTTCTGTCTGTCTAGCTGTCTGTCTCTGTCTCTCTCTCTCTCTCTCTGTCTCTCTCTCTCTCTGTCTCTCTCTCTCCTCTCTCTCTCTCTCTGTCTCTCCAGCTATCTATCTTTCTATCTATACATGTGTCTGCCTGTCTGTCTGTCTATTTATCTATACATCTATCTCGCTTTTTCTTAACCATTCCTGCACACACACACACACACACAACACAAAAACAAAACAACACACACACACACACACACACACACACACACACACACACACTGTTTTGCAAACCCTACCTCGACGACATCAGATTCCCCCTCGCGAGCACTGTAAAGATCTCAGGTCACACACCTACGACAGCTAGAGGGGACAGCAGGTCCTCCTCTCCACTCCCCCCCCCCCCCCCCATTATCCTTGACTCCTTCCCTTTACGTCCACTCCCATCCTTCCCATTCCCCACCCGCTCACCCTCTCCCCAGTCTCGTGTCCACTCTTGACCGAGGGCAAAAGGTGAAACTGAGTCAAGCCGGAGGTGCTCATCACGAATCGTAGTTTTACATTATTCCCCCCATCCCCCGTCTTTCTTTGCCCCTTCTCGGCTGCTTTTAAAAAAAAAGCGCCACACCACACACACGCACACACACACACACACACACACACACACACACACACACACACACACACACACACACACAAAACACACACACACACACTCACTCACTCATTCACTCACACAATAACAAACGGAAAAGGACAACGGTGGGGGGAAGGAGAAGAGAAGAGAAAGAAAAGAAAGACAAGAGAAACAAAAGAGAAGTTGCAGACCGTGAAATAAATAAGATGGTCAAGCCATTAAAAAAATATCCCCTATTAAAAAGATAATATTATGTCAGAATATCCTGGTTTTGTACTTTTCAAGGTCCATGTGAAATCAAACATCACATTTACGGAGAACGTTTTGTGGACTGTCACGATAGTGAAAACAGGTTTTGAATATTGTAACAGGTTCCCTGAGAAGGTGCTGTTTGCATACCTTACTGAAAAAAAAGCATTGATTTTAGGCGCTTTCGGGTTCGTGTGACCTTGACCTTGACAAAATCATTGTCCTGTAAATTTATACATACAAAGCTGATCATTGATCGATACCTTTAAATAAAATTTACAGATCTAGAGAATCCATCTACATACAACTGAGAAATCTTGCTGACACATTTTGTTTAAACACACGTGCACACACGCATGCTCGCGCGCGCACACACACACACCAACGTGCACATACACACACACAACGTGCCCACACACAACCCACACACACACACACACACACAACACACACCACACACACACACACACACACACACACACACACACACACACACACACACACACACACACACACACACACACACACACACACATGTCTGCCGGGTGATGGACAATTTTTTCCTTACTTTTTTTTTTTTTCTAAAAGAAAAGAATGTATGCGAACGGTAATCTCTGATCAGATGCTTACAAGATCCATAAAAATCTAAACAAGACGGATATCCATACCAACGCTGTAATTTTCCGTACTTTTTAACTCGTTTCATGCAGTGTTGAAGAAATTCATAACTGTTACTTTCAAAAATATGAAACAAGACGGACACGACCGTACCAATACTGTAATTTTGCATACTTTTTAATGTGTTTCATGCGCTACTTACTTTGAGAAGTACTTGATCTTAAAGAAATTCTTAAGGGTTAATTTCCTACTACTATGAAATCAACTACTAAGTTTTAATTTAAATCTGTTCACACACATCTGAGATACAAGTAGACACTCACTTGTAGTACTTGTACATTTTTTATCACACTGTCCAAATTTTCCCCCACGTTATTTTAGACCTTATTCAGCAGAGAATATGCACTGCTTTGGAATATAAGGTCTAAGTTGTGTCCAAATCCGTCGAAAAACGATCGAAAAATTTCCGTAGACACTTGGAATTAATGTTTTTCGAGTTGTCTCTTTGGCCTTTGACAGTCTTTACGACACATACAAGAATGAATTTTCCACCCGTGTAAGTGGTTCGGGCAACACACTACTGACTGGGAGGTCATAGATTCAAATCCCCCTTAGTCCAGTAACTTATTACAGTTAATATTTTTCTGCATCAACCGGCTTCTTCCCAGAATTTAGCATACTATGAACTCTTTTGGGAAGACTTGGACCACACAGTCGAGTCTCGTCCACTTTACGGATGCGTCGTCAGGAGTTACTCAAATTTCCTGACCAACACTGCATAGGTCTGTATCTCTCAGGCCTGATTGACGCCAGGGATATATTATGAAAGTAAACGTCGAGTTTAGCCCTGTCACCGGTATGTAACTCTGTAGCATCATCACTATCAGTAATCCGTATTTTCATCATACATAGCTCTGTGAAAAAAAAAAAGGCATTCCAGATTTAATGGCGTTTCGTGTCCTGATTTTTATGGTGATCTGAATTCCGTCTGGTTTAGGGGATTGCAGAGCCGAAATGAGCGGCGTAGCTGTTGTGAACAGGAGCATGGCAGTGCAAGCAGTGGTACACCGACCATACCCCACCCCCCACCCCCCACTCCCACCCCACCCCTGCCCTCCCAACAACCAAAAAGAATCTGCTAATCTGCTGTTTCACATATTTCTGTCAAATTTCGTAGAATTCATACTTGAGCCAACGAGACAAGATAAATTACAGATGTTCAGATTTTGAATCACCCCAGTCCAAACATTGGACCAGTCTGGCCCATCTTTATGTATTCTGACTACAGTCTGAATGAAACCTACGCATCACTTTTAGTTTTAAAAAAAAGTCATTCGACAAACAATTGAGTAATCTTCAGACATATTTTCTACACACACACACACACACACAACACACACACACACACACACACACACACACACACACACACACACCATGCACACACACACACACACACACACCACACACACACTCTCTCTCTCACTCACTCCTCCCTCCCTCCCTCCCTCCGTCTCATTATTATATAATCTCCCATTAAAAAAACCTTGGAGATTAAACAACCACGAATTAGAATTATCACAGTCTAAAAGAAAAAAAGCACTATTTTTTTTTAAAGATGGCGGTCATTTTTCTTTAAAAAAAGGGGAAAAGAAGTCAAAGTGGAATGGGGGAGTGTTTCCATAAAACAGCTTCCTTGTGTACAAGAAAAAGACGTCTGCGAAAATAATATCACAGAGTAGTCAGATAATATGGGCACTGGAATGGATAACAAGTTATTTTCATCTTCTGCCAGAACTTAAGACTGAGTGACTCATTTCCTGGGTTTCATCACACACACACACACACACACACACACACACACACACACACACACACACACACACACACACACACACACACACGCACGCACGCGCACGCACGCACGCACGCACGTACACACACACGCACACACACGCACACACACACACACATTCTCTCTCTCTCTCTCTCTCTCTCTCTCTCTCCTCTCTCTCTCTCTCTCTCTCTCTCTCTCTCTCTTTCTCGTTTACAAGATGAAAAATTGCCTTTATTAAAACATAAAAACTGCGCGTCATGAATATGAACCTATGACCAGAGAAGTTTATGTTAAGATTAAAGTTTGTTCAAGTTTGTTTGTGTCATTCATCACACTCGGACAACTCCTATATGCGCTCTACCCAAACCTGCCTGCAAATATCTGAAAAATTCCTTCAGCCTCTCTATACGTTGGCAACGTTTTGAACGGGGAGAGGGGGGGGGGGGCAGAGGGGGAAGGAAGAGACCTACGAAACGCTGATCTGACGTCACCAGAAGTATTGAAGCATTAAGGCAGACCAGTTTTCATGTTGCGGTTCGGGTTTGAACTCGAAACATGAGATGTAGAGTCTACGGTTCTATAACTATGTTAAGCAGACAGACAGATTGACAGAGAGAGAGAGAGAGGAGCAAAGAAATCAATAACAGTTCAAAATCCAAATAACCACCGATAAATCATAAACAAACAACTAACTGCATAAAGTGCCGTCTGATTCCGACCTTATGCATACCCTTCCCTTCTCCAGCATTTCTGATAACGATATGGGTGTGTTTTTTGCGCGCGCGTGTGTTGCGGGCATGCATGTGTGCTTGCGTACATGCTCACATCGTGAACACTCGAACTTGCCCTGTTTGTGAATCAGACTCGTCAGATATAGGACAATGCACCCCAAGAAGATAGGAAAGTTTTTTTTCATGAGCAAAGACTTGACTGAAAGGTAGGAGTCTCCTTTGATATTACTTGTGCTCTACTATATACATACAACGAGACTGTTGTTGTTCCAGGTCTTCTGGAGGGTAGGGCGATGGTACAGCTTTAGAGTCAGGCCGAGATAAGACATGCATGACATTTTGTGAGTCATGATGACAGCCAACGGTTACTTTTTGTGGAGAATGAAAGAGACAGACAGACAAACAGACAGACGGACGGACGGACAGATTGTGAAGTGATTTATTCAGTAAGCCCTAGCCCTATCATAAAATGCGTGAGCAAAAGCAAGATGAATGATACAAATAGAAGTTAAATCAATACATTGACAAAACAGTCATAGCAAGCATACCAGGCTTGGATTATCATGAGGTTTTGTCTTTTGAAAGACGTGTAAATAATACAGCAAATTGCAAAGTATATTACCATTCCTTGAAAATAAAAGTAAATGCTCAGAAAAGCACGTAAAACAAAGGCAGAAACGCTTTAAACAAAAACAGCCGCTATGATGAAAACAGATAATTGTGATCATACAGTGTTAAAGAAGCAGTAAAAATGAAACATAGTAATATGTCGACTGTATGAGAGAGAGAGAGAGGAGAGAGAGAGAGAGAGAGAGAGAGAGAGAGAGAGAGAGAGAGAGAGAGAGAATAGTTAATGCAAGATTTTTTCTTCACATTGATGTAGATTTGGGTAAATAAATCTACAATCAACGTCTTTTAATTCATATATGCACAATGATAAAAGATAAGGACAACTTTATGGATGGAAGTAGGAATTCTTGACGTGTGTTGAAATATATCAAAATAGATATCGCACAAATCATTAAAACATCTTTAAAATGAACAATTCAAATAGTTCTTAAACAATCACCATAACCTGATAATAAGAACAAAATGTATACTTGAAAATAAAAGTCTAAACATAATATTCAGGTATACACACATGTACAACACACATGCACACGCACGTACCCACATTACCATCCTTTCAACTTTCCTTTCCCACATCCCTGTCCACACATAACAGTGTATATATATATGTCTAAAAACAAAGATCCGTAATAGAAAACATAAATTACGTAAAAATTAAAAGAACAGAGAGAGAAATGTATAAACCACATACACTTATCGTTGCAGTTACGTATGTATGCAAACTCCCATCCCTCTTGTGTGCACGCATGGACGCACGCACACACGACCCAACACACGCACACACACCACACACACACACATCACACACACACACACACACATACACACACCACCACACACACACACACACACACCACACACACACACACACACACACACACACACACACACACACACACCACACACACACACACACACACACACACACACACACTCACACACACACCCCACTACACACACACACACACACACAACACAACACACACACACACACACACCACACACACAACCACACACACACACACACACACATACACACACACAACACACACACACACACATCACACACACACATACACACACACATACACACACACACACACACACACACATACACACAACACACACACACACACACACACACTCACACACACATCACACACACACACAACACACACACACACATACACACTACACACACACACACACACACACACACGCACACAACACACACACAAAACGCACAACACACACACACAACACACACACACACACACACACACACACACACACACACACACACCACGCTATCCGTAATTAGGAAAATAAAGGCAAGAATGACTTTTATTAGTCCTGGCATTCAACGGTCATTTTCTACAGGAAAAAAAAGAAAGAAAAAGAGGCCACTAACACACTGACACATGTTTCTTGTGACGCCACCGACCCATATACACACCAGGGACTTGGTAAGGGGCAACATCGTTAATGTGCACAATATTCTCATCCGTTCACACACACACACACACACACACACACACACACACACACACACCACTCTCTCTCTCCCTCTCTCTCTCTCTCGCTCTCACACACACACACACACACCACACACACACACACACACACACACACACACATACACACGGACAGACAGACAGACAGAGAGAGCACGACTACGAAATAGTTTAATGTACTAGTATGTGGGCCCTTTCAGCACGGGAACATAGGGAGTGGTGGTAAGAATTGAAGGGGCAGAACTTCGCGACATGGAAACAGCTGCAGATCACTGCTATATGTACATGTACACATCATGTTTATGCAGAGTCACTGCATGTGCATTGTTTCATGTACATTATAACATTTGAACAGTCCATCTGATAGAGACAGTACACAGATTCTGTCACACATCCATCTTGTATTGTCACCTAGTGTCACGATGGATCTAGACGATTTCCTTCATCATTTATTGCGTCTACCGTATCTTAGCATGGAGACAGAGAGAAAGAGGGAGGAGGGAGGGCAAATAAATCTACAGTCATTGTCGTTTCAGTTAAATATGCGTAGGGATAAAGGATAAGGGCAGCTTTATGCATGGAAACAGGAATTGTGCAAATAATGCAGCAAATTTCAAAGTACATTACCGTGACCTTCTGAAGAAGTGTGAACAAAAGAAAACAAGTTATACAAATCTGAGCAGACTTCAAGACGTTGTCACAACTATCAAAGTGAAAACAGTCGATTAATTTCTTTACGTACTCTGTCATTTGAAAAGTGTGTGTGTGTGTGTGTGTGTGTGTGTGTGTGTGTGTTGTGTGTGTGTGTGTGTGTGTGTGTGTGTGTGTGTGTGTGTGTGTGTTGTTACAGATAGATAGATAGATAGATCGACGGATATAGATATAGATAGATATATATTATGCGGTCAGTTAAGAATAAGAGAGAGTTACAATTATTAGCAAAAGTAATAACATAAGTATGAAAACGCTTCATTGACATCCAATCATAATCCATGAAGGGTCTACACATATTCAAATGTAATGTAACATCAAGAAAACATCAAAATATAAAGCAAATTTTGAATATCAGTAGTATTAACCATTTGGCTAATACAAATAAGAGATATAATCATCACAATCATTTTCATCATCATCGTCATCATTATCATCATCATCACCATCTCCACCACCACTACCACCATCACCACCACCACCACAATGAGATGAGACAGAAAGAGAGAAGGTGGCGAGAGTGGGAGGGAGAGCAGAGAGAAACAGTTAATATAAGAACGATAGAAGTGATTATGGACTAAGGAATCCCCAGGCATCATCTCTCCAATTATATTCTGACGCTGCAGGCCTGTTTAACGTCCGAATGAAGATGGGTTTTAATGGGTGAGAGACAGGAGTTGATATCATCTTGATTATGATTATAAACTTTGGGCATGTCTGTTAACAAGAAAAAGTTGTCTTCTTCTTCTTTCTTCTCTCTTTCGTTCCTTCTTTTGCTGGGTTGGTTGGTTTGGTTTGTTTCTGTTTGGTTTGTTTGTCTTCTTTTGTTGGTGATGATTATAAACTTTGGCCATGTCTGTAATCAGGGAAAAAGTTTTTGTCTTTCTTTCTTCTCTTTTTCTTTTTCTTTTTTTTTTCTTTTGTTGGTTTGATTGTTTTTGTTTTGGTTTTGGTTGTATTTCTCTGGTTTTTTTCCTTCTTTTGCTTTTGTCTTTCCGCTTGTATCGTCGTGTAATGGAAACACTGATGTTTTATGATTTGTGAGAACCCATGAACATAATCGGTGAATTCTAATTTGAATAATTTCAATCCCTTATCGAAGTGTGTCTGTTAAATTTATGTTTAATACGAGTCTCACTGCAATGATGAATTTTCTTGGGGAGTGTATAATACCAGGCAAATGAAAACGGGTTTATCATAAAAGACAGATTATTAACATGGCTTGACTTTTGTATGTTGGAGGGGTGGTGGTGGTATGCCTGTATAATATCAGGTAAATAAAAATGGTTTTATCACAAAAGAAAGATTATTAATATGGCTTCACTTCTTTTCACAGAAACCCCTCAGATGCACAACACATATAACGGGGGAAAAACGATCTTGCCCAGGGTATCGCGAATAGTTGTTTCAAACTATATCCAGAGAGGAAAAAAAGCAGGATGGTAGTAGGGTGGTGGTGGGGCTGGGGATGTTATGACAACAGTCATACGGACAAGGAGGCGTGAAGAACCTCTCAACTAAAAACACATATGTATAAATTTGTGGGTAGGAGGACACTCACCACAAAACTTCAGACTGACCAGGTAGGAAGATGAAAGGGAGGAAAAGAGGCAGGCAGACGCTAAACAGAAAACGCAAGCTTCTCACTTCAGTGTCTTGGGGGTATTCATTTTCACTGCCGTGGCCTCTCTGTCTGACCTTGTCTACTTTGGCTGCTGTAAATATACGTTTTTTAATCCCCCTAAAAAAGGAGGGGAGGGTGATATCGACACGGACAGATGAGTATCAGTGTGTGTGTGTGTGTGTGTGTGTGTGTGTGTGTGTGTGTGCGTGCGTGCGTGCGTGTGTGTGTGTGTGTGTGTGTCGTGCGTGCGTGCGTGCGTGTGTGTGTGTGTGTGTGTGTGTGTGTGTGTGTGTGTGTGTGCGACAAAAATGTGTCAACAAAATTTTCTTGGCTCTTTATTGGTGGATCTTTGCCAAATCGTGGTCAAAATTGTAGATTTTTGAAGAGTTGCTATAGTTTAGAAGACGAGACATCAAGGTCAAGATCACACAGACTAAACGGTGCGTAAAATCAGCACTTTTCCGTAAACTTTGTGTGAACAACACTTTCTCAGGACTTCTGATGTCATTTGAATTTTGTCCTGGCTTGATTCTTCAATTAAGATTTGGCGCGTTATGAATTTCAGTAGTAGTAGTAGTAGTAGTAGCAGTAACGCACACATACACATACACATACACATAAACATAAACAGACACATACACACTTGCGCACGCTCAGTGCACTGGTTAATGACCCTTCAAAACGATATTCAGCACACACACACACACACACACACACACACACTCAATCTCTCTCTCTCTCTCTCTCTCTCTCTCTCTCTCTCTCTCTCTCTCTCTCTCTCTCTCTCTCTCCAATGCACCTGTTAATAATCTGTTCAAACGATAGTCAGTTGTCTTCCAATTTTGGAAAGCCTCGTTTCGAACCTGCTTGGATACTGCCTGGTAAGTACAGAATGGAGATATTTTTCTTTCTCCCCCCCCCCCCCCCCCCCCCTTGTAGTTTCCAAGTCAATTTGACTGCAGACCTGTTAGTGCCTGAACCCTCTTAGTGTGTATATCCATGCAGACCGTCACATACACATGTTACAAAATCATGTAAGCTATGTAAGCGTTCGGTGGCTTTTGGAAACCCAGAACATGCACACATTAAAGACGTACTATAACTGTCTTTATAGCCATACACTAAACGCCCACTGGTATCATGTCGAGTTGCAGTCCACGAACGAAAAAAGAAAAAAACCCAACCAACCAACCAACCAACCAACCTAAGACACATACTTACATGCATACACGCACTCGTGCACGCGCGCGACACACACACACACACACACACACACACACACACACACACACACACACACACACACACACACACACACACACACACACACACACACACACACACACACACACGACGCGACGCGACACAACACAACACAACGCACCGCGCGCATAAAACGTACGCTATTGACTTCATCACTTGATTGTCTTGGGAATTCAGATTCACCAGACTGTTCTTTCTGCCTAACGTTGACTGCTTTGGCTCCTGTGGTCTAAAGAAGACTATTTTTCGTAAAGGGGTGGTTGAGGTGGCAGGTTTGATGATTGTCTGGAGGATAGTTTTAATGACTCAGGCATTGAAATGAGAGAAAAGACCAAAGATGTAGAGATCTGACTGACTGATCAGTCGATTAATTGATTGGTTATCTGTCAGTAAACAGCTCCATTTGACGAGTTCTTCATTCCGAGTTCTCTCAAACATTGAACGCATTCAGATTTCAGTCCGACCAGGAGGAAGGATAGAGGAAGAATAAAGGGAAGATAGAGGGATGGATGGATGGAGCAGGGATAATTGGAGGGAGGGAGGAGTGCGAAAGGGAGAGAGAGTTGGAAGGGTGGGGGATGAATTATCAGTCTTGTGCTAAAACACTTCACACATCTGCTCGTCTCTGTGTCTAGCTTCCCACTTCACTGTGGCAGTCTCTTCGTCTCTGACCTTGTCCACTTTGGCTGCTGAAATTACAGTAAACGAAGACTGTCTTTGTGGCCTGACCATGTAGACGGCGATCGCAAAGAAAAGGTGAAGAAGATGAAGAAAAGAAAAACGAGGAGAAAAAGAAGGAGACTTGCTTTCTTGGAAGAATCGAGGATGAAAGATTTCGAATCGTAGTTTTTGTATGGTTTTAAGTGCTCTGACATTAATTAATTAGAGGCAGAGGTTGACGAGATCGATGTATAAATCGATTGATCTTTCCCTGAACGGAAGAAGAAGAAAAAGACTTTTAATAATTGTTTTAGTCTAGCTTTGCATCCTGTATGAGTGTGCACGCATGCGAAAATGTGTGTGTGTGTGTATGAGAGAGAGAGATGATGATGTTGATGATGATGATGACGATGATGATGACTTGGGTCAAAGATCACACGCTTAACAGGCTGAGTGTATCCAGTCCTTTTTTTCATCATCTTCTGTGTGTGTGTGTGCGTGTGCGTAGGACAGAAAGAAGATGACAGCTTGGATCAAGGGTCACACGCCTAACAGGATGAGTGTACTCTACCTCAGCATTGTGTGTGTCGTGTGCGTGTGTGAGTGAATACTTGTATTCATTTACATTATTTTGTTCTTCTTTATACTATGGTTCCTGACGCTTGTTTTCATTTCTGGTTTTGTCAGTACTTGTTTTTACTTGATTCAAAATTTTGTAATGTTCAGTTGCTGCAACGTGCAATGAGCATGCTTTTGGCATAGACCGAATTGCAGATATTGTTGTTAATGGCGCTGTTTGATCGAAGATCTACGGGCACAGGCTGCATCATTTCAAACTGAGGCGGGGGAAGGGAAGGGGAGGGGACCGGAGGCAGGGAGAAAGAAAAGGAGGGAGATGATGGGATGAATTGTCAGCCTTGTGCGATGAGCGTCAACACAAAACGTATGCCGCTTATCCCAGTATTGTGGGGAGATTCAGTTTCACTATGGCCACCTCTCTGTCTGACCTTGTCTACTTTGGTTGCTGTTGTTATACAGACATGCTTTTGTTGGAGGAGGAATAGCAAGATCTGGCTTTGGGTTGGGGGTTAGTTTTCAGAACTCGGACAGTAACATGTGAGAAGAGACCAGCAAGGCATTCACTGGTTGGTTTATGGATGGATGGATTGGTTGGTTGGTTGACTAAGTTTTCAGTAAATTACGCCATGGGTAGGGAGAAGGCTTCTTTATCCAGTGCTGATTGATTGATCGATTGATTGATTGGACTCTCGGTAGATAGCGTCATTTGATGGGTATTAGGTCGGTGTTGATTGATTGATTGATTGATTGGTCGGTGTTGATTGATTGATTGATTTTTTTCAGTTAATGGCGCAGTTTGATGGTTACTTCATCGGGGTTCTCTGTGGACACTGGCCACAGGGGTTCAGAACGACCGATGGGTAGAGAGGGATGGCAGGATAAATCGCTGGTCTGTTGCTAAACACAAAATATATGCTGATCACTTCGGTGTGTTGTGTGTGTGTGTGTGGGGGGGGGGGTTCAGTTTCACTGTGGCGGTTTCTCTGTCTCTGACTTAATCTGCTTCAGCTGCTGTAGATGAAGATTTGGTTTTGTTGGAGGGTTGAAGTTGGTTTGGATTTAAGTTAGTTTTAGGGACTCAGACTTTAAAGAAGAGACAGGAGATAAGAAAGAAGGATATGGTTGAGTGAGTGAGTGAGTGGTATTTTTGTGGGTTGAGCTTGGCCATGTCTCAAGAGTCAAAGCGGTGGTTTTCAAAAGATAACCTATTTGCTGCCTCCATGACTCATAATACAGATTTGATGACACATGCCCTCTCTGTTCTCCAGGCCCTGGACAATGACAAGCTCTCCTATCAGACCAAATCTTTCCTGCAAGTCTGAAGAACCAGAAGAGTATTCCTCCAGTGGGTCCCCGTTCACTGTCAGATACCAGGGAACAAGACTAGATGAGCTAGCGGGAAAAAAGTACAAGAAGACCAGTCAGACAACAGCATCAGTTACAGCGAAAATAAGAACATCATTATGATACTTATTAAGCCTTGGACTAAACGAGATGACTACTGCCTAACATCAGTTACAGCGAAAATAAGAACATCATTATGATACTTATTAAGCCTTGGACTAAACGAGATGACTACTGCCTAACATCAGTTACAGCGAAAATAAGAACATCATTATGATACTTATTAAGCCTTGGACTAAACGAGATGACTACTGCCTAACATCAGTTACAGCGATAATAAGAACATCATTATGATACTTATTAAGCCTTGGACTAAACGAGATGACTACTGCCTAACATCAGTTACAGCGATAATAAGAACATCATTATGATACTTATTAAGCCTTGGACTAAACGAGATGACTACTGCCTAACATCAGTTACAGCGAAAATAAGAACATCATTATGATACTTATTAAGCCTTGGACTAAACGAGATGACTACTGCCTAACATCAGTTACAGCGATAATAAGAACATCATTATGATACTTATTAAGCCTTAGACTAAACGAGATGACTACTGCCCTCTCTCCAGTGAAAAACAAACGACCTGGAGGAGACTCTCCACTGTTCACAGCCAGTTGAACCGTCAGTTGAAATAGATGGCTTCACTGCGGTCAAGAGGATCCGACAACTAATATATTGCAGCGATGTCGCCTCTGTCAAATGACGGGCCAAAGTGCTTTAAAGCTTCTTTTAGCAACATTCTTATGGCTAGTCCTAATATACTCTAAGAGTGGTAGGACTTCAAACTCAACAGGGCGGACGGACACTATCAAGTGGATCGGCAGGAGGCAGAGCCGACTACAGTTTCACAGACCACCAAACTCCATAGCAGCCAACAAGAACTGGACTGGAAGAAACGGCTCCATTCATGTATGATGTGGCCTGAAATATGCCAGACGGATAACGAAAGAAGAGCAGAAAAGGAAGCTACTCGAAAGCCGAACCTGCTGGAGCTGGTCGAGTCAGCCACTGCTTGGTTCTTTCCGTCTTCAACACTGGATTGAATTAACCAAAACGGAAGACAGTCGTTTTGCAGTTTACTTCACTACACCATCCACGTGCCCCATCCCACCCTTTGCCGCCTCTCCCTGCCTCGTCACTCCCCACCCATTTTCCACTCACCCCACTCCATTCAAGAGATAACAAGACACAGGGGAGGGGAGATAAAATCTTCGTCTTCGACACCTACTCTTTCCCCTTTTGTTAGGCAGCATCAGTCGGGACTTAGGAAGAGATCTTCCCATTCAGTCTCCATCTGATCCTGCATCTATTCTTTCCCTTCCCATCTCCACGCTTGTCTCCCCACCCCCCCACCCCCCTTCACACAAGGCACACACTTTGTTACTCCGTCCACCACGTTGTCATGTTTTTCTCTCATTGCCACCACACATGATGCCCTTCATTCTGATGAATCCGTAGAAAGAACACATGCACTCGCCGGCACACAGTATGATAATGATAATAACAAATAGAATAATGACATTTTTAGGGCGCCAAATCTTAAGTAATCTTATCATTCACCAAAACAGTCAGCTTACAATGACCAAAGCTCAGGGCACAAAGCACTTGCAAACAGGGAGGGGGAAGACAGGAGGGGAGTGGGGTGTGTTACCCCTGACCCCGTCCGTTATCATCCCTTTGTCCCTCTGTCTGTCTGTCTGTCTCTCTCTCTCTCTCTCTCTCTCTCTCTCTCTCTCTCTCTCTCCACACACACACCACACACACACACATGATGCTGAGCTAGTATATGCTCAAGCCTGATAGGTGAGTGACCCTTGACCCAAGTTGTCAACCTCTCTCTCTCTCTCTCTCTCTCTCTCTCTCTCTCTCTCTCTCTCACGCACACACACACACTGTTCCACATTTTTTTCTCCTCTCTTCCCCCTTCCTTCTGTTACTCTTCCACTCAGTAGATCTAGTTACTGTCTCTCACTTTTTTTTCTTCTTTTTTTTCGGCTAGAAGACTAATTGGGCTTTAAGGGTAGGGACTGGCAAATATATTTTTGTTTGTTTGTTTTCCCATGGCAGTCGGGCGAATACCCTGCTCTTCACGATTTCAACTGCCGTCCTGTATGTGCTGTCATGAGAACAATCATTTGAGCAGAAGACACATAGGAATAAAAACAAAGAAGAAAAGAAAGCATGTACACATTTACATGTGTACACACACACACACACACACTCTCTCTCTCTCTCTCTCTCTCTCTCTCTCTCTCTCTCTCTCTCTCTCTCTCTCTCTCTCTCTCTCTCTCTCTCTCCCTCTCCCCCCAGTGGATTTACCATGTGAAGTTCGAGCTGTTCTCCCCGGAGGACGTGTCACCGTAGTATTGAGCCACCCATTTTTTTTCTGTGTGCGTATATTTTGGTTTATAAAAATGAGTTTTGCTACAGACATTTGCCAGGGTCAGTTATTTTGTGGCCCTGGGATTTTACAGTTTCAGTTTCAGTTTCTCAAGATGACATCTCCGCGCTCCGAATAAATTCCGTATGCACTAACGTCACGCGTGCCATGCGATGAAGAAGATCCAGAATGATCATGGCACAAGCCTTAAGCCTGCACATAAACCCATGAAATTGGGATCTTTAACGTGCCAAGTGCGTGCTATACACAGGACCTCGATTTATACTTTTATCTAGAAGCTCGGCACCTAGATCGCCACTTAAAGAAGAGGGAGGGTAGAAAAATTCCTGTCCAATCCATGATTTATATCCGGTTTTCTCGCGTCCTAGGCAGGTGCTTTACTCTAAGGCCCGTTTCGCATACGCTAGGTAGGCGAGTTTTTGGCGAGGTACGCTATGTAGGAGCGTTTCTGTGCTCCACCTAGCAGGAAGCGTGGCTAGGTAAGACAAGATCTTGCCGGCGAGGTAAAGATGGAGGTCGTGCAATTTGTCTTTGAGTTTGACGACGACGCTGTGTTCTGTAGTGAAATAAGCGCTGTACATTGACTAAAAAATCTACTTCTGCCTCGCGTTTTGTTCCATAGCACGTTTTTTTCCTCGCCCTCGCCACTCGCTATCTTGCCATTTGCGCAGGAGCATGTCAGTGTATAACAAACGGGCCTTAGGTCACACACAGTATACCGCTTGTGGTACTCTGGTCAAGGATCACGGAGGTTGTCGTAGTGGCAGCGATGCATGCTCTTCCTTGTGTGGAGTATTCATCGTCTTTAAGTAAAACCTCCCTACAAATAAAATCTCTCACCTAAGACCTTGCCAGCACGTAGGGCTCCTGACAGACACAAGGCTTAAATATGCCATGATCGTTTTGGAGCTTTTCCATCATATGACATCTGTGTTGTCCGTGCATATGGAATGAAATCCGAGCGCAGAGACGCCATCCTGAGGAATCGAAACTGGTCAGATTTCTGAGTGTGGAGTCCCCTCGTTCTCTCAGTCGCATCTTTTATCTTCACCAACCCTGAACAGGGTAGGTATTGTATGTGCTCCTTCCAGCTGGGCAGACTGAGGTCCCTTGCACGAAGTTCGCAAGCCATGCTCCAATCCATGTTTTCAAACTGAAAAACCGTATAGACGCAAGATTGTAAACGGTTGCGTTTAAGTGTATACATGGGTGTCCGCGTCTGTCCGTAAGAGTGTGTGTGTGTGTGTGTGTGTGTGTGTGTGTGTGTGTGTGTGTGTGTGTGTGTGTGTGTGTGTGTGTGTGTGTAAGCGCTTGCTTGCAATACGATTTTTTTTCTTGCAGTGTGATCTTTTCTACTTCAAGATTGAGTGGTTGATAGAGCGGCTTTCAGTGGGGAAACAGAGATTGAAATATGAAACAAACAAACGGCACAATAAAACGAAAAAGCGTTTACACACACACACACACACACACACACACACACACACACACACACACACACACACACACACATTCACGCACACACACTCACGCACGCACGCACGCACGCACGCATACATATATAAACACACCACGCGCACGCACGTATACATATGTACACACTACCCGCGCGCGCGCACACACACACACACACACACACACACACACACACACACCGTATACACACACAAACACACGCGCGAGCGCGCAGAACAAGACAAGAAAGAAATGTTAAACCAAACAGTAAAAATAAACAGAAAGCCACTAAAAAGGCCACAGACAAAACAAAAGCGCGTGTGGATGAGGCGATAATCTGACGTCCCGGGCGCAGCATGCACTTAGCACGTGTAAAAGAATTCGTGGCATCACAAGAGTTGTCTCTGCCTGGAGACTGCAGAGACATCAGAGACACTTCATTCAAAACACCCCACTTTGATAGTCAAACAAAAATACACAGTGTCAGAAAAGCGGGTAACGTTGCACTATGATGGCGCGCCCTCCTCGGAAACAGCAGTCCAAGTTTTACACAGAAAACAGGTCGACGTTGTCTTCAGATGCCTGTGTGCACGTTGTTGTACCCACACTGTGCAGGCGATATGTTGCTGCACAGGCTGCGTGGCAGGATGTGAACATAATACAGTAAAGTTCAATACAGTGCAAATGCGGTACACGTAGTGAATACGACCATTATATCCTGTTATATATGAAATACACATTATATTAGATAATACATAGATACAATCATTACATTACATAATATATGATATACAACGATTCTGTTAAAATAGAGGCCTGTATAAGACACAACGGAAATATTACATATCACATAGAGTACAAGCATTATATTACATATTATATAGAACCCAACTACTATATTACGTAATTTATAAAATACAATCATTAAATTACGTGATGTATAGAATACACCCATTGCATTACACAGTATGTCAAATACAACCACAAATACAAACGTGACATACAAAATACAGCAACAGCACTGCATAGTATAGAAATACATGTACACTCATGATATTATATAATGTGTAAAATACAGTAATTATATTGCGTAGTATATATATGACCATCACATTACATGATACAAACAACAAAACAAACAAAAAAACGCTACCATTATACAAGCATTACAGTACTAAAAATATGAAATATAACCATTATACAGTGCAACCATTATATTACGTAACATGTGAAATACAGTTATTAAAAATGTGGTAGCAGCAGTATTTCCTGTCTCATGTTTATGCACGGTTGTAGTAGTAGAAAGATTACTATTTTTGTAGAAGACATCTCTCTCCATGTGAGTGTGTGTGCGCGCGTGCGTGTATGTGTGTGCCTGCATGTGTGTGTGTGGTGTTCTGCGAGCGCATGCGCGCGCACGTGTGTGTGTGTGTGTATGAGTGTCTATATGTTAGAAAGCCGGTAACGTTTATCCTCAATTAGAAAAAGAAGTATAGAAAGAAAAGAAGAGCATGAAGAAAAGAAATTCGGATGCTTTGTTCGTTTGTTCCGGTGTGCTTTGTCACCGCAGCTTCTCGAAGTTTTGACATGTTCGCAGTGACTCGTGAAAACGTTTTTTAAACTCTTGAACTTGAGACGTGGCCCACTTTCCCAAAAAACTCATTTGTTGGGACTTTTGTCTTAACCTGTATCGCCAACCCTGTTCTCTGTTTCTCTCAGTCTTTCACGTCTTTTATCCCCCCCTTCCCCCGGTTCGTCTCGCCACGTTCCAGAGTCTGAATCTTCACCCTTTTTTCTTTGTCTCTTTTATCTGCAGTCTTAACGTTACCATCACCATCCCTCTATACCCCCCCTCTCTCTCTCTCTCTCTCTCTCTCTCTCTCTCTCTCTCTCTCTCTCTCTCTCTCTCCAGGTTTATCAGTGTGTTTATTTTCTGTTGTACCTCTTGGCAAATTTGAACAAGAGATTTTAGCAACAAAGGTTTTCATTTTGAGAATAAAGCTTCATTGTCATTCTCTCTCTCTCTCCTCCTCTCTCGCTCGCTCGCTCGCTTGCTCGCTGTCTTGCTTGCTCTCGATCTCTCGCTCTGTTTTTCTTGCTCTTTCTCTTCATGGTCCGAATTTTAATAATGAAGCTTTCTCCCTATCATTGGAATAATTGCAGCGAACAAAACATAAACCAGAAAAACATGAAAATAGAAAATGTATTTAATACAACAGGACAAAAAAAAAAAACGAAAAGAAAACAAAGCAAACATCAAACAACGAACACAAAAGTTGGGAGAAAAAGAGCAAAATTTCCTGCTGCTTCGTCCTGTTCTCCCACTGGATGAAGCAGCAAGAAAGTTTTGATCTTTTTCTTCTAATTTTTTGTTGTTATTTGCTTTTTTTTTTCTTTACGTTTACACGCTTGACAAAGGCCAGTTCGCAGAAAATTGTCTGCCTGTCTTGTCCGATTGTATTACATAAGTGTTCTCTTTGTTCATGTTTTTTTCTGGATCCTGTTTGCTCGAACATGGGCGGTCCCACTTTTTTATACTTTTTTTTTTTTTTTTTTAGTAAAACAAGAGAGAAAAGATAATAAATGAATAAATAAGAAAACCCAGGCAGTTCTATCAAGTTCCCTTTCTGAAAACTATATCAAACATTTGGATTGTGCACTTTTCACGTCACAATGGCCTAGAAGAAATTTCTGTTGAAATATAACGTGATGTGTATCGAGGATAGCGGTAGGCTGTAACAACAGTGAAAACAGATTTTGATTGTTACCTACATATACGTAACTTGCTCAAAAAGTTATTTACACGAGTTCTTTGAAAAGTGCAGATTGTAGGCTTTTTTCAGGTGTGGGGGGAAGGGGTTCCCATGTGACCTTGATCTTTACTCCTACGCCTTCATATGCATTCACGATTCCTTAACAGACGGTCAGCGCCTTTGACCAGAATGGTAAACATTCATCCAGAAATGGCCAAAGACATCTTGTTAACACGTTCTGTTCCCACACACACGCACACACACACACACAACACACACACACACACACACACCACACACACACACACACACACCACACACACACACACACACACACACACACACACACCCTCCTTGGTAATACGTGTGAAATAATCACTTTTTTTCGTTTTAAGAAAGGGAGAGGGGGCGAAGTTTAAAAAAGAATACGTACGAGATGATTCAGTAACTGTGGCTGTTAGAGCAATTTCTTTTCGTGACTGTGTTATGTAACGACTGGTACCTCGTAGACCCCATCCAAACAGTTGAGGTATCAACCCCGTCTTGATTACCTGTTTTTAACTATTGGCCTTTTGTACAGTGTTCTTTCGGGCCATGCTATATTTAATATTTCAAACCCGTAGATTTTTTTTTAAATCTGCCACCTTTTAATTTAATCAGGCAGAATAAAATCAATGCAAGTTGACGAGGAATCTCAACACGTCACCCAGCGACAGACTGTTCTTCCCCTTCCCGTTGGCCCAAAACTTTTACTCACTAACCAGCAGAGCAGTAGCGCGTTTCTTAGGTCGACGTTCTGTTGGAGGCACACTTCTTGACATAACTCACTCGGGACGGAGAGTTTTTTCCTTGCTTTTCCCCACAGACGGCCCATTTTGAAGGGTTAGGAAAAAAATCACAGAAAATACAAAACATAAAGGAACAAAATGAAAGTTTCTGATCTGAATATTTACATGCTGGGTTAGTTCATGCCAAAATATTGAAGTTCTTCCTAGAATAATTTCTTCTTCATGTGCCATGTTGAAAATACCCCAATTTTGTGGTCAGGGTCACCGTACAGTCGCACACTTTGATCAGCTCCATGAACACACAGCCAAAGGTGAGAAGGTCTTTGTATGCACAAAATGACATGAATAAAGTTGACTTTGCTCAGGGTAAAATGAAATAAATTATTCTATATCTAGTGACATTACATAAGTAAATGTCACAAATTTTTACATGGGGGAACTTGGGGGGGGGGGGGGGGGAGAGCACACCGGATGTTTCAGTCCCTATGAACTATTTTCCTAATTATCAGTGTAGTTCTGCACTGAGTGATACAGTTGGAAGCAGGTGATGGTCTTGTTGGGCTGGCATAGTTTGTTAAAGAGGGCAACCCCACACTTTTTACACCAGTTGGGGTTTGCCGACAGTTGAACCTCCAAGTGTCTCCTGCTGCCAGTACTACACACATGGCACTTCCTATAGTTCTTCCTGCCGCTGGGGATGGGTGGCAGAGCACACGAGAAGTGTTCATTCTGCTTGCCACTCAGTTCTCTTATGCATATCTGTTTATGACAATATAATTTAGAAAGTCTTCTGTCACAAACTGTTTGAAGAAATCAGTGGAGGCGTGGCACTCAGCTGGGGCATGCAGGCCACAAGAGCCAGAGAACGGAGGCAAAGTGGGGAAAATAATAAAATCTTCGTGCAGTCACGCATAAGAAATAGAAAGTCAATGAAATCTTCATCAGACATGTGACTCACTGTACAAGGCCCACTGACCGCTCTCCTCACGTGACGTGTACGCCTCGTCCCTCTCCCACTTCACTGTCGTCTGAAACTGGGTCACTGTCAGTACCTTCTCGTTGGCAGCTTTCATACTGGAAACACTTTCACCATCATCTTCATCATACTCGTCGATGTCCAATCCTTCAGACTGATGCACTTCAATCACTTCAGCAGCAGTAAAACGCCGCCGTCGCGATCTACATTGCTCCAAAACTCGTATCGCCTGCAACGCCATTTTCGACACGAATGCAGATTAGCCAGTCGTGTGGGGTGCCGAAGTCAATCGTTTCCCCACAAGTGTATTTCTACGGAATCTCACGAAGTAACTTTCTGCTTGACCCTTGACACGTCTGCAATGCCCAGTGTATCTTCGGTTGGCATGCTACGTCACTATGGAAGCGTCGAAAATTTTTTATCAAAACCGCTATCGCGTTCCGTCGTGCGAAATTGTGCCTTTCGTCAGGAACGCTATAGCGTTCCGTCATACAGAGAGATTAATAATTTAATACCATGACAAGAGTTGAACTAGACCTTTGGCAGACGTTTCCGAAATGGTGGCAAACCGAGATCCAATTTTGCGCGTGCTAATCAGTAACGTATCACTCCGCGGAGAAGCAATTAGGTAACCGCCAAGTTGGTCGACCTTTTTGACACCTTATCCATCCACTGTGCAGCGCTTAAATCGCAGCGTTAGCATTTCCGGTTTCTATAATGAATGTCCCCCACCAACCCCATCCCCACACACACACAACGTTGCGCTTTAAGAAAAGTGCTATACTGTTCAGTCACCACATCGGAATTGATGGAGCCACTGTTGTCAAAGTCTGCTTGAAAACTGAGACCAACAATCGGGAAATGTGTGCTAGAATTGTGCACTTTAGTACTTGTTCGCAACACTCTATGTAAGAAAATTGTCACATCGTTTGGTAAATTAGGCATTCGCAGGGATGGGATGAGTGGAGACATGTCCCAAAGGGCAGAGCCTCTAGCACAATGGACATGGGTGGTGAACACTTTAGGGGCACTTTTTACATGACTGGTGTATGCAAAATGCATAGCGCAGTTTTACTGTGCAAAATGGAGTGCACGGACAGTTTTACTGTGCCAAGTGGAATGCACGGACAGTTTTACTGTGGAATGCACGGACAGTTTTACTGTGGAATGTAAGGACAGTTTTACTGTGGAATGTAAGGACAGTTTTACTGTGGAATATATGGACAGTTTTACTGTGGAATGTAAGGACAGTTTTACTGTGGAATGTAAGGACAGTTTTACTGTGGAATGCACGGACAGTTTTACTGTGGAATGCACGGACAGTTTTACTGTGGAATGTAAGGACAGTTTTACTGTGGAATGTAAGGACAGTTTTACTGTGGAATGTAAGGACAGTTTTACTGTGGAATGTAAGGACAGTTTTACTGTGGAATGCACGGACAGTTTTACTGTGGAATGTAAGGACAGTTTTACTGTGGAATGTAAGGACAGTTTTATGTGGAATGTAAGGACAGTCTTTACTGTGGAATGTAAGGACAGTTTTACTGTGGAATGTAAGGACAGTTTTACTGTGGAATGTAAGGACAGTTTTACTGTGGAATGTAAGGACAGTTTTACTGTGGAATGTAAGGACAGTTTTACTGTGGAATGTAAGGACAGTTTACTGTGGAATGTAAGGACAGTTTTACTGTGGAATGTAAGGACAGTTTTACTGTGGAATGAGGACAGTTTTACTGTGGAATGCACGGACAGTTTTACTGTGGAATGTAAGGACAGTTTTACTGTGGAATGTAAGGACAGTTTTACTGTGGAATGCACGACAGTTTTACTGTGGAATGTCAGGACAGTTTTACTGTGGAATGTACGACAGTTTTACTGTGGAATGCACGGACAGTTTTACTGTGGAATGCACGGACAGTTTTACTGTGGAATGTAACGACAGTTTTACTGTGGAATGTACAGGACAGTTTTACTGTGGAATGTACAGACAGTTTTACTGTGGAATGTAAGGACAGTTTTACTGTGGAATGTAAGGACAGTTTTACTGTGGAATGTAAGGACAGTTTTACTGTGGAATGTAAGGACAGTTTTACTGTGGAATGTAGACAGTTTTACTGTGAATGTAAGGACAGTTTTACTGTGGAATGTAAGGACAGTTTTACTGTGGAATGTAAGGACAGTTTTACTGTGGAATGTACAGGACAGTTTTACTGTGGAATGTAAGGACAGTTTTACTGTGGAATGTAAGGACAGTTTTACTGTGGAATGTACAGACAGTTTTACTGTGGAATGTAAGGACAGTTTTACTGTGGAATGTAGGACAGTTTTACTGTGGAATGTAAGGACAGTTTTACTGTGGAATGTAACGGACAGTTTTACTGTGGAATGTAAGGACAGTTTTACTGTGGAATGTAAGGACAGTTTTACTGTGGAATGTAAGGACAGTTTTACTGTGGAATGTAAGGACAGTTTTACTGTGGAATGTAAGGACAGTTTTACTGTGGAATGTAAGGACAGTTTTACTGTGGAATGTAAGGACAGTTTTACTGTGGAATGTAAGGACAGTTTTATGTGGAATGTAACATTTACTGTGGAATGTAAGGACAGTTTTACTGTGGAATGTACAGACAGTTTTACTGTGGAATGTAAGGACAGTTTTACTGTGGAATGCTACGGACAGTTTTACTGTGGAATGTAAGGACAGTTTTACTGTGGAATGTAAGGACAGTTTTACTGTGGAATGTAAGGACAGTTTTACTGTGGAATGTAAGGACAGTTTTACTGTGGAATGTACAGACAGTTTACTGTGGAATGTAAGGACAGTTTTACTGTGGAATGTAAGGACAGTTTTACTGTGGAATGTAAGGACAGTTTTACTGTGGAATGTAAGGACAGTTTTACTGTGGAATGTAAGGACATTTTACTGTGGAATGCACGGACAGTTTTAATGTGGAATGTACAGACAGATTTTACTGTGGAATGTAAGGACAGTTTTACTGTGGAATGTAAGGACAGTTTTACTGTGGAATGTAAGGACAGTTTTACTGTGGAATGTACAGACAGTTTTACTGTGGAATGTACAGACAGTTTTACTGTGGAATGTAAGGACAGTTTTACTGTGGAATGTATGGACAGTTTTACTGTGGAATGTACAGACAGTTTTACTGTGGAATGTATGGACAGTTTTACTGTGGAATGTAAGGACAGTTTTACTGTGGAATGTAAGGACAGTTTTACTGTGGAATGTAAGGACAGTTTTACTGTGGAATGTACAGACACTTTTACTGTGGAATGTAAGGACACTTTTACTGTGGAATGTAAGGACACTTTTACTGTGGAATGTAAGGACACTTTTACTGTGGAATGTAAGGACAGTTTTACTGTGGAATGTACAGACAGTTTTACTGTGGAATGTACAGACAGTTTTACTGTGGAATGTAAGGACAGTTTTACTGTGGAATATAAGGACAGTTTTACTGTGGAATGTAAGGACAGTTTTACTGTGGAATGCACGGACAGTTTTACTGTGGAATGTAAGGACAGTTTTACTGTGGAATGCACGGACAGTTTTACTGTGGAATGTAAGGACAGTTTTACCGTGGAATGTACAGACAGTTTTACTGTGGAATGTATGGACTGTTTTACTGTGGAATGTAAGGACAGTTTTACTGTGGAATGCACGGACAGTTTTACTGTGGAATGCACGGACAGTTTTACTGTGGAATATAAGGACAGTTTTACTGTGGAATGTAAGGACTGTTTTACTGTGGAACGTATGGACAGTTTTACTGTGGAATGTACAGACAGTTTTACTGTGGAACGTATGGACAGTTTTACTGTGGAATGTACAAACAGTTTTAATGTGGAATGTAAGGACAGTTTAATTGTGGAACGTATGGACAGTTTTACTGTGGAATGTACAGACAGTTTTACTGTGGATTGTAAGTACAGTTTTACTGTGGAATGTAAGGACAGTTTTACTGTGGAATGTAAGGACAGTTTTACTGTGGAATGTAAGGACAGTTTTACTGTGGAATGTAAGGACAGTTTTACTGTGGAATGTAAGGACAGTTTTACTGTGGAACGTAAGGACAGTTTTACTGTGGAATGTACAGACAGTTTTACTGTGGAATGTAAGGACAGTTTTACTGTGGAATGTAAGGACAGTTTTACTGTGGAATGTAAGGACAGTTTTACTGTGGAATGTAAGGACAGTTTTACTGTGGAATGTAAGGACAGTTTTACTGTGGAATGTACAGACAGTTTTACTGTGGAATGTAAGGACAGTTTTACTGTGGAATGTAAGGACAGTTTTACTGTGGAATGTAAGGACAGTTTTACTGTGGAATGTAAGGACTGTTTTACTGTGGAATGTAAGGACAGTTTTACTGTGGAATGTAAGGACAGTTTTACTGTGGAATGTACAGACAGTTTTACTGTGGAATGTATGGACAGTTTTACTGTGGAATGTAAGGACAGTTTTACTGTGGAATGCACGGACAGTTTTACTGTGGAATGTAAGGACAGTTTTACTGTGGAACGTATGGACAGTTTTACTGTGGAATGTACAGACAGTTTTACTGTGGAATGCACGGACAGTTTTACTGTGGAATGTAAGGACAGTTTTACTGTGGAATGTAAGGACAGTTTTACTGTGGAATGTAAGGACAGTTTTACTGTGGAATGTAAGGACAGTTTTACTGTGGAATGTACAGACAGTTTTACTGTGGAATGTAAGGACAGTTTTACTGTGGAATGTAAGGACAGTTTTACTGTGGAATGCACGGACAGTTTTACTGTGGAATGCACGGACAGTTTTACTGTGGAATGTAAGGACAGTTTTACTGTGGAATGTAAGGACAGTTTTACTGTGGAATGTAAGGACAGTTTTACTGTGGAATGTAAGGACAGTTTTACTGTGGAATGTAAGGACAGTTTTACTGTGGAACGTAAGGACAGTTTTACTGGGGAATGTAAGGACAGTTTTACTGTGGAATGTAAGGACAGTTTTACTGTGGAATGTAAGGACAGTTTTACTGTGGAATGTACAGACAGTTTTACTGTGGAATGTACAGACAGTTTTACTGTGGAATGTACAGACAGTTTTACTGTGGAATGTAAGGACAGTTTTACTGTGGAATGTAAGGACAGTTTTACTGTGGAACGTAAGGACAGTTTTACTGTGGAATGTAAGGACAGTTTTACTGTGGAATGTACAGACAGTTTTACTGTGGAATGTACAGACAGTTTTACTGTGCAGTGTAAGGACAGTTTTACTGTGGAATGTAAGGACAGTTTTTACTGTGGAATGTAAGGACAGTTTTACTGTGGAATGTAAGGACAGTTTTACTGTGGAATGTAAGGACAGTTTTTACTGTGGAATGCACGGACAGTTTTACTGTGGAATGTAAGGACAGTTTTACTGTGGAATGTACAGACAGTTTTACCCTGGAATGCACGGGCAGTTGTACAGTGCAAAGTGGAATGCACAGACAGTTTCACTGTGGAATGCAGATTTACTGATAAAGTTGAAAAGTACGGACATTTAACTTCTGATAAGTATCAAGGTCAAGAGATTTAGGTCAGCCACTGTCTATCGGACTGACAGGTTTTAAAGAAATACACGACGTTGTAGGTCAGCTGAATTCGGGTCAGTGATTGTCTGACAGACGGTTCCAAATTCTCTTACACTGCTAATACTACTAGGTAAAGTAAACTTTTTGGACGATTGTTTCGCCATTCAGTATTTTAGGTGTTTGCAATTAAACGATACATTCTGGAAACATTCGATGATCTGTGAAAAAGTGAAATGTCTTAGATTGCTTCTGGTGCTCGGTGGGAGCATGGAGTCAAAAGACAAATTGTACTTATTCATGCAGCCGTATTACACGCTGAATGCGCGCGCGGGCGCCCGCACAGAGAGAGAGAGAGAGAAGGGGGGGGGGGGGGTGGAGTTGCAAAGAAGTACTGGACAAGATTGATTTACTCTCCATCTTTCTGATTTCTTTGTCTAAATCCATACCCAACATTAAAATCCAAGATAGTGTTCGTGGTTACAACTCGGATAAACCCAAGTTCGTAGATGCAATCCTAGTTTTATAGATTCCATTCTGTTTAATTATAAAGTATTGAAGACATTTTGAACAGTTATGTTTCGAGATTTTGAGATAGTAAACTGATTAAAAGGATTTTTAGACTTGTTATGAAAAGAATATTGATGATTTTATAGTGAAGGAATATTTAGACATATTGCAAACTGCAGTTTAGTTCACGGGCGCACGGATTGCATTTTCACATGTTTTTAACGAAAAGCTGGCCGGAGTAGCTCTTGGACCAGGACCTGTCTTTATCCTAGTTCGGTGCCTTGGACTGCGTAGACTCTTCATATTGCATGCAGGTTACGGGTGGCAAGGCCTCAACTGAGAGAATGCAACAGAAGCGGATCGTTATTGCCATGTGGTGCGTGAGCATAACTGAGTCGGCATGTGTCACGTACGTGTCTAATTTCTCGGCTTTTTTGTTTTGTTTTAACGTCGGTTGCATGCAGCCCATACTCCACCGTGTTCCTCTCTCTCCATCTCGCTAACTCAAGTCTTAAAATAGAAATGTATTCTTGTCTCTCCTTTCCCTGTCTTTCTCCCTCTCCCTCCCTCTCCCTATATTCTTGGTGGGTGTGTGTGTGTGTGCGCGCGCGCGTGCGTGCGTACGCTTTTATGTGTTTTCACATAATTTTGTACAGATCATATACAATCAGTGACTGTGTTTGTTATGTGGCCTGCATCACGAAAAATTGCCTCTGTTCTAATTGTACATATTACACAGACATGTTACACTGCATGTGCAACAAACTCGCCAGAGGTGAACATTGACATCACATAAAGAGCAGTTCAGTAATAAACGTCTTCTTCCTGAACGAAAGCAACGCAATCCTTAAACATTTGTTTAAAAGATACGAGAGTTATGATTCGGTAGCGAATTTGAGCTGCACAGATGAGTAAGCTTGACGAAATCAGTTGCAACTCTTCAGTTATTTTCTAATCAGAATTACAAATTAATGAATTTGTACCCGCCCTGTCTTTCTTTTATGCACTCCTTCCCCTATCCCAATCCTCTTGCCACTTCCACCTGATTCGGGACTAACCCATCCCTCCCCATCCACTCCCAACAGCCCCAACCTCGTACGCAGGCGCATCTCACTCACCAACGGTTTACCCGACAAGATTTACAACTGTGATTTTATGGGATTAGGTATTGTCAAGCGAGAAACTGCTCGCTCAACACCCCCGGCCTCCCCCCGCCCACTTTACCTCCCTGTCTGTTAGTGGAATTTGGAGCGGATTCGGTGTTTTGTTTTGCTTTGTTTTGTGTTGTTTCTGGTCACAACAGAATTGTTTATGCATGAAATGCAGATTGTTTTCCCGGATAAAACATGTGGCCATAAAAGCATTTAGCTATAATACCCATCCGTCTTTTTTCTTTTTTTTTTCTTTTTTTTTTTTTCCTTATATGCGTGTATTTTTTATGAAAGTGAATTTTCCACGGGGATTTGCCAGGGACACCTTTTTTTGTGTGGGATCTTCAACGTGCACCAAGTGCATGCCGCATAGGGAACCTAGATTTAGACCATTAGTCAAGATTTAGAAGAGACAGAGGGCAGGAGGGGGCGGGGAAGGGGGGGGGGAACTTTCGAGTTAGGTATCGAATATGAGCTGCATTCTCAGACTTCTCGCTTTCTTGCGCAGGAGCTTTACCCACAAGGTTCGTCTCCACCGAAATGAAGGGGCATGTCCAGCGCATAGTATTATACACGTATATATATGTAGCTCAGTGGTCCAGTCCCACCCAGCCGAATCATTAACACTGTCACATGTACCTGTATACCGAAGATATACAGTCTGCTTCCATGGGATTCGACATTGTCAGACAACCAAACACCGCTTGTTCAACACTCAGAATTAATTCTGAACTGCGCTGTATCTTAAACTAAACTTGTCTTAAAACTTGGAAACCATCCATTCTTCATCTATTAGACGGGCCTGCGGATAGTTAAACTGTTGTCAGAATAAGTTTCAGTGAACCGTATGAATGGAAACAGCTGCACTATTTGAGAAAATTAGTATCGGTAATTAATGAAAGATCAGGAGGCTTGAGCTGCGCTAATTAGAAAACGTGAAGAATCAACCTGATTTGACAGTGACGCAGTATATTCACACTCAGCTTGTTTCGTGTCGCTCCTTCCCTCATTCTCACCATTTCAGTTTCAGTTTCAGTTTCTCAAGATGACCGCCATCGGAATGAATTCCGTATGCACTGACGCCACATGTGAGGAAGTCCAAAATGAACTTTTACTACGTCCACCTGAACATAGATTTCTGTTTTCGTGTCCCTGTTTCCACCTGAAGCAAGGGTCATATCCAGCCCACCCAGCCCCACTCCTGACACAGGCGCATCTCGCTACTTCTTTACCCGAGATTTACAGGTGTGACTCAATGGGATTAGGCTTTGTCAGACAGAAAAACACTACCCGCTCAGGTGTGGAGAAGATTGTAGCGATCACGTTGCCATTAAAAGTGAACCTGAGAGGGACATCACAGAGAGGACTGATCCCAGACTTAGTGGTAAGTGGCGTGGGGCTAAACGGTTTGATGTTCACTGAAAGTCTGTCTCTTTTGTGCCGATGAACAGAGCATGTAGTTGTGTCGACGTAGCATCTTCAGATAAAAGATGTCTAAAATGTGCCTGCTCTGTCCCATTGGGGATGTACGTGGCTCACAGAGTGACTTTCAAAGTCACGGTTTAAGACAAGGTATGCATGTTGGCAGGTCATGGATGAAATCTGACTGGTTTCATTCATAAAATAGTTTTTGTGAATTAAGTGACATTTCGTTTTTGTGGTCTTTTCTATGTATGTATACACTGTCTTCGTACAAACATGTACAATTGAATATTCACAGCAGAGGATGTGCATGTGACTATTGATCTACTTTGTACTGATAAAAAAGAGAATGACTACCAGGACCCGCATGGTCAGGTAGATTAGTATACTGTTACAGCCCCAAGAGAGAAAGCAGGATTGTCCCCCTTGCCATGGTACGGCCCACAGAAAGACAAAAAAACAAAAAAAACAAAAAAAGCAGGCAAAACGGACATTCGACAGAATAAACGTTTTGGTATAGTGTTAGGGCCTTTCAGTCGGAAGGTGTTATGCCAGATGACGTGTGTTTCGTTCTTTGTAGAACTCGTCCGACCTGCTGCCTATAAGCAAGAGAGGAGGACCAAGAGAACATATGTTCTTTTAAACTGTGGAAGCAGCCTTGTGTGGTTCAGTATTTATAAAAAGAATAATTACTAGTACTGCATTGCCAAGTA
>JAPXFY010000014.1:45048931-45271431 GCA_030674185.1 Monoplex corrugatus | reverse complement strand
GCAGTATGATCTAGGTACCCGTTGGTTATCTGGCACTCAGGTTGCCGGGCCAAATGAACGTGTTTGTACTTTTTCAACATGCAAGTAAATTATTTAAAAACGGATTTCGTTTTTTAGTGTCAGAAAACGCCGCGCTATAATGCTGCGCGTAAGAAATGATGAACATGTTTAATATTAGAATTATTTGTGTCCAGATGTAGCCTGTGATAAAAATTGTACCATAAATCGAAATTTGTTAAAAAGGTTAAGGTTGTCCTGTAACGCTGAGGTCGTAAGTAGAGAGAGAGATGGTACAAACTTCAACTTTTTGGGGTTCGAATGTATCAGGGTTGTTTCTGTCATCGCTCCCTCGCTACTCTACCTTCCTTACCCTAAGGGTGGTCAGGTAGGCATTCACAGCTGGATGGACTAGTGCCTAAAATCACTTAGTTTTATTCCAGATAGACTCGAACCCGTGCGTATGACTAAAAGATGGGAATTCCACCTCTGTGTACACCAGGCCTCGATTTAGAAAAGCACATGGTGGAAAATAGGGGCAATGGAAAGAACAAAGTTGCTGAAATTGTTGGTTCATGATATGACGTCTTCGCTCGGTGCAGCCGAGCCTACTCAATATCAGAAACGGGATACTGTTGGTATGGCTTGACTCTTTTCTAAATTATAATCTTTCGACCTCCCTGGTTGCGGACTTCCAAAGTGCGAACTCCAGCAGAGAGTGAATAAACGAATGAATCGATGAATGAATGAGAGAGAGCAAAGAAAAAAAGAAAAAGACATATGACATGAACTTTTTTTTCTCTCTTGAAATAGGTAGACCATATTCAGGGGTAAGAGGCACACTATACGAATTTTTTGTCTTTTCTGCCACTTTGACAGTACATGTATTCTTCTTAACCCTATGACTTCCGCATCCTGTCCATCAACACTCTGCATTGTCAACCACACTTGCAAAATAAAAACTTAACCCTTTGGCTCCCTCACTCTATCCACCAGTTTTCTGCAGGAATCTGGTGGATAATTAAATTTTTGCAACGGGTGGATAGGGTGTGGGAATGAAAGGGTTAACAGTTTCAAGACTATCGGGTACTCACAGAGACCTTTCTTTGTTGCTGCAATTCATGAAGAGCCGTTTATAATGACAGAAGAATCACTGGAGTAGAATTCAAGAAGGATTCATCCGCATTCAGACAATTTTAAAGATGCCCCACCCAAATCTGCTAGTCGTTATCGGGCAGACTCTGAGCCTGCGCAAAACGCCGTGCTCTGACAGAATCTTGAAAATGGGAAGAAGATGGGTGGGTGGAGGGCAATGGGACCTGTGAAACACTATCACCACCAGACTGATGGAAACAAGTCGGGTAGCGAACAGGCCATAGTTTTAATGTTGCAAGGCTGGAATTGAACTGGAGACAGCTCTTGAATCCACAGCTTTATCAACTCAGCCAGCCAGCCTGCAAGAAGCATTGTTTTGGGATCATTGGGCCATTGTGACTAAAAGTAAAACAAAATGGGCCGCATACCCATCAGATATATATCTTGACGGTTTTAACAGGGGTTTGGGGATGATGATGGGTATGAAGGGGGCGAGAAGAGCTTAAGAAATAAAGATCACATGAGAGTTCAGTTCGTATAATGGTTTAGTCTTGCAGTATGTGTCTGTGTGTCTACGTGTGCATATTAAAAAAAATATTTTTAAGAAAAAAGCAATAAAAGGGCTGGAGAAAAAACAGTTGTTATGCAGGAGAAACATTTATACATAGCCTTAAATGAAATGGTCAGCTTCAGTAAACAGGAGTGTCAGGGGTGGGGGAGGAGGGCAGGAGGCTTTTTAACGGGAAAATTACGTGCGCTTCTGGACTCAGTGTTACAAAAATGGAGGTAGGTGTGGAGGGGGCAGGAAGCGCAAAGATCAGTCGAAATTTTCACATCACATAATTAGTCGAGAGAGAGAGAGAGTGTGTGTGTGTGTGTGTGTGTGTGTGTGTGTGTGTGTGTGTGTGTGTGTGTGTGTGTGTGTGTGTGTGTGCGCGCGCGCGCGCACTTATAAGATTCTTTTTTATACAGGAAAGAAAAACTGTAGACAAGAATATAACAGAGGAACGTTGGAATTTCAGCCCAAAGAACGACAAGGGGTTAGACTAACACCGTCAGTAAAAGGGTCCACCGAAATGAACAGCCTTTTTAGTTGGTGTATGGTACACCACGAGTTTTCCCTTTAAAATGTTGAATGGCGAATTTGCGTTAATGCGTCTCTTAACGATGTGAAAAAGGAGAATGGTATGGATGAGGAAGGGAAATACGAGCTGAAGATATGAAGATCAAACAAAATGTTCGTCATAGAATCAACTTCGTGTGTGTATGCGCGCGCGGGGTTAAAAAGAAATGGAAGGGAGAAGAAAAGCAGTCCATTGATAAAAGACAATCGCACGTCGGCCCACAGTGAACATTAAATACACGATGATGACTCAAACCTTCAGTACACTGGCCCACATCGGTGAACAGTCGTGTTATAAGGTGTCTTGTACGCCACGAGTGTCGTTTAAAGAGTAGGAGGGTAAAGGAGAAAGTACATAAGTCGTATACCTCCTGGCATTTTATCCTGCTGAACGAAATATCAGGGAGGTCTCATTGCTGTGTACCCCCCTAAATTTTTGTGTAATTGTACTTTGTCTTTTGTGTTTGCTTGACAAAGGCCAGTTGGCCAAAAAATTGCGCCTGCCTTGTTTTGTGTATTAAATACGTGTTCTTATTCTGTTTTGGGGGTTTTCAGGTTTCTGTTGGGTTGAGTGGTTTGAGGAGGTGGTGGGAGGGGGGGGGGGGGGGGCGAAGTGATGGAAAATAAAAAAAAATTGAAAGAAATGTTAAGTTATACAGATAATCACGTCTCGCTCTGTGTGTGTGTGTTGTGTGAGCGCGCGCGTGCGTGTGTGTGTGTGTGTGTGAGCGCAATGCGTGTGTATCAGTGTGTCTGTATGTGCACACTGAAAATAAAATCTAAACAGTATAAAATACAGAAAAGAGGCAGACAAGAAGTACAATACTATGTAAGAGTTCCCCCATGGGGATGCTGGGGAGCTGTTTCAATACAAATAGTATCTCCACCTTCTGGAAAATCTGTGCTGGAACCTCTTTTTTTTTTTTTCCTCTCTCTTTTTTTTCTACTGTTTGTTTTTACCTTGCTCTTTTGCTTTCTGTCATCTCTTCCTATCATTTTCTGCCTTACTGGTCCATTCACCTGTATGTGTTCTAAAAGACCTTTCATACTTTCTCTAAGGATTGTTAACTGGGTGCATGTATTAAGTGCATTTTTGGCTCTGAGGAAATGTGGTACCCAAAAGCTATTTTCTGATTCATATTCATATTCATTTCATTTGTCACAGTGGATTTACAACGTGAAACTTGGACTGTTCTTCCTTTTGAGAGCGTGTTGACGCAGTGCAGCGCCATCCTCTTTTCTCCCAAGACTTCAGAAAGACAAGAAGACTAAGTGGTCTTCAAGGGGAGGGACCTGGGAAATCAGTCTGGAGGGACCTAGGAAATCAACCTATCCTTCGAATGTTTTGTACAAAGGCAGCAGGGCAATGCCCTTCTCTTCATGATTTTCAACTGCCGTGGGATCTTTACTGTGCATAGACCTGAAGACACACAGGTCCGACTCGTTTTTCGTCCCCATCCGAAGGACTGGACTTTCAGTTCAATTTTCCGGTCAAACTGAAGAGAAATTTACGTCCGTTTTTATATATATTTCAGTGTCCTTAGTTATGTTTAAGTTTGTAATCAGTTTTTCTTAATCCCCTGGTGATAATTGGACGGAGTGGGCAACGCCTTGGGCATATCCTTAGATTATGTGCGAGAATGCATTGATAGGTGTACTTAATTTTCTTTTGCAGTTTTTTGTGTTTTTTTTACCCCAAGTGAGGTATTGTGTACATATTGTGATGGTTGTAGGCCTGATATGGCTCCGCACAGTCGGCTGGGCTTTCAACAAAAATAACAGATGTCAGAGAAACGTTTGAAACATCAGCCCAAAGAACGTGATATATGGGAGTAGGCTGATCTATGCTGTCAATCATGTGTCCACTTCGATGAACAGTCGTGTTATTCGAGTCAGGTATGTCATGAGTGTTCCTTGAGTACTAGGGATTAATGGGAGGATTTGCTTGTCTTTAGATTGGTTGTTCCATACCTGTCAGCAGAGGTGCGAGATGGTAGAGAGCTCAACTTCTTTCTTGGCCAGTACTATGAAGGCCAAGCTGAAAGGAGCAGCATAAAAAACAACAAACAAACAAGAAAACAAATATAAAAACATTACTCATCTCCTCTGCTTTGTTTCTTTGCCTTCCCCAACCATGAACAGGGTCAGGTACCTATTTATAGTGTGATAGACTGTGGCCATGCGCACAGAGTTCACCCCCACCCCACCCCCACAGAGTCAGATTCGAACTCGTGCAGTCAGACTTGGGAGGCGGGAGCTGTACCACTACCCGAAGCAAACCTCTAGACAAAAGTACATTAATGTACACGAGGAACACTTAGAAAACTGGCTCCCAATAACATGGCTTTCAGTGAAGTGGTCTGCCTCAATGAGCATAAGTTTTGATCTGTGTCTGGTACTACTCCCTGAGTGTTGCTTACGCATAGTAAGGCTTAATGTAGAATCAGTACATGTGCTTGTCGCTTTGACAGTGGTAAAAAGCGTGGGTAAGAAGTGGGGATGCGAGAAGAGCAGAGAAATATAGCTCAAACGAAATGTTCAGATAAATAATCTGTATTGCTGGTACGTGTGTGTGTGTGCACGTGCTTAAAGAAATATTGGGGGAAAAATTGAAGGAGGAAAAAAGCTGACAGAAGTGTAGTAATATAGCACACAAACACTTAGAATATCAGCCAAAAGAATACGATATAAGGGTTAGGCCTATCACGCCATCAGTAAAATGGTCCAGATTTTTATCACGGTTATTATTTGGTGTCTGGTACAAAAAATGTGGGTAACGAGTACTGGGTAATGGACAAACTACGTGGATCACATTCCTGTGTTTAAGCATAGGATAGTTTGCCGCTAGATTGATCATGTCAAACAAACAAAAATCCGATTTGAAAGACAAGTACCCACATGTACGTCCACGTGAGGCCCGGAGGGAGCAAACTGTCAGCTTGTAAAAAGAGAATCGAAGAGGATCCGCATATTTCAATCATGAAATAAGCTAAATTTTTGGTGTTTCTTATGACACAGGTAAATGGATCCTGCGGTATAATCTTGAGATTTGGAAAGTTGCTGCCAGATGGATACTTCATCTTCTGACAAAGGCGCGCCCGCGCGCACACAACACACACACACACACACGCACGCACGCACACGCACCACACACACACACACACACACACACACACACACACACACACACACACACACACACACACACACACAAAAGAAAGAAAAGAAGAAAACAGAGGGCTCAGAATTCTAAGCGATTGTTTGATGTTTGAACCAGACGCCCCATACGACTAAGAGACATGATCATAGGTAACGAAAACATGCATCATCTTCTATAGTATACAATCAATACGGTCAAACCAACTGGAAAAAAAACTGCTCTCAGTGCTAGATATTATATGGGAACCCCAAATACCCATATCTATGCTGAGAAACGTTTGAATGTGGGCACCAGCAAAAACACTCCTCCTTAACCATATTTGCCTTTCTGAAGTCCTGGAAAAATGTTGGAACAGTGTATGTGTGTGTGTGTGTGTGTGGTGTGTGTGTGTGTTGTGGATCGTTGCGTGCGTGTATGTGCGAGCGCATGCGCGCGTGTGAGAGAGAGATGGAGGGAGGGTGACGATTTGGGTCAGGGGTCACACACCGTACTACCTTTCAGACTCTTCCCATCTCAGTTTATATGTGCTTTGTGTTCTGGAGGTTTCATCGTTGCTGGTGATTGCTTTGATTAGTGATGAGCATGCGCACCTTGATTTGATTCTTGAATCAAGATTTGGCGCCCTATAAATAACATATTTATTACCAACATTATTATCATTATCATCATCTTCATCAGGATCATCATCGTCGTCATTAGTATTATTATTATTATTGTTGTTGTTATTGTTGTTGTTGTCTGACTTCTGAACAGAGTGTCTGTGAATGCTGAGAAGAGGTTCCTTTTTTCATGTTATTTATAAGAGAGAGAGAGAGAGAGAGAGAGTGTGTGTGTGTGGGGTGTGTGTGTGTGTGTGTGTGTGTGTGTGTGTGTGTGTGTGTGTGTGTGTTGTGTTTTGAATATTTTGCCTGAATTGAAATTTGTTGTTTGGTTGTGATAGCAACTGCGCTTTGCTATATTGTTTTGCGTTTGTGTGTGTTGCTTGTTTAAAATGAAGTTTAAAAGCGTTTGAAAGAAACAAAACTGTGATGTCTTATCTACATTGTTATAATGGGGAAGTATTTTTTTTATATATATATTGGTGCTTTCCTCTTGATCTTATAATTATTTTCAAGGGTGACTTCAGAATTATATAAAGGTTTTGTTTGTTGTCGATTCATTTTCTCCATTTGACATCAAATCATTCTTGGCTTATATTATTTTTAATTACAACAATTTCTTTGAAGTGTTAGTATGTAAAATAATGTATGCATCATAAGAGCCCTGGGTGGGATTTTTCGTGTGTGTGTGTTTGTGTGTGTTCCCGTCACGGGTAATTGAATTGGCGTGCTAGTATGTCATGAACTTTAACTCGTGTTTGTGTTTGTACGTGCACGTTATGTGTTCTGTCACGGGTAATTGGAAGTGGATTTTTTTTTTCATGTATCATGGAGCCAATGACTCGTTCAGCTATAAACATAAATCATTTCAGCTTTATTTTTTCTCTGTCTCTACCCTTTTATGTCTGTGATTCGCATGGTTCGTCAAGGTGGTGGCTGTGCGTGTGAGCAGCGATATGTGTCATACCATGTTTTTTATTGTTTTAAATGGAGATTGTTTCATAGCAGCCTCTGTGTGTGTGTGTGGTGTTGTGTGTTGTGTGTGTGTGTGTGTGTGTGTGTGTGTGTGTGTGTGTGTGGTGTGTGTGTGACAAAAATGTGTTGGTCAGGATTTTGGCAGTTGTTTCTGAATGGATATATATCAGATTTTGGTCAAGCTTTACGTTGTTAAGGAGTCGTAAATGAGTAAGTCTGGAAGGTAAAATTTTGAATTCATGGTCATTGACGTAGCAAAGGGTCTAAATTAGCCGGTTTTGCAGAAGGGTAATAATGTGAAGGGTACATTCTCATTGTTGTGCTAGTAGAACATCGTCGTTGGTGCGTGTCGGTCGATTTTATTTCAACTCGAAGCTTCTAATGGAATAAGTCCAAAATTTTGATTTTCAGCAATACTTTCATAAAAATGGGGATGGTTGGAAACGTTTTATATTCCCGGTTTTACTTTTGTTCTTTGTGTGTGTGTGTGTGTGTGTGTGTGTGTGTGTGTGTGTGTGTTTCTTTTTAGGGGGGGGGGATATTTTTCATTTATTCAGTCATTCATTTTTTCGTTTATTTATTTATGTATTCATTTTTGTTTGTACTTTCAGTCAGTGCGATACGCATAGCTGTCAGTAAGGTGTCTGTGTGAGCTGTGGAGTGGTTCGTTCCCTGGTTTTTCGCTTTTGCCTTCTTATAATCAGGGTTTGCAAACGTTGACACTTTTTAAACACAGCAAATGCTACCTCGGTGGAGGCGTCTACCAGCGCATACGTACATTGGGGCTGTGTAGCAAGCCCCGCACTGCGCGATCCTGTCGTGGTGGACGTCTCCACCGTCTTTGGCACAACCTGCCTCCTGCTGTGCCAGCCCGACGCCACTTTTCTTCTTCTGCTTCTTCGTCATCCTCCACTGCCCCTGCCTTCGACCTCGCTGCTGCAAACTTCGTCTCCTCCTCTGCCATATTCACCTTCGCCTTCTATCCTGATAGTACCGCCTTCACCTTCTGTCCCGCTGGTGCCGCCTTCACCTTCTGTCCCGCCGGTGCCGCCTTCACCTTCTGTCTCGCCAAGTGCCGCCTTCGTCTTCTGTCCCGCCGGCGCTGCCCTCGTCTTCTGTCCCGCCGATGCCTTGCCCTTCGTTCTGTTCGTCCTCCGGCTGGTGTCGCCTTCGTCTTTTGTCCCGTCGGTGCCGCCTTCGTCGCCACCTCGGCCACCGCCATATGACTGTGACTTTTCTAAACTAAAACTATGCCTTTTTAACGCTCAGTCAACATGCAAGGATGGCAAAGCCGAAGTCATTGCTGACTTTATCGCAGATGAGCATGTTGACATTGCTTTTATCACAGAGACATGGCTTAACCCCCTTGGTCATGAACCTATACATGCTAGCCTCACTCCGAGTGGTTACAGGCTTGCTTCTTTCCATCGCTCATCTCGAGGTGGCGGTATCGCCATCCTCTACAACGACTCACTCCATTCCCGCCTATCTTTCTCGCAGTCTCTGCCTTTCTCCCATCCTTCTTTCGAGCACGTTGAAGTATCCTTCCAATCCACCCCTCACCCCATCACCTTCTCCTGTGTCTATCAACCTCCACCTAGCTCTGCCAACAAACTCACCACATCCACGTTTCTCTCTGACTTTGACCAACTGCTCGACCACTACTGCCTCTTACCTGGAAATCTCATCATTCTAGGTGACATCAATGTCCACTATGACAACACTCACCGTTATGACACAAGACATATCATCAACTCTCTGTCCAATCACAATATGACTCAACACATTTCTGAACCAACCCATCAAAAAGGTCACATTCTTGACTGGATCATTTCTCGTGACCACCACAATTCAGGTACTGACAACTGCTTAGTTCTTTCTACCCGTCAAACTTCAGCCCTTCCATCTGACCACTCTGCAATTCTCTGTTCTCTTGACATTTCTCCTCCTTCCCGTACCACGCGCACAGTGACTCGACGCAATCTAAATCTATCGACCTCTCCACATTTTCATCTGATGCCTCCCATCTCCTTTCTGAAAAGTCACATAACCTTGCCGATGAATTCTATACTACTCTCCACCATCTTCTGGACACTCATGCTCCAGCCACAACCCGTCTCTTACCTGACCGCCCCCCTACCCCCTGGCTCACTCATGAGATTGACTGTGTAAAACGTGCCCGCCGCAGAGCAGAGCGCCGCTGGCGCAAATCCAAACTCACTGTACACAGGCAACTTTTCCAAGCCTCTAAAACAAAAGTATCCACCCTCATTGCATCTGCAAAAACAAGCTATTTCCAAACCAAAATCCTGAATGCCTCTTCTTCAAAAGAACTCTTTACAACCATGAATCATCTCCTTGGCACACGAAAAGACTTACCTCTCCCAACAAAACATACAAATGAAGAACTCCCATCTGTATTCTCCAAGTATTTCACCACCAAAATACAAACTCTTCGTGACAGGCTTGACAGGACACCCTGTCAACCATGCCCACTGACCCTTCCTTCTCTGGCACACCTCTTACTACTTTTACCCCAGTCTCACAAGAAGAAATTTTCAACACAATCAGATCCATGTCGTTCAAAACCTGCGAACTGGATCCTCTTCCAGGTTCTCTCTACTCCGACTGTCTCCCTACTCTCCTCCCATTCATCACTGACATCATCAACACTTCTTTTCAAACTGGAACTGTCCCAGATTCTTTCAAGTCTGCTATTGTTCACCCTCTCCTCAAGAAACACAATTTAGACCCAAATGAACTGAAAAATTACCGGCCTATCTCTAATCTCTCTTTCTTGTCAAAACTCCTTGAAAAAGTCGTCCTCAACCAGCTGAACTCTCACCTGTCTGCCAACAATCTCCTCAACCCTTTCCAGTCAGCCTACCGCCAGTGCCATAGCACTGAAACTGCCCTACTACACATTCTCAACAATCTCCTCCTTGCAACTGATACTGGCAAAGTCTCTCTCCTCACACTCCTTGATCTGTCTGCAGCCTTCGATACCATTGACCATGGTATTCTCCTTCATCATACTTTTGGCATCTCTGACATTGCTCTCTCCTGGTTCACTTCATATTTATCAAACAGAAAACAAACTGTTCTCATCAATGGCACTTACTCTCAACCTGCATACCTGACCTGTGGTGTTCCACAAGGATCTGTCCTTGGCCCTGTTCTTTTCACTCTTTATACCTCCCCCCTGTCCACCATCATCAACTCCCACTCTATAAAACACCACTTCTATGCTGATGACACCCAACTTCAAGACAGTGACTCACCTGATAATATACAGCACCTGTTGACTCGCACCACTGAGTGTTACTCGGACATTAAGAACTGGATGACGTTCAACAAACTTCAGCTTAATGACGACAAGACAGAAGCTATCCTCATTGGCACCCGTCAGAAACTTTCTCAGCTGTCTCCTCTTTCTCTCCCATTATGTAACACATCAGTCCCAATTTCTGATTCAGCTAAAAACCTTGGTGTCTGCATTGACTCTACCCTCTCCATGAACAACTTTGTTTCTCAAACTGCCAGATCTTGCTACTATCATCTCCATCGTATAAGCCTGACCAGGAAGTATCTCTCTGTCGAAACAACTGCAAAACTCGTTCTCTCCTTCATAATGTCTCGGATTGATTATTGCAATTCACTCCTGTCTGGTCTTCCTGCCTCCACCATTCACATCCTACAGCGCATTCAAAACAATGCTGTACGCCTTGTACTCAAAAAGAAAAAAGCTGACCACATATCTCCTCTCCTGGCACAACTTCACTGGCTCCCTGTATCAAAGCGCATACAGTACAAATTAGACACCATGTGCTACAAAAGCCTCAATAACGCAGCCCCCGATTACCTGTCAAGCCTACTTGAGATCTATGTTCCCTCACGTACCCTCCGCTCTGCCCCCGATCCTCTGACTTTTCGCTTTCCACGCACTAAGCTCAATACCTATGGTCCACGAGCCTTCTCTGTTTCTGGTCCACTCTCCTGGAACAAACTTCCTCTCTCAGTCCGTCAGCAACCTACTTTTGTCTCCTTCAAGTCCGCTCTCAAAACTCACCTTTTCTCCTCTGCATAAAATCCTAACCTCACTCAACCCCCCTCTGCAGCCTTTCTCCGCTCGGAGGGGAATCACTTTGTTATAATATGTAATTGTATATGATATGCTCTCTATAATTTTCCATTGCTTTTATTCTTGCTTTTATTGCTTTTATTCTTTCTCCCCATTTATAGCCATGCGTGTGTGTGTGTGTGTGTGTGTGCGTGCGTGCGTGCGTGCGTGCGTGTGTGTCTGTTTCAGCGCTTAGATTTGATTTTGTCGAGATTTTGCGCTATATAAATATTGTAATTATTATTAAAGACAAAACCAGAGGAGAGGGGGGAGGGGGGTGCTGGTTGCGTTAAAGGGGACGCGCGCGCGAAGACATCACAAGAAGGGTCATGTGCACACTGACACACACAACTACACGGTCGTAAGTGTGTTTGATCAGGAAATAAGCAACCAATCGGTCAAAGTCAAAAGAGCTGGTCAGTCAACAACAATCTCATAATCAACCAAGTCAGCAGTATCATCATCAACCAATTGATCACTCAGCAACAGAATAGTAACCAACCAATCGATCAATCAACAACAATAATTAGCCAACCAATTGGTGATAACCAACCAATCAATCAATGAACAACAATATCATTAGACAACCAATTGGTGATAACCAACCAATCAATCAAAGAACAATATCATTAGCCAACCAATTGGTGATAACCAACCAATCGATCAATCAACAACAATATCATTAGCCAACCAATTGGTGATAACCAATCAATCAGTCAATGAACAACAATATCATTAGCCAACCAATTGGTGATAACCAACCAATCAATCAATCAACAACAATACCGTTAGCCAACCAATTGGTGATGATCAAACAATCAATCAATCAACAACAATATCATTGGCCAACCAATTGGTGATGATCAAACAATCGATCAATCAACAACAATATCATTAGCCAACCAGTTGGTGATGATCAAACAATCGATCAATCAACAACAATATCATTAGCCAACCAGTTGGTGATAACCAACCAATCGATCAATCAACAAAAATACCATTAAACAACCAATTGGTGATAATCAACAACAATATCATTAGCCAACCAATTGGTGATAACCAACCAATCAATCAATCAACAACAACATCATTAGCCAACCAATTGGTGATAACCAACCAATCAATCAATCAACAACAATATCATTAGCCAACCAATTGGTGATAACCAACCAATCAATCAATCAACAACAATATCATTAGCCAACCAATTGGTGATAACCAATCGATCGGTCAGTCAACAACAATATTAATAGCCAACCAATCGGTCATAACCAACCAACCGGTAAATCAACAACAGTGTCATAACCAACCAACTGATAAATCAACAACAGCATCATTAGCCAACCAATCGGTCATAACCAACCAATCGATCAGTCAACAGTGTCATAACCAATATATCAATCGTTCAGTCAACAGAAACAACATAATCGACAAATCGGTCAGTCAACAACTGTCATGACTAATCAATCAGTTAATCAGCAATAGTATCCTAATCAACCGTCAATTCACAACAGTATCACGACCAACTAACCAGTCAAACAATATTGTCACAACTAACCGGTCATTCAACAACAGTATCATAATCAACTATTCAGTCAATGTTATCATAACAAACCAGTCAGTCAACAAGAGTGTCATAACCTACTAATCAGTCAAACAATACTATCATAACAAACCAGTCAGTCAGCAAGAGTGTCATAACCTACTAATCAGTCAAACAATACTATCATCACAAACCAGTCAGTCAGCAAGAGTGTCATAACCTACTAATCAGTCAAACAATACTATCATAACAAACCAGTCAGTCAGCAAGAGTGTCATAACCTACTAATCAGTCAAACAATACTATCATAACAAACCAGTCAGTCAACAAGAGTGTCATAACCTACTAATCAGTCAAACAATACTATCATAACAAACCTGTCAGTCAACAAGAGTGTCATAACCTACTAATCAGTCAAACAATACTATCATAACAACCAGTCAGTCAACAACAGTATCATAACAAACTGATTAAACAATATTATCATAACAACCAGTCAGTCAACAATACTACCATAACCAACCGGTCGGTTTGTCAACAATATTATAACCAGCTAATGGGTCACAGCAGCCGGTCAGAGTCAAATGAGTCAGTCAGTCAACAGTATCTTAAGTGGGTGGGGGTGTGAGAAGTTGAAATACGTAACTAACATGAACTACTTGACCAATGAGCCATCCATTCATTAATTAATTGGTCAGAAGAGTCCGTCCTGTCCCTATATACATCAGTTGATTAGTCATTCGAAAATATGAACGACTTGGCCATTCAGCTATCCAACCAGCCATCAGTCAGTCAAATGGTCAGAAGGATCCGTCTCTTCGTCATACATCAGTTAATTAGTCATTCGAAAGCGTCTCAATGGTGTTAAGTGGTGCGGATGGAAACAGTAGTTCAGTTTATACCGGTGAGTGGTGCGGATGGAAACAGTAGTTCAGTTTATACAGGTGAGTGGTGCGGATGGAAACAGTAGTTCAGTTTATACAGGTGAGTGGTGCGGATGGAAACAGTAGTTCAGTTTATACAGGTGAGTGGTGCGGATGGAAACAGTAGTTCAGTTTATACAGGTGAGTGGTGCGGATGGAAACAGTAGTTCAGTTTACACCGGTGAACGTGGCGAAGTGGTTACCGCAACGGACTCCTGACGAGAAGATCATGGGTTTGAGCCCCCATCACAACAAAAGCTAATGTGTTGTGTGTGTGTGTGTGTGTGTGTGTGTGTGTGTGTGTGTGTGTGTGTGTGTGTGTGTGTGTGTGTGTGTTTTCGGCCTCAACCGTTTTTTGGCCAGAGTTGAGCGTGCCATGGGCTCGTTGGGAAGACTTGGAACCACACAGTTTGGTCTCGTTCACGTGAGGGATGCATCTTTGAGGGTGTTGCTTAAATCTCCTGTCCAACATCGCAGATGTCCGTATCTTTCGGGCCAGGTTGATAACCAGGACATGTTATGAAAGTAAGCAGAAAGTACAGCCCTGTTAGCCAGTCTTAGTCCGAGATAGAATATATAGCATCATCACTATCATTCCCACTCTCATTGTGTGTATATGTGTGTGTTTTAGGTATGATTATTGACTACGTAAAGTGAACGAGCAAGTTTTTACATAGATTATTGTTGTTGTTGTCAACATCATCATCATCATCATCATCATTGTTATTATTATTATCATCATCATTATTACAGCATTATGAACAGTTGTCTAGATTCTGTGTTCTCTCATGCCCTGCTCACATGGTGAGTTCAGTGTCTATGGTTGTTGAGGAGTGATCGGGAGCCGAATTAAAACGTCAGGGTAGTGACACAGGAGCGGTGCAGAATGTGGGACAGACGCACATGAATGCACGCACACACATACACACACACACGCATACATGCACACATACACGCGTATACACACGCGAAACAAAACAAAATCAGGCAATCAACCAAATATCGATCATTCGGTCATAAAACAGTTCCTCAGCCCAAGTCACTAAACGCTGCCATCACAAGTATGAACGACCAAGTGGACAATCAGTCAGTCAGCCAGTGGGTCATTCAAATATGTATCAGATATACGGAAGGGAAAGGGGGGGGGGGGGGCATTATGCTACATTGTCGACGATAGAAATGAAAGAGTAATCGGTCCAAAATTCAAAAAGTAAATAAGACATCAAATCAAATTATTCTAACAATGCAGTCACATAAATGAACTAACTGTTGGTCGGTCAGTCAGTCGTCTGATCAGTCATCCAAGAGTCAGCAGAATGTGCCTCAGTCATTCGTTCAACAAGTCACAAGAATCTCGAGTGATTTCTCAGTGGCGACAGAGAGCCCAACTGAGACGGTGTGGGAGAGGGTGAAGAGGCACTTGAACACAATCAACAAGGCCATGGGGGATTAGGCCATCGCCTACTTGTCCACGATGTGAATGAGTTGTCCATCGAGTATATGACTCCATCGCTGACCTGCAGATCATTGACCGTTAAAAGTCCTAGACTATGGAGGACTTGTTCCGTCCTAAGTCGAATTGTCGTTGTGGAAGACGTTAAGTGTTCATTTTGCGTTAATGACACAAGGGCGGTCTGATGTCTATGTGTGCATGAGAAATCTATAGGCACTGCAATATGTTGTCGGTTCGTCCTACAGTTTCTAGTCTCCTGCGCCGCCATGCAGCTCTTTGGTCAGTTGAAACAGTTGAAACATTTATTGGCGAAGACGGGAATACAGCAGCACGTGTCTTAGCTGTGGCATTCCGTTGGGAGAGTTTAAAAAGAAGTTGATCACTGGATATTACAAAGCTCCTGCTCCTTTGAGAGGAGGGTAGTTTTTGTTGTTGTTGTTCTTATTGTTGTTGTTGCTGTTGTTGTTCTTTTCCAGAACACTACCAGTCGCAGTCTTCGGTTATCGAAGTATTCTCCTCGATGCTCGTTCTACGATTTTTCAATTACCGCAACAGGACCTATCATTCTGTGCAGGAACGCAGCATCCAAGAAACGTGCAGTTGTTATTTGACCTAAATAATCTAGCTTGTCTTATAGCGTTTACAGTTGCTTGAATTAGACCGCTAGGTCTGTTTGGAGCATCACAATTTAAGCAATATTGTAATACTGTAATGCTTTTTCGGCTTTCGTAAAAACTGCAGAAAACGGGCTCCACATTGTGTCGTGGGGATAGGGCATGAAGATGACGTTACCTTCCTGAGAAAGAAGTATGAACACGCGACAAGATCAGCCAGTCACATTGTCTTCCTAAAGAGGAAGCCTTAGCATATGACAAGGTAAGCCAATAACAATCTCTTCATGAAGAAGACACCTTAACACGTAATAACGGTAGCAGATCAGTTTCTAGGCCAAAACAGTGGATGAGAATCTGTTTGGACCGGCAAAATGCCCGCTTTAAAACTTTAAAAGCTGTGATGGACAGGTACAGAATTCTACCATTTATACTACAAGCATTCCACGTGGAAAATGGCAACTACTAAATAATACACGACTAATTCAGGATCTTTGGTGGAACCAGACGAGGCAGGTTGTGACTACCGAGGAATGATTTGATTTTACTTTCATTCAACTCCAATAAGTCGGGCAACAACTTTATCGCAGTATCATCATACTCGAATAACTACATTTGTTGCATAATAAAAGTTTTTACTTTAATTGTACTCACATATAGTGTATGACAAGTTATTTTTTCGATACCAGCAAAAATTCATGTTCAGACAATTGGGGTGAAAACTTGCTCTGTTTTAATTTCATGAGACTGACTTGCCTCTTGTATACATTGCACAACAGGAATTTGTAAGATTGTGGAGGTGCAGAAGAATTTGTCACTCAGGTAATCTGTAAAAACTATAATATTTTGAAGGACATATGATAATTTACAAAACATTTGATCAACAGATCATCAAATGTGGGAACATTTCAAGTATACCATGTAATCTGCTGTTACCGTTGGAACGAGAAGAGAAAAGTTTCCTTTTGAAAGCAAGTAGGTCACCATACGATTATGACTTTTTTAAATTGAAGGCTTTTGTCTCCTGTCTAGTCTAAGACTTAACCGATTTTGACGATTGTCATACTACAAAGAAATAGGGAGGGAGGAGGAAAGGAGAACTAGGAAATTGACATGCTTAATCTGTGTCAAGAGGGTCGGTGTGAGGAGTCCTGAAGATGCGATTACCGCAAACTTATTGGTGTTATTGTGAGGCCGACAAGTTCGTTTCGAGTACGTGTTTGAGACAGAAACCTGAAGCTGGAAAACCCGTATTACTGAAGGATAATTGCATTAGGTCCCGCAGAACCCGTTTTTACAGCAAAAGTCTTTGCCATTATATACGAATGTGCAAACACACAGTATAACAATTTGCATTGATGAAAATGAAAGAAGTTTGATTAAAATAAATAAGAAAATGATTAAATCTGTATAAACAAACGAAGAAGAAAAGCAAGTGGTGATTTTTTTTTATGAGGGGGAGGATAGCTGGCTGATTGAAAAATAACAGAATTGTTCATTGTGTAAGAAGGTGAAGAAAACATGACGTTGCTATCAAATGGAAAAGCTTGTCACAGTGGTCGCCATTTTAGTTTTGGTGCCGTTGTATCCATCACGTATCTTTTATTTCCGCCAGTTCTGCTCCGTTTTTTTGTTGTTGTTTTTTTTGTTGTTGTTTTTTTTTTGGGGGGGGAGGGGTTGTTTGTTTGTTTTGGTTTTGTTTTGTTTTAATGCTGTTGTTTTTTGTGGAGTGGGGTAGTTTTTTCTTTTGCTTGTTTTGTTTTTTCTTTCTTTCTTTCTTTCTTTTTTAATAATAATAATAATAATTACAATATTTATATAGCGCAAAATCTTGATAAAATCAAATCTAAGCGCTGAAGCAGACACACACGTAAGCACGCACGCACGCACACACACGCACGCACACACACACACACACACACACACACACACACACACACACACACACACACACACACACACACACACACGCATGGCTATAAATGGGGAGAAAGAATAAAGCAATAAAAGCAAGAATAAAAGCAATGGAAAATTATAGAGAGCATAGCATATACAATTATATATTATAACCATGTGATTCCCTCCGAGCGGAGACAGGCTGCAGAGGGGGGGGGGGGGGTTGAGTGAGGTTAGGATTTTATGCGGAGGAGAAAAGGTGAGTTTTGAGAGCGGACTTGAAGGAGACAAAAGTAGGTTGCTGACGGACTGAGAGAGGAAGTTTGTTCCAGGAGAGTGGACCAGAAACAGAGAAGGCTCGTGGACCATAGGTATTGAGCTTAGTGCGTGGAAAGCGAAAAGTCAGAGGATCGGAGGCAGAGCGGAGGGTACGTGAGGGAACATAGATCTCAAGTAGGCTTGACAGGTAATCGGGGGCTGCGTTATTGAGGCTTTTGTAGCACATGGTGTCTAGTTTGTACTGTATGCGCTTTGATACAGGGAGCCAGTGAAGTTGTGCCAGGAGAGGAGATATGTGGTCAGCTTTTTTCTTTTTGAGTACAAGGCGTACAGCATTGTTTTGAATGCGCTGTAGGATGTGAATGGTGGAGGCAGGAAGACCAGACAGGAGTGAATTGCAATAGTCAATGCGAGACATTATGAAGGAGAGAACGAGTTTTGCAGTTGTTCAGTTGTTGTTTTTTTCTTTTGTTTTTACCATCGACAAAAGCGGCGTTATCCGATGATGTACTTAAGGAACTCGAGATTTTAACAAGGAAGCTTTACAGTTCCGGAAATTTTCGTGAAAGGTTTTGAAAGTTGTTTTTGTGTGTGTGTGTGTGTGTGTTCTCTCTCTCTCTCTCTCTCTCTCTCTCTCTCTCTCTCTCTCTCTCTCGGCTTTTTACCCACCAGGAAACTCACCGAGAAACACTGTCGACGATAGCTGTTTTCCCTAGTACTTCTTTGTCTGGAAAGTTGTTTTCGCCTAAAGGTTGTGAACTAAAATTTCCGGCAGAATTGTACACAGCTAAATCATCCGGCGGAAAGCAACGTAGATAAGACAATGGAAATATGATTCGAACCGACACGTCTGTCTTCCCCCTACACAGTCTTGTAACCTGCCGGAAGCATGATCTACCTCCCCAAATATCCTTGTTTGCACTGGGAAACTGTTGAGAGGACTGGAATCCGTGAATGGCACTACGTGTCACAGCTTTTTTTTTTCTTTTTTTTTTCTTTTTTTTTGAGGGTGGGGGTGTGTGAAGAGGAGAGGGAGAGGAGGAGTGGGTAAAATCCATACTTGTACGGCCAACAAAAATCCTTTTTCAATCTCCCTTTAATTAAAATGGAAAAAAATTTAATTCGACCGGAGATTGTGAGAGAGAGAGAGAGGGGGGGGGAGAGAAAGAGAGAGAGAGAGCCTCTACCATTGTACTTTTCATGACAGTTATTTCAACTGGGGTTTTTTAAAGTCACGGTAACATTAAGAACCACAAAATCTGGATTTTCTGTAATTTTTGTATAAGACGAGAATTGTTAGAGTGGATTGAACCCCCCCCCCCCCCCCCCCCACTCTCTCTCTCTCTCATGGACCTTATACAATACATTGACCGGAGCATTGTGGGCTACAACAGCAGCCGTGCTGAGTCATGCACTCACAGCCTTGTTGCTTCAGGCGGAAGGTGTTGAGACAGTAGGAATCTGTGAATGGCTCTACCTGTCACAGTTGTCTCCGACAGTTGGTGTCTCCGTGGGGGGTGGGGGGTAAGGGGTAAGGGAGGGATGGGAAGAAAGAGAAAGATCAAACAAGCCATTTCTCCATTTTCAACTTGAGTTTTTGCGAAGTCATCTATGACCTTACCGCACATCTTGAAAATTAATGCCTTTGTTGTTTTGTTTTGTTTTTGTTGTTAAGACAAATCCATTTCATGGGTACAAAAGCACTCGTGTAAGGACGATAGGGTGTCGCTGCGCTGATTTGACACGTTCTTCATAAAGAGAGCAACCCGATTTTCAGAGTTAAAATTGGCTATGATTATGAAAGATGTATACAAAAAGTTGTAAGGCAACATAACTCATTACAATGCAATGAATGCATTGTAAAACTTGTAAAGTGGAGCAATTATTGAGACGTGCGTATCTGTGAATACTTTGCTAAGATGTAAGCACTTGAATTTCACCCAGGCCTTCCATTGTTGATGTCTACCAGCATGTACTGTCGCTTCTTAACAACTGGTCATGTGGCAATGTGTAATCGTTCATGCACGTATATAGATCTATATGATTAGATTCTGAGTATTTATTTGTGCACGTATATAAAAGTGTAGTATGATATATATATATATATGTGTGTGCGTGCGCGTGCGCGCGCGTGTGTGTGTGTGCGCGCGCGTGTGTGTGTGTGTGTGACAGATAGAGACAGAGAGAGATCAGTTCTTCTTCTGTATGTAGTAGACCCTACGTTTTGTAAATGTATAATGCGCAGCAAGTCCAAATCAGTTTAGAGAATAGCTGTATACGAGATGGTCTTTCAACACAGTTTGGTCCGAAATTTGGACCATATTTATCCTAACCACACGCATTTGTTACATTATTCTAAGCTAGATGCCGGATCAGATGTGACCCAGTTGTCTGTGGCACCGCAGTTTTGCCCCAAAATAAATAGTATGCTTTTACATGGTTGAAATATCATCCATACAATATATTTCACATTTTGTACCAGCATAGTCAAAATGTTGGACCATTTTGATCCATACTTGCGTGTTTACGATTAAATCATATCAGCTGCATATGAGCCAAATTTAGTTGAAAATAAAAACTTACCCAGGAGCAGATAGGAAATTTGTGCTTGACACTAGTTCTCTCTCTCTCTCTCTTTCTCTCTCTCTCTCTCTCTCTCTCTCACACACACACACACACACACACACACACAACACACACACAACACACACACACACACACACACACACACACACACACACACACACACACCACACACACACACACAACAACACACACACACAGTCTGGTCGATATGATGTTTGTAACGGAAGGGGTAAGTTGAAGTGCGGGACCATCGGTCTTGATCACACACACACACACCGGATGTCTGGTGATCCCTGACCTCAGGGCTGTTGGTTTCACCTGGGCCTTGTTGAGAGGCTCCAACAGGAGACGAGCACGGAAATCTGTGAATGACTACCTGTCACAGGTGTTGTCGTGGCTGGGGGAGTTTGGGGGGGGGGGGGGGGGAGAAAGAGAGAGAGAGACAAACACAGATTGAGGGAAAAGACAGCCAACCACCTTGTCACTTTTCCCCCATTCTGCATGATCAGATATGTTTTCCCGATAAAGTCCTGACTCTCCATCCGGCCTCCTCTATCATCATGCACCGCGTATCGAACAATTCGTCGATTCATATATTTTTACTATTGTCGTTATTTAAACAGCATTTGGAAGACTTAGCTACGCACATTAACAAAGAGGATAAAGATTCAACAACACGTAGTAACAAGGAGCATAAATATTTAACTACACGTAGTAACAAAGAACAGAGATTTAGCTATATAATAACAAAGAGCATAAAGGACACGAGGAGCATGAATATTTAACTACACGTAGTGACAAAGGACAGATTTAACTGCGTAATAACAAAGAACATAAAGACTTGACTACGCATAGATCAAAGAGCATGAAGATTCAACTACACGTAGTACCAAAGAGCGTGGAGATTAAACTGCACGTAGTACCAGAGAGCACAGAGATTTAACTTCACATGTAAAAGAGCATAGAGATGTGATTATGCATAGTAACAAAGAACAACCATCTTGACTACGCATAGCAGTAAAGAACACTGAGATTTGATTGCGTATAGTAACAAAGAGCATAAAGGTTTAACTACATATAGTAACAAAAAGCATAGAGATTTAACTACACGTAATAACAAAGACCATAAAGACTTAACTACACATAGCAACGAAGAGCATAAAGACTTAACTACACATAGCAACGAAGAGCATAAAGATGAACTACACGTAGTAACAAAGATCATAAAGACTAAAGTACACGTAGTAACAGAGCGAAAGATTGAACTATACGGGGTCACATAGAGCATAGAGAATTAGCTACACAAAATAACAAATTGCGCATAAATGTATTTACGCATTTTAACAAAATGACATTTTATTATAACGTATTCATATGTAACAGTTAGTGTTGCTTGCAGTCCGGATTCTGACAGTATTTGACAAAAAGTTGGGAAGAGATGTTGCTCGCACCAGCAAAAGATTTCAGATGTTTTGTTGAAGGATGGGTTGATTGATTTGATTTAGTTTTATGTCAACACTCACCACAGGTGATACAGTCGACGGGAATAACCATATCAGGAAACTGGGGGAAAGGGGACTTTTTGACATCGATAGACAGACAGACAGATAGATAGAAGACAGACAGACAGATAGATAGATAGATAGATAGATAGATAGATAGATAGATAGATAGATAGATAGATAGACAGACAGACAGATAGATAGATAGATAGATATGAGTTATATGAGAAGCACACAACACCAGGTGCTACAGATTACGCAGGGTATGGGCTATATGTCTGCCTTCCACTCTCAGAATCACAGGAAGTGTAATGATCCTTGACACCACAGTGTTATTTTCATGTGGAATTTGTTGAGAGATTCGGACAGGAGACGGGTGAGGAAAAATGCGAATAACTACTTATCATGTGTGTAAGTGGAGGGGAGGAGAGTGGAGATGGTGCGAGGCTGAGAGAGGGAGGGGGAGAGAGAGAGGAGGAGGAGGAGGATGGCCAAGTCAGTGTTTCAGTTTCCGTACGATTAGAATACGTTTTGTAAAAATTGTGGGATGACTTGGTCTGTTAACAAAGCCAGGACTCGCGATGGAGTGTCTCAGCAACATAGCAACATAAAAACTGGCCTGTTCTCTGCCCATCATAACGCTTCAATCAATCTGGTAGAGTCAGCCTGGTGTTTCGAAAGTCGTATTCTACCCCCCCCCCCCCCCCCCCCACCTCCCCGTCCACGCCCCAATTTCAAGACCTTGCCAACGTGAAGGCTCAAGGAGTCAGTGTTACCGGCAATTTGGATGGAACGTGTATACAATTGTGCGAGTGTGATTTATCCGTCTTGAACAAATTTTTACAGTGGGGAAAGCAAATTCAAAATACAGCCAATGAAAGGCAGAAACGTTGATCGATTTTGGTAAGATCCACCTATATAGACTTGTACAAACACTCGACTGTTTATATTTCTCTTCCTGATCAACGTAGACTAATGTAGTTGAGAAATGCGGTGAGAACAAAGAACACAATGGCAAGACAGGGACCAACATGCCTGCTTTCTATCCACCTGGGCTACCGGAAGCGGAATGACCCTGGCCCTGTACAGACTTGTTGTTTTCACCTGGTATTCGTTGAGAGAGTGGAAGCGGAGGTGAGCGAGAGAATATGTAAATGGCTCCCTGTCTTGTGTGTTGTTTTTCGCGGATGTGCAGAGAGCGTGCGGGTCAGTCATCCAAATCCTCGTCTTTTCTGCTTGATGACGAGTTCATTCAACTCTTTTATCTTAGACTACGTCGATTGCATTCAAACTTAGAAACAACCTTGAAAATTGTGGGGGTAAACAGTTCCTCTACATAAGTTAGAGCTTTGAATACTGAACTTAAAAAAAAATTATCTAAACAAAGGGAGGGGAGGGAGGTGTATTTGTCCGTGACAAAACTGTGTTAGCAATTTTTTTCTGAGCTACTTAAGATATGTCTCTGTCGGAAGGCGCGGACCATTTAGAAGTGAGAAATGCATAAGTTTGAAAGTCATAGCACTAGGTTCAAGGTCACACGGGACAAAAAAGTTGCCTAAAATCAGCACTTTTTCAGGAAAGTGTATGAAAAGCACATTCTCAGATTTTTCTTTATGTCTTTTTTGTTGATAATCCACTATTGTCGTCGCTTCAGTTCAGCCATGCTTTGTCATCCGATGCATTTGCAAAATCATGGTGACCTTGAGAAATAAAAAATCTGGGTTGTCTTCAGTGCAGCAGAATTTTCAGATTGAATTTTCTCAGCCGTTTATGATTTGTAAAGTTTTGAGTTTTGACGGAGTCATTGTATGCAAATAGGCAACCTCAATCGGTGTTACGAAAAGGACCAAACCACATAAATGAACCTTGTATCATAGTGATTAGCATATCGTATGCGTAGACAACAAAATCACCGTTACAGATTAAAATGAAAATAATCGCGTTCATAGCTGCAGTAATGCCTTGAGTCAGACTCAGCATTGCGTAAGTTTGGATGATTTCGGTTTGATTCCAAGGTCACGACTTCAAGTTTGTAGAAAGACACTCTCGTCATAACACTGAGATTTATTTGTCAGTGTAATTAAATTTGGTTGGTATAGTCAGATAATGTTGGTTATATCTCGTAGTATGTCCCAAATTTTGCTGAAGACAGTTTACTTTCATAGGTAAGCAAATATACACTCAAAGAAGAAAACAATGATGGTGCCGTACTCTGGCGACGTGCTGTCGTCGAGGAGAACAGTCTGCATTGCACATGAAGAAAAAGCGTTAACACAATAACAACGAAATCCAGTACAACTCAGTCTAATCTAATCCAGCCCAACAAAATGGGAATGATAATTGGAATGCATTGGGTTTTGTGGGAATGGATGAGGACGAGAGAAAGTGAAATGTTGCAATAAAGTTAGCTGGCTAGCTACTTTGCTTGTTGGTATGAATTGCTAGTTGGTATAGTGGTTACTGATTACATGACTTTTTTTTTCTTGCTTGATTATTTGATTGAATAACAACACAAACACACACACACACACACACCACACACACACACACACACACACACACACACACACACACACACACACCACACACACACACACACACACACACACACACACATACACTGGTACAGGTGGATTATAATCAGCACGCAGAATTGCTTGTCTATCGCGTGAGTTCAGGTCACACTATGAGTAATCATTTCTGAGCTGTCGGACGTTGAAAATCGGTCACATTTGAGCTTTGCCATGACTGGTGCTAGCAGTGAAAAAAAAATCCAATGATATTGGTATGTTTATGTTTGTTTTTATCCATTGATTCATTTACTGGGCCAATTAGCAGTGTCTATCGACTGTTGAAAAAGCCCCAGGTGAAGGCTAAATCATCAAACATGTCAGTTGCTGTGAATTCATGACGAGGCAAACATTTGACTTTTTTTTATCTTTGATTTTTACGTCGGCTGTCTGGCTGGCACTGTTAATTGAATTGTGTGACTCAACGTCTGATGAATTAGATTCACTACTCATTTTAATTACTTGTGGTGCCAGCGTTTTTATGGTGTCAGTGTTTTTATAGGTACCTCTCACCCCCTCCCTTTTTTCAAGACCGTGCCTTCGCATACTTCTGTGCAGGCTCAGGGAATTTGATCTGATAACTGCTGGCAGATTTTCTTTTGAACAACTCCAAACTCCAAACTATAAACTTGATCTTCCTGCAATGTGAGAAAACCTGAGCTGAATCTTGGTCGGATTTGTGAATGCTGGTCTTTTGGATGAAAGATAAACCAAAGTCTCATTTGCAGCATACATTTAGCGTATGAAAATCCCACGGCAACAAAAATAATTGCATCTGGCAGAAATTTATACAGAAATCCAGTTTCTTAGGAAAACAAAAAATACACGCTTACAAGGAAAAATGGGTAGCGTCACGTTATGACGATGTGCTTTCCCTGGGAAGAGCGATCAGCTTATGTGAAAAAAAAATGTTGTGACTAGCAACAACAACCAGTCTAGTCCAGTCCAGTCCAGTCTAAGTCAGTTTAATAATTTGGTTATACCAATATCGAGAACACTTGAAATTAACACTTCCAATCTCAGGCACAACAAACACTTGATCAGAATGTTGTGAACAATGAATTATAATGTTGCACATTCTCATGAAAGTTCCTGTGTCTGCAGGAAGGGGACGGCAACTGTGATCCTCCTGCACGGTGCCCAGCATATCCAGGACCCATGTCAACATCCCATGACACGTCTTGGCGTTCTTTACACGTTTCTCCACTGCTTGGTGGATCTCTACGACCATTATAATGATCCAGTAACTACCAAGATTAAACATTAGAACACGTGAAGGGGTGAGAGGAAGGGGAAGAGAATAAAGGGGTGGGAATAAGGTAATGATGATCTCAAGATCCCAACTTTTTCGGGACCAACATTGTGAAGACTATGTCAGAGTCTTCAGGCTCGACTGATTTATTATCCATCGCGTCATTGGTATGTACGACAGCAGTGAAGACCCTCCACTTTTGTCTGATCTAGACCAGCCTCGCTGTGCTTCGGAACCATGAGTTCTCCTAATGTTGGATCTTCCTCTTGCACCTTCCTTCTGGGGTCCAGTGAAGGGCTATCTGGATGATGTGGTACTGCTGCCTTTTGATGACATGCAAAATCCATCTCGGTCGTCTTTTCATTATGATGCAGTAGGTACTCCATTGATTGCATTGGGCGAGTAATTGTTGGTGGGAGATGATGATGGGTCGGAAGATTCTTGTGGTTCTTCGAAAATTTTCTGTGTGGAAGGTCGATAGCTTGGCATTTTATGTAGTAAAGTAGGATGGAAAGGACACAGATCTGGTACAGTCTCAGCTTGGAGATGGTAGTGCCATAGTGGACCACCACACATGGTTCATCTTTCTGACGTTGTTTGTAACCTTGCTGAGACGGCTTTTGATGTCACTGCCTGCTCCTCCATCAGATGAAAATACTGACTATCCTTCTGTGACGTCGTCTTTCACAAGTCCTGCTTCACACTTCTACATGTGTACGTTCATGACCAGTAGCACTGCTGGGTGTCTGTACATACCGTGTTCATACGCAAAAGCATAACAGACAGAAGTTTTGATTTTGTTGCATGCGCACTTTTTTGGTCATGAATCTAAATATGAAATTTCGTGTTGGATGAAAATTTTAAAAAGTAAAAACACAATAGGTATGCCTTAATATCGTTCACTTATTGACAGATGGCTGAAGAAAAGTCCTGAGCAACTTTCTGAGCTGGACGCCATTCTACTTATTCCCTAAATGGACGGTGCCGATGAGTTCCAGGACCCATCATATCTGCTTCACAGGAAAAGACGAAAACTCACGCCGCCTACCTTTAACAACTGGCTTGCAAGCCAAACAGCAGCATATCCAACAACTCAGAATATAATCGACGAAGGTGAGTGAACGGAATGTGTGTTCGTTCGTTCGTTCTTTTATTTAATTAACGTCTTTTCACTATGAGTGATATTAGACGGTTTGTGTTCATGTGTGTTGTGTAACATGTAGTAACTAAGTAATGTTTCAAGGCATTTTGTTGAAATTCCACGATACGTACTTTTGACATGATGTGAAAATGGCTGGCTTTTCAGCTTCTGTTCATGGGTATCTGACTCTGTTTAGGAATGGGGAAAATAAAGCATCAATGGATAGGAGATGGGCATCGTCCTTATAATGCTGGCCTCGAGAAAGTTTATGGTCAGTACCACCTCACTGCCCTACGACTTCAGGGATATGGGACTACCTTGACCTTTCATCTGTGAGTCATACAAGGTCATACGCTTTTTTCTAAATGAGTAGTATCGTTCACATTTGAATGATTGATAGTGGCCAGGGGCTCTTTCAGTATAAATAGTATATCCACCTGGAAATTCTGTTCTAGAATTTTTTTTCTTTTCTGTCAGTCTGTGTTTCTGTCTTGTTCCTTTATTTTCTGTCATCTCTTGCCATTTCTGCCTTTCTGGTCCATTCACCTGTCTGTGTTCTACAAAGTCTGACATATTTTCTCTTAGGATTGATAATTGGGTATGTGTTAAGTGCATTTTTCACTCTAAGGAAATGTGATGCATAAAAGCAGTTTTAGGTAATTTAGGCCCGTTTTATATGTTTTAGTGTCCTTAGTTATATTTAATTTTGTATTCAGTTGTTTTTGTTGTTTTTTTAATCGCCTGCTGATAAATTTGACGGGGTGGTCGGCGCCTCGGATATATTCTTATATATATGCATGAATTCATTGGATTTTCTTTTCCAATTTTTCCCCCAGTGAGTTATTATGTACGTTTTGAGATGGATATAGCTCTGATAAGATTCTGCCCAATCAGCTGAGCTTTGAACAAAAATAACAATAGCAATAACTTGTATTGATTAAAATATCGACGTTAAGAAGTTGGCCTTTAATTGATCAAAATATTGACATTAAGAATTAAGCCTACCGTCATTCATCAAAACATTGACAATAAGGATTGAGCTTACTTTTATTCACCAAAATGTTGACGGTGAGGATTAGGAGCACTTAATCAAAACACTGATTGTAAGGATTGGGCCCGCTTTTATTCGCCAAAACTTCTGAGAGTAAGTATTAGAGCTACTTTTATTCATAAACTCTTTGAGAGTAAGTATCAAGGCTACATAAATTCATAAACCCTTTGAGAGTAAGGATTAGGGTTACATATAGTCATCGAAGCATTGACACTAAGATTAAGTCCTACTTTTTTATACCAAAATTTTGACGATCAGGATTACTTTTAGTCGTAAACAAAATGCTTAATTTTCACACTGTGTTCACTTCAGTGCCTAACCCTCCGGTCTGTTTTAACAGGGAAATATCACCGTTATAAGTTTGGTGGGTTACCATATAATACTGAAATTAGAGCTGAACGGTTTTGCCATCAACCGGACTCGGCAAATATCCCGATTTGTTACAGTATACCAGCACAGCTACAGCTGCTAGTATTCCCCCCGTGGGGATGCCGGGGATTCTTTCTGCATAAATAGTAAACCCGCCTTCTGGAAATTCTGTGTCATAAATTTCCTCTTTTCTGGAACTCTGTTTCTGCATTATTCCTTTGCTTTCTGTAATTTCTTCCTATCAATGTCTGCCTTGCTGGTCCATTCACCTGTATGTGTTCGATAAAGTTTTAAGTACTTTCTCTTGGGATTGATAATTGGGTACATGTACTAAGTGCATTTTTGGCTCTAGGGAAATAAGATATGTGGAAGCAGTTTTATGTAACTTAAGCCTGTTTCCTATACGCTTTAGTGTCCGTAGTTATGTTTAGATTTTTTATTCAGGTATGTTTTTAAATCCCCTGTGTGATAAATTGGACGGAGTGGTCAACGCCAAGGGCATCTCCTTTTCTTTTCTTTTTTTTTTACCCTGTTAATGTACACGTATTGTGTGTGTATTGAAATGGTTATGGCTCTGATACGGCTGTAGGCAGTCGGCTGGGTTTTATTAGAAAATAACAGTAAGCTACTTGTACAATCGTCATATACATGTACAGAGAAATGAGTAATCTACTGTGTTGCATGCGATGTGTTTGTGTGTGTGTGTGTGTGTGTGTGTGTGTGTGTGTGTGTGTGTGTGTGTGTGTGTGTGTGTGTATGTGTATGTGTGGTGTGTTAAGTGTGTGTGTGTGTGTGTGTGTGTGGTGTGTTGTGTGTGTCCGGCTGCCGCAATCTACAGCCTGCCACACAGCATTGCAGAAGGCTCGGGGCAAAACAAACCACAGATATGGAGAGCTGTATTTGATCGAGCTAAAAATAAAGCGATCATCATTAAATAGTGCAGTTGCTGGTCAGCCTATGTTCATGCTCTGGCCTAGTCTAACGTCGAAAACGATTGTGAAAATTTACACATGGAAGTACTTCACCAGCAAGAAAAACGAGAGAGAGCGAGAGAGGAACACGTCTTACGTTTTTAGCATAGTACACAAAATAGTGAATATAGCTTGAGGATATTATTATTGTTTTTATTATTGTTAACTTTAAAGGCAGTTCAGTAAACGATGAAACATGAAAACAAATGCATATACAATTCTGTTTATTCACACCCATTGATTTCTTTGTCTTTTTAAATTTTCTAATATTAGCACCTAACAGCATTCATCTCGCTTTGTTTCAGTCTGCCTGTAAAGTCGTTACGCCACAAGAGGATACGACCATACGCACGGCACCACAAAAAAGCAGCAGCAGAAGGAACAGCAGAAATAAAACCCAGTAAGTCTTCCTTTAAACATCTGTAGAAAAAAGCGGAAAAAATAGAAACAAAGCAAAAAAAATGAAGGACTGAAAGGAAGACATTAGGAAGAAGAAACAAAACGCCCCAAAAATACAAAGAAGAAACAAAACGCCCCAAAAATACAAAGAAGAAACAAAACGCCGAAAAAAAAGACAAGACGAAGAAGGAAAAAGTAGAAGAGCTGTAAGAAGATGATTGATTGAAGAAGACTTAAGGGAACAGTAACGGGACGGTGAGAACAAGGACAGGACAACTATGACAGAAAAAGGAGGAGCAGAAGAAGAAACAATAGGAAAATATTGAAAAAAAAAGTAGCGAGAAAAACACTGAGACAGTAGGAACGAGAAAAACATATGAAAAGTAAAACAATAATAACGAGTAAACAGGGAAATAGGGAGAACAATATGGACGAGAAACAGTGACAAGAAGCAAGAAAAGAATGTCAGTGACAACACCACCAACAAAACACCAAGATCAGCCAGAAGAAATGGACAAAACAAGAAGTAGGTCGAAAACAAGAACACGGTCAAGAAACAAAAGCGAAAGAAGAGAAACACAACGAAGAAACCATGGACCGAACAAGCACTAAATAGGAGACAAAATCAAGAACAATAGCAAAGGAAGAAAGTTTAACAAGAGCAAGAAAGCGAACAACAAAATATCACTGAATTAAAAAAAAAATGAAAGCTTGATTGACTTGCATAAAAGGTCCGAAACAAGACAAAACAAAAAAACAAGAACGGGGCGGCAAAAGCATGGAACAAAAAGAATCACATGATCAGAAAATTAGGATAAATATAAAAGGCAAAAACGGCAAATAAAAGAACTTGAACAGAAAGAATAGGACCACCACCACCATTACAAAAATGAAAACAAGAAGAAAAACAATATAAATTAAGAACAAAAACAATTACAACTACGTCCAACAAAAAGGAACAAAAATAACAAAAAGAAAAACAATAGTATGACAGCAAAAACGACAACAAGAACAGTACTAAGAAATATCGGAGCCACATCAGCAGCAAGGTGCAAACAGGAAAAAGGAAAGAAACTTCAAAGCAGTCAGGAAACAGGAAAGAAATTACAAAGCAATCAGGAAACAAGAACAAGGACGGATGTTACAAAGCAATCACACAAACAGGAATAAGGACAGAAACTACAGACCATCACAAAAACCAACAAAAAATAAAGAGGAAAAGAAGATAATAATAACGAAAAGGAAAACAAAAAATTAAGAACAATGGTGAAGTCATCAAGAAGAACAATACAAGAAGAGCAAGAATGGAAGAGCAAACACAAAAGAAAGAATGTAATGTAAAACAATATCAACAAATACTAGAACTACAACACCAAGAGCACCAGCAAGAGAAGGAACTGAAAACAAGTACCTACAAAGCAGACCGAAACAACATGACCAAAAACAAAAAACAAAGCAGTAAGAATGACAAGACTTCAGATGAACAACAAAAAGCATAGATCAAATTAACTACAAAAAGAAAAAGAAAAACATGAAGTCAAACAAATAAACAACAGCAAAGTCAAGAAGAACAAAACAAAAAAAAAGAGGAGCTCGTAAAAAAACTAAAATAGAACGAAAACATCGACAACATGAGTACAAGAACAACATGAACAAATGCCAGAACCACAACATCAGTAACATAAGATCAGGAAGAAAATATGCTACGAAGCAAAAGCAAAAAAACAGCAAAAACAATAACAACGTAAAAACAAAATGAACAGCGACAAAAATTCCGAAACCAGACAAACAAGAAAACGAACCAAGAAACCAAAGAACAAGAACCGTAGAGATGCAATAACAAAAAAGGAAAACACACCAAATAAATTAAGAACAAGAAAAAGACAATAAGGAGTCAAAGAAATGAACAACAGAATCGACAGCAAGAATATGCTCAGAAGAACAAGATGACAACAAAAACGATAAAAGTAAAAAAAAAAAAATACAACAACAATATTGACAAAATACCAGAAAAACAACACCGCCCGTCAAGAAAACGAATAAGACAAAATAAAATGCACAACAAAAACAACGCGACAAAACAAAACAAAAAAAGGAAAGCAAGAAAATCAAAAACGGGGAAAAGAACAAACCCAAGAACAGAAACGACGAACTGAAGGAAATGAGTAAAACAGAAGAAGAAAGTGCAGAACACCGCGGACCAACAGTAAAGGTAAACATTTTTAAAAGTGGGAGAAACAGATAAACCTCCCGCCAACAAAGAAACACAAGAATGAGCAACATCAACAAGGTGAAAAGAAATTTTGAGAAAAAATAGAAAACTAAGAACAAAAAGAGAAACGAAGAACGAAAAGCAGATAGAATAATGAGAATAACATCAACGAGACCGAAGACAGAAAAAGGAGAAGGCAAAGGACACGAAGAACAAAGGAACAATCCCAAAAAGACAGGAGAAAATGAAGAGAAAAAAAGGCGGGGGAAGGGGGGGGGGGATGCCAAAAAACAAACAAAAAATCCACCAAACAAGATCATCAACAAGAAATACGCAAAGAACAATTAAAGAAAAGCACAAACGGAACCAGAAGAACAGGAGTGAAGATTCCGTGAAAAGAGGAACATAGAGAAAGATGAGAAACAAACAACAACAACAAAAAACAAAACAAAAGACAAAGGAAAAAAAGAGAAAGAAAGAAATTGCAAGATCGCAAGAACAACCAGAGAAAGCAAAGACAAAAAAATAAGAAGAAGGAAAGGAAAAGGGACAGTAAGAGAAGTAAAACAAGAAGAACAAGATATTGATATGAAATCTGAAAAGAAAACAATAATGTAAAGGACAACAACATATGATCAACAACAAAAATAAACAAAACTTAAAAGAAAAAACGACAAACATGAAAAAGTTGGAAAAAAGACTAACAAAAAGGACTGCAGAGAAGGAAAAAAATAAATAAATAAAACGAATAAAGAGAACAGAAAAAGTGCAAAGAGAACAAGGGGAAAAAGACTGCAAACAACAACAGAAAGACTGAGCACAAGAAGACGGCTAAAGAGCAAGATGAACAAAGACGAGATCAACACCAAGAACAAAATAACATTACAGTAAGATTGAAAAAAGAAGAAGAAAGAAATGGATAAGAACATAAAAACACCGTGTTGCAGATATGATTAAGAACAAGAAAACAAAACAAAAGATCAAAAGCGAAAATCACCACCACAGTTTTCTACGCGGAAAAACCAACAGAAAGAAGTGACAAAAAGAAAAGAGTCAGGAGTATGATGATAAAGAAAGACGACAAAACGGTACAAATGAAAACAGTAACAGGAAAGTGATAGGAAAGATCGGTAATAAGAACCAAAAGATTTTAAAGAACACACGCAAGGATAACAAGAACAGTAAGAAAAAGACAAGAGGACAAAAAAATAACTAAGACGACTATGAAATACTCATAAGACGGGGAAAATGTAAAGAAAACAAGAGAAAAAACACGGAAGAGGGGGACCACAAAAGATAAGCAAACCTAAAAAGATTGTAATGAACAAAAGAAGAAGAAGAAGATTTCGAAAAACAGAACATCAACAATTGCAAGAAAACATGAATCAAGAGCAACTAGAAGGAAAAGAAGAACAAAAGAAAATGTATTTCAGAAGAGAAACAAATTGAAAAATGAGCACAAGAATACGATACAGAACAACCACGAGAATCGGCACAACAACACATCAGAACAACCACAAGAATCAGAACAAGAAAGAGTAAAATCAAGACAGAAAGAACACCCCACCCCCAACAATGGAAAAATAAACAAACAGCAACAAAGGGAAGAAGAACACAAGTTAACACCACCCCCCACCCCCCAAATACTTGGAGAAGAACAACTGTGGAGCAATGTAGTGGATGTGGTCAGTTCGCCTACCAGCTTGAGTTCTCCATACGGCGCTAAAAAATCTGATTAAGAGCAATTCGCAATGAGTCCAAATGAGTAAGGAGAACAGCGCTATATATGAATGATTTGCACTGAGAAAGAAGTAGAACTAGAAGACTAACAAAAAGATCATCATCATCAGGTGCCTTGCCGCATGGCGTTGGCAATCATGGTCTTCAATCTGTCTTTGAACAGAGATATCAGGGGAAAAAAAACAAGAAATGTCTACACTATATTTTCAAAAAAGAACGAAAGCAAGTACATCTGGAACAAGCCGTGGATAAGATGGAAAAGGGGGCCGGGAAAAATAAGAAAAGAAAAAAGTAGAAAAGAAAGTAATCGGAATATGACGTTAACGTCAAGAACAAGATCAACAACTACGCCTAAAACAAATGGACAACATAACATTAACAAACCGTAAGAAATAAAAATCGGACCAAGAACAATAAAAATGACAAAAGGCAGAACAAAATCAAAATAGAACTACAACAAAAAGAAGACAAACTGGCAGAGAAAATTTGAAGAAGACGAAGAAAGATACAAAGAAGACAGTGGTAACAAAATTGATAAGTAATCAAAAAAACAATATATACAAAAACGAACAATACTGAAGGACGACAGAAACGAGATGAAAGTGAAAAGAAGAAACAGCAAATCCAGGAACTAGAAGAAGAAGAAGAAGACAGGACGAAAATGGAGACAAACAAGAAGCTGATAACAACAAAATGAAACATAAACAAACATGCGAGTTGACAAACCGCCAGCAAACAAATGAACAAACAAAAGAAGATGGAAAACATGATCACATCAAAACACAAAAACAGAAAGACCACAAAAACAACAATAAAACAACAAATAAGAAAAAAAATCACAGGCGAGAAACCTCGAGAAGAGCGAGAACGGAAATAAGACTAACAAAACAATGCGATATATGTATGAATATGAAAAAAAGCAGAATGCGGTGTATATAAAAAAAAAAAGCAGAAGAAGGAGGAGAAAGAATTTTAAAAATTAAAAATGAAAGAAAAACTGAATTGCACCAAAGGCGAAGTACACAGCATGAACATACAGAAGAACAAAAGGCAGTAAAATGGGAATTCCATAAAATGAAAAGCACCAACAAAGAACATCATGAACATGAACGTCTAGGATAACAAGATGCAAAAGAACAAAAATAACCAAAAAAGGTAAAAATAATGGAAAGAAATAAGAACAATAAAAAGAAAGGCAACGTTTAGCCATTATCAGAACAAAAATGAAGAAAAAGACCATATTCATCACCATCAACAGACAAGAAGAAACAAACAACCGAAGCGAAAAGGAAACCAGAAAATGATAACGAAAGACAACAGCAGAAATATTTTTCATCACGAGGAAAACAACAATGAAAGAAAAATCAACTCCCCCCCCCCCCCAAACAACAGAACTTAGCAAACAAAAAAAACAAAAACGAAGAAAATATGGAAGATGAATATTATCAAAAAGAAGACAGGATCAGAACTTCAACGATGGGTTGTGCAAGGATGAGAGAGAGAAGCAGAAACAACAAGACAACCAAAACAAGACTAGAAAAAAGAAGAGCAATAACAGCAAGAATAATTCAGTTAACCCAAGAAGGAGAATAGAGACATCAGCAAAATAGAAAAAGAGAAAACAAGGCACCATCTACAAGAACAATTAAAAGACACCACCAACATGCACAATAACAACCGAGAAGTGCGAATAAATAATAACAAAAAAAGGAGTGACAGATTTGAAAGAGAACGAAGAAAGAACTAGAGAAACAAAGTGATGAACAGGAATTGTGCAACAAGTAGAGGATCAAGAACAAGAAAAATAGAAAGGAGAAGGAAATATGTGCGAGAGTTGGAGAACAAGTGAAAGTGAACTCGGGTGGGTGAAGAGGTACCAAGGCGGGGGATATATGGGGGATCAAGTGGAAGGAAACAGGAAATGGAGAACCAAATAAGGGGAATTGTGACAACCAAGGGGAGGGGACTTCGGGGATACCAAGGGAAGGTATAGGGAATTTGGTAGGATGGCAATCAAGGGGAGGGAACTTTTGAAGGAACCAAGGGGAAGGAAACTTAAAGAATGGAGGGACAACTAAGGGGAGTAAACTTGGGGGCATCAACAGGAGGGAACACTGGGAGCGGGGAGGGTAGACCAGAGAGAGAGAGAGAGAACTCGTGAAGTTGGGGGAGGACGGAACAAAGAAAGAGAACACAGAAGTGTGACCAAACATTGGGAAGTTGGGGGGGGGGGGGGGGTGACGTAATATTATGTATAAATTGGGGTAGAGACCGAATGGAGAACACTGAAGGTCGGGCAGAAGGCGTTTGGAGGATTTCGGTAGGGAACATGGGGGAGGAGGAGGGGAAACAAGGACAGGAAACTTTGGGGGAGGACACAGGTAGGAACACATTTGGAGTTACACCAAGAGGAGAAAAGTTTAATGGGAAGAAGAGGAGGAAATCTGAGAGAAATGAGGGATCAAGGCAAAACTGAGAGAAAGTAGGGATCAAGGGAAAGGAGGAACTCTAGGAAAAAGGGCTGGTGGGCGGGACGAAGGAGAGGAAACTCTCGTAGAGACAAAGCAAAGTGAACTGTGGGGACGGTAAGTGTGAATGAGTTTGGGAGCACAGGGGGGGGGGGGGGGGGGGGGGATCAAGGGGAGATAACTCCGAGGGAGGAACCAAGAAAAAGAAACATAAGTGCAAACAAACCATTTATGAAGGCATTCTGAAGGATATCCAAAAAAGAGATAGCTCTTGGGTAGACCAAATGATTGTGAAGGAAAGCTATGACCTGAACGACGTTTGAGTCCCGGTATAGCCTTGTAGACCTGTGGAGACAGATGGTCAAAAGACCTTCGAAAGTGTCCAACCATACTGTTGGCCTTGGATATTGATTAGGTAACCTGTTCCTGAAGGATAAGGTCTTTATCCACTCCGCCAGTGTAACCGCTCCTGATTTGCATGCTGTTTCTTGTTTCAGATTTATTGAGAACATTCCATTTCTGAGGCTAAAACCTGAGCTGTCACTTGTCTATCCAGTCCTATAACTGATCCAGGTCGTCCTGCAGATCTTGAGGGCCTTACTCTATCTTAAGGCCTTACTCTATCTTCAGGGCCTTGCTCTGTCTTCAGGGCCTTACCCTATTTTGAGGGCCTTGCTCTGTCTTGAAGGCTTCACTCTGTTTTGAGGGTCGTGTTCTATCTTAAGGGCCTGACTCTGTCTTGGGGGGCCTTACTTTGTCTTGAGGGCCTTGCTCTATCTTGAGGGCCTTAATCTATCTTGAGGGCCTTACTCTGTCTTGAGGGCCTTAATCTATCTTGAGGGACTTACTCTGTCTTGAGGGCCTTAATCTATCTTGAGGGCCTTACTCTCTATCTTAAGGGTCGTACTCTTATCTCAAGGTCCTGTATCTTGAGGGCCTTACTCTATCTTGAGGGCATCGCTCTGTCATGAGAGCCTTGCTCTGTCTTGAGGGTCTTACTCTATCTTGAAGGCCTTACTCTATCTTAAGGGCCTTATTCTATCTTGAGGGCCATACGCTATCTTGAGCCTTGCTCTATCCTGGGGGCCTTGCTCTATCTTGAGGACCTTGCTCTGTCTTGAAGGCCTCGTTATATTTTGAGGGCCTTACTCTATCTTGAGAGCCTTGGTCTATCTTGAGGGCCTTGCTCTATTTGAGGGCCTTGCTCTATCTTAAGGGCCTTACTCTGTCTTGGAGGCCTTGTTCTCTATCTTGAGGCCTTGCTCTATCTTAAGGCCTACTCTGTCTTGGAGGCCTAGTTCTCTATCTTGAGGGCCTTGCTCTATCTTAAGGGCGTTACTCTGTCTTGGAGGCCTTGTTCTCTATCTTGAGGGCCTTGCTCTATCTTAAGGGCCTTACTCTGTCTTGGAGGCCTTTTCTCTATCTTGAGGGCCTTGCTCTATCTTAAGGGCCCTTTCTCTGTCTTGGAGGCTTGTTCTCTATCTTGAGGGCCTTGCTCTATCTTTAGGGCCTTAGTCTATCTTCGGGGCCTTGTTCTCTATCTTGAGGGCCTTGCTCTATCTTAAGGGCCTTACTCTGTCTTGGAGGCCTTGTTCTCTATCTTGAGGGCCTTGCTCTATCTTAAGGGCCTTACTCTGTCTTGGAGGCCTTGTTCTCTGTCTTGAGGCCTTGCTCTATCTTTAGGGCCTTAGTCTATCTTCGGGGCCTTGTTCTCTATCTTGAGGGCCTTGCTCTATCTTTAGGCCTTAGTCTATCTTGAGGGCCTTGCTCTATCTTAAGGCTTCACTCTATCTTAAGGGCCTTACTCTGTCTTGGAGGCCTTGTTCTCTATCTTGAGGCCTTGCTCTATCTTTAGGGCCTTAGTCTATCTTGGGGCCTTGTTCTCTATCTTGAGGGCCTTGCTCTGTCTTCAGGGCCTTAGTCTATCTTGGGGGCCTTGTTCTCTATCTTGAGGGCCTTGCTCTATCTTGAGGGCCTTGTTCCATCTTGGGGCCTTGTTTCATCTTGAGGGCCTTAGTCTATCTTGGGGGCGTTTTCTCTATCTTGGAGGCCTTGCTCTATCTTGGGGGCCTTGTTCTCTATCTTGAGGGCCTTGCTCTATCTTGGGGGCCTTGTTCTCTATCTTGAGGGCCTTACTCTATCTTGGGGGCCTTGTTCTCTATTTTTGAAGGCCTTGATCTATCTTGAGAGCCTTAATCCATCTTGGGGGCCTTGTTCTCAATCTTCAGGGCCTTGCTCTCGTCTGAGGGCCTTGCCTGTCTTACGACTTGGAAAACTGGTGTTCAGCACCACAAAAACTCTCATGGGACTTCCATCAAAGATCACTTTCCCCTGTTCTACAACATTACACAAAATGGCTTGCTGACCTGAACAACAACGACTAGCCCGTATCCTCACTTTTGCTGATGACGGACTCATCAAAAGACAGGTAAGAATGCATCAGAAAGAAACCAAGCAGTCCAAGAACAGTTAAACAGTGTAACCAGTGGCCAGGAAACCGGTGCAATCAACCCCACCAAAGTACAGTTACTGTTCTGCACTTTGACAAAAAGCTTTGAGCGAAAAGTCCACCAGTTACGTTCAGATGAACCAGTATCGAGCGAACAAAAAACTTACGCTACCTTGGCGTCAGTTTTGATAGAATGTTAACCTCAGAAAACATGTGGAAACTACTACACTCAAATGTGAAAAAGGCCTTTCAATCCTGAAGGCAATGGCAGCTAAAGGCATTGAACAACGTCATCTCTTTCAACTATACCAAGCTGTAATACTGAGTGTCATCGATTATGGACTGGGCCTCACAACATTGTCACAGACAAACTGCTAAAACTAGGAAGAATACAAAATGAAGCAATGAGAGTGATCCTCAGAACTACAAAGGACACACCCACGGTGACTATGCGATACCTGCTCAACCTGCCTTCAGTACAGTCGAGATACAAAATAAAACAAGTAAAGGCATATTTCAGGGCATTGGAGAACCCAGAAAACCCACTCCACCAGATAATTGGAACAGCAAATGGCAACAGACTCCAACGTGGAAAGTCATGGATGGGACAGGCAAAAGACTCTGGTCAACATGTATGTCAAACGACAGAACTCAAAGGCACAGAGGAATGGGAAAACATCCAAACCGTTTCAACAATCTGTACAAAACTATCATACCCAAAATCTAAGGAGACACTGGTGCGAATGGCCTCAAGGGAAAACAAATGCAGAAATTGAGCTACTCATGGAGCAACTAAGCTGCAACCCCAAAAATATAATCATATATACGGATAGCTCCGTCACCAATAACAAATCTGGATGGGGCTTCAATGTCAAACAGAATGGAAACACCAAACATGAAGAAAACGCTACATATGATATCACAACCTCCAGTTTGACGATGGAAATTGAGGCAGTCACGCATGCAACAGTGGCTAAGCTCACTGGATGACGACATGAAAGAAAGCCGAGCCTTCATCCTGACTGACTCAATGAATCTACTGCAAAAAGTGCAAAATAAAGTAGGGACCCCAGAATTACAATTACAATTACAATATTTATATAGCGCAAAATCTTGATAAAATCAAATCAAAGCGCTGAAACAGACACACACGCACGCAAGCAAAACCACACACACACACACACACACACACACACACACACACACACACACACACACACACACACACACACACACACACACACACACACACACACACACACACACACACACACACACACACACACGCACGCACGCGCGCGCGCATGGTTATAAATGGGGAGAAAGAATAAAAGCAATGGAAAATTATAGAGAGCATATTATGTACAATTATATATTACAATGTGATTCCCCTCCGAGTGGAGACAGGCTGCAGAGGGGGTTGAGTGAGGTCAGGATTTTATGCAGAGGAGAAAAGGTGAGTTTTGAGAGCGGACTTGAAGGAGACAAAAGTAGGTTGCTGACGGACTGAGAGAGGAAGTTTGTTCCAGGAGAGTGGACCAGAAACAGAGAAGGCTCGTGGACCATAGGTATTGAGCTTAGTGCGTGGAAAGCGAAAAGTCAGAGGATCGGAGGCAGAGCGGAGGGTACGTGAGGGAACATAGATTTTAAGTAGGCTTGAAAGGTAATCGGGGGCTGCGTTATTAAGGCTTTTGTAGCACATGGTGTCTAGTTTGTACTGTATGCGCTTTGATACAGGGAGCCAGTGAAGTTGTGCCAGGAGAGGAGATATGTGGTCAGCTTTTTTCTTTTTGAGTACAAGGCGTACAGCATTGTTTTGAATGCGCTGTAGGATGGCACAAAGCAATGAACAGCATCAACCTGAAAAGTCTCACGTGGATCTACTGCCCTGGACACGCTGGTGTTAAGGGAAATGAACAGACCGTTAAACTTGCAGGAAATGCCACTACAACAAAACTTCTCCATCTGGGAAAGTATGAGGTCATTAGACGCTTCAAATCATATCTTTGTGAACAAAATGTGAGTCATCATACAATCGAACGTCTTACCCAAAAAGGAATAGATAGAGGAAATGGCCGGAAATCCACTATGAAAGGAAAAACAAGAGCTCTTAGTAATCCGACCAACATTAGTGTCATCTCAAAAGTAACACCTCACAGACTCTTACAGCGTGGAATGGAAAGTGTTTGGGCTTTTCCTGGAATAGAGATAAAGGAAAAGTGAAGAAAAGAAACAGACAACTGAAGAACATTTAAGTTGGCCAAACGGTCTGTGTGTGGGGGGGGGGGGGGGTGGCTGTTTGTTGATTGTTATCCAGATATTTCTGTAAGTTTGTCATGAAATATGTAAATATTCGGGTGTCTCCTCTTTGCTGGTGTTGTTGTTGTTGCTGCTGTTGTCGGCCATCATGCTATGTCGATATGGGTGAGTATGCATAAATGTATGTGTATATGTTTGTGTGTGGGCATGTGGATATATGCATGTATTTACTGTTATTTCTTATTTTCATCTCTTACCTGTTTATTTATCTCCATACTCCTTTATTTTGTAGTTATTCATGCACTTACTTACTTCTTATTCACTTACTCACTCACTCGCCTGCTTGCTTACTTACTTGCTTGCTTACCTACTTACTTACCTATCGATGACTTAGAAAATATTGGCTTCACCTAGTTGATAAATGGCTGAGCATTTGGACATTGACTAAGGCGGGGGGGGGGGGGGGGTTCTGCCATGTGAGACTAGTTTACGCAGAATAGCTAGTTGTGTTGTGAGTCAGACCTTTAATTATTTGTTTATTTACTTTATATGTATCTTCCCTTTTTGAGAGTAAGATGCACATATACACATGTCATTTACATGTAGCCAGGATTATTTCAGTGGTGATGAAATACCAGTATAAAATATAGACTAAGTAAAACATAGTCTAGGTAGGACCTCGGGACCTGGCCAGCTCATGGGTTTATGTGCAGGCTTAAGGCTTGTACCATGATCACCATACACGTGGCACCTGTGACGTTAGTGCATATGGAATTCATTCCGAGCGCAAACACGTCATCTTGAGAAACTGAAACGAAACTGAAAAGCTCTGTCTTAAGGGCCTTCTCTATCTTGGGGTCCTTGTTCTCTATCTTGAGGGCCTTGCTCTATCTTAAGGGCCTTACTCTATCTTAAGGGCCTTGTGGGCCTTACTCTATCTTAAGGGCCTTACTCTATCTTAAGGGCCTTACTCTATCTTAAGGGCCTTGTGGGCCTTACTCTGTCTTTAAGGGCATTGTTCTCTATCTTGACGGCCTTGTTCTATATTAAGGGCCTTACTCTACATGTATCTTGTGAGCTTTACTCTTATCTTAATGGCCTTACTCTGTCTTGGGGGCCGTGCTCTGTCGTGAGAGCCTTAATCTATCTTGAGGGCCTTACTCTATCTTGAGGGCCTTGCTGAATCATAAGGGCCTTACTCTATCTTGAGGGAAGCCCAGTCTCCCTGGTAAACCCGCCCAGGCCGTCCGGGAGCAGCTCCACAATAAATGGAGGAGGACAGAGACTAATGCTGGTGGAGATGAAAAATCCTCCAGCACTTAAAGGGCCTGAGCCTGCGCGTCCTACAGGCAGGTCAGCCGTCAGGTCTGACCGCCTGAACAAAGCGGGAAAAAAACTGGAAAATGAATACGCTCCATTGCAAATTGAGGATGACGAAATGGGATATAGACTGAATTTGCCTTGTGTTGTTCCGCAAATATTGCAGACTACTGTCCATTGGAACATAAGAAGTGTCAACTCCAATTTAGAGGAGCTCCAGCTACTTTGCCGTGATCTGCAGCCTGTTGTACTGGCTCTACAAGAAACGTTAGTGCGTGAAGGAAAAGTTTTTCCGTAATGAATGTCAACATTGTTTCAAAACCAGCACAACCAAAAGATGAAAGAGTAACAGGTGGAGTGTGTTTGCTCCTACACAGGTCCGTTTTGTTTAGCTCTATTAATCTGAACACCGGTTTGCAAGCAGTGGCGGCAAGGGTATCTCTAAACAAAACCATAACCATTTGCTCTCTGTACCTCCCTCCATCTGTTGCTGTTAGGAACTTCCGAAACCTTTTTTTGTTGTTGGGCGATTTGAATGGCCATTAGTGAAGATACTTCAGCGCGTGGTCTCTTGCTGGAAAACGTCTTCTCCGATTTAGACTTATGTGTCTAAACGATGGATCTCCGACATATGTTCATCCTGGAAATGGTACACTTACCTGTTTAAATATATATCAGTGTGTGATGCTTCACTGGTTTTGCACTATGAGTGGAAAGTTCTAAGCCTATCCTGAAGAGGTGGGTAAAGGGCTCTACTAGTTCATTTGCTGATTTGGCTGAAACAGTAGGGGGCAATCCATTCGACTCGGAATCTTGTCTACATGGAAATTTGCGAGTATCTTTTTGTTTCCATTGGAATATTAATTTCTATGAACTCCTTATTGAAGGAGTACTCTGGTGGTTCTGATAGTGGTCCTGCGTCCTCTGTGGTGAAAACATACTTGGAAGGTCTGGTTAAGCAATTCTGCCTTTTCTCCATGAGAGATATGGTTATATGGTTAAGCAATTCTGCCTTTTCTCCATGAGAGATATGGTTATATGGTTAAGCAATTCTGCCTTTTGTCCGTGAGAGATATGGTTATATGGTTAAGCAATTCTGCCTTTTCTTCATGAGAGATATGGTTATATGGTTAAGCAATTCTGCCTTTTCTCCATGAGAGATATGGTTATATGGTTAAGCAATTCTGCCTTTTCTCCATGAGAGATATGGTTATATGGTTAAGCAATTCTGCCTTTTCTCCGTGAGAGATATGGTTTAGGTAAGCAATTCTGTCTTTTCTCCGTGAGAGATATGGTTATATGGTTAAGCAATTCTGCCTTTTCTCCATAAGAGATATGGTTATATGGTTAAGCAATTCTGCCTTTTCTCCATGAGAGATATGGTTATATGGTTAAGCAATTCTGTCTTTTCTCCGTGAGAGATATGGTTATATGGTTAAGCAATTCTGTCTTTTCTCCATGAGAGATATGGTTATATGGTTAAGCAATTCTGTCTTTTCTCCATGAGAGATATGGTTATATGGTTAAGCAATTCTGCCTTTTCTCCGTGAGAGATATGGTTATATGGTTAAGCAATTCTGTCTTTTCTCCGTGAGAGATATGGTTATATGGTTAAGCAATTCTGCCTTTTCTCCGTGAGAGATATGGTTATATGGTTAAGCAATTCTGCCTTTTGTCCATGAGAGATATGGTTATATGGTTAAGCAATTATGTCTTTTGTCCATCAGAAATGGTTAATAAGCAGTTATGTCTTTTCACCATCAGTCTGATTTTTGGTGCCATCGTCCTCTTTAGGCCTACCACCTCAGTGCGTGTCTTGGTTTTTATCATCATAAAGTTCCAGAAAGCCGTAAGTTTCATCTTCGCCACTTTCCATCTTAGCTTCCATCTTCCTTCGTGTCTTGCAGCATTCGTTTCTGGTCTTATTCCTTATTTTGATGTAATACAAGTACACTTGTCTGGTTTCTTTCCACTTCCTGAACAGCTGGTGCTTTTTGCCAACAGACGCAAGAGTCTTTCTATCCTTCCAGCTTTTACCTCTGCGACCCGTTGTAAAATGACCAGCGAATTGACTTTTTCATGGCAAAATTTGGGTTCCTCTTCTCAGTTTACCTTTGCCAGCAGCTGTCTGAACGGACACCATCCTAGATATTCCCAGAAACAAACATTGCCGATGAGTTCAAGGACCCATCTACTTTACAGGAAAAGACAAAAGCTCATGCTTGCCTTTGTCAACATCTCCGGCAAGCCAAACAGCCACACGTCCAACGGCCCTGAATATACTCGAGAAGGTGAGTGAAGAGTTGAGTGTTTAGTGTGCGTGTGCGCAAACAGAACACGTGGAAGACGGGAATTTTCCATGATGTGAAAATTATGTGAATGTAGAGTTTTCATGCACGATCTGAATGTATTGTGAATATGTAGTAATTTGCGGACAGGTCTCCATCAACATAGATAGTTCAGAATGACATGCACAAAGAAATTGTCTCATTTTCAGTGTGTGGTCGGATATAATGGGCTTTAATAACCCTGCCTCCAGAAAAGTCCGAATTAGTGTACATATAAAGCTCCCCGTCGTCCATTCTGACCCCCTAGGTTTGGTTCTGGCTCTAGAAAAATGTGTGCATCTGCCTCCTATTCACCCAGCCGCGTCTGACAGGGTTTTTTCTCCGGTACTCCGGTTTTCCTTTCAGACCCTTGGCTGTTGGTTTAAGATGTTTTTCTTCCTATTCCAAGGTCAGACTGGATTCGTTGCACTAGGCACGATCCATTCACATCAGTCTTACCTCTCTCACAGTTATAGCCCTGGACCCTCTTCAGGACAAAACAATACTAATATAGCATGACCACATTTCAAATAGCAGAATATGTCTCGCTTCCCCTCTGACATCATTTGCCTCTCCTCTCCACATTTCTTACCAATACTCACAAACACATTGTGATTTCATTTAGTCCTCTTCTCCCACTGGACGAAGCAGCAGGGAAGTTTCTTTTTTTCCTAATTTTGTATCTAGTGTTTGTGATCTTACATTCACGCTTGATTTGCGCCTGTCTTGTTTTGTTGTATTAAATACGCGTTCTGCGTTTATTTTCGTGTTTTTCTGGTTACTGTTTGCTTGAACGCAGGCAGTCGCACTTTTTTTAGGAAACAAAAGAAAACAGAAAACAAAAGAAGTCAACATAGTTTTAAACAAACATATGATAAAAATTGTTATTAAACAAATATAAAAAACGAATCCAGTAAGAGGAATCGACATGTAGACAGATAGGAAAAATACAGAAAAAAACACGACTAACAGGTGAAACGAGGAAAAGATTCACGAGGATAAGCCAAGAGAAGCAATAAACAAAAGCCAGAAAAAGAAAAAACAGAAACAACAGTTGTCCAAAACGGCAACAAACAGAACAAAATGAAAGAAAAAAACAAAAAGACAACAACAACAAACAATAGAAACCAACAAAAAAAAAAAAACACGAAAAAAAAGCAAGGGAAACCCCAAAAGAAAAAGATGACACCATAAAGACAAAACAAGAAGTATCAAAAGCACAAGATGTACGAGAGGGAAGAAATGCGACAGAAGAGAAACACCATTTAAAAAAAGGATTGAGGAGAACAACATCACGACAAAAATTCTTTCTAAACAGCGAGAACAAACGAAAAGAGCAAACAGAATAACGACAACAACAAAACAACCAAACAAGCCAAACCAGCATTACCATAAAATCTGGGGAAAAAAGAAGAAAAGAAGTTTTAAAGATAACAGAAGAAAAAGGTACACATCGAAAGAAGGTGGAAAAACAGAGAACAGAAATGATTTTTAAGGAGAACAAACACAAGAGACAAACAAAAACAAAAGACCTTTAATAGCTAAATTTGATAGTCTTGATCAAAGAGATATCAAGTAAGAAAACATACAAAATTAAATAACAAAACAGACCAAGACAAGTATGGGAAAAACTCAAGAACATCAGGAACATGAACAACATAAACAAAATGGAAAACTGTACGTGTGTCCGTGTATATGATGTATCAACAGCACCATTAACAGGAAGAAGAACAAAACAGGAATTAAAAAAATAACACGAATTATAATATTGACAACAAGAATAACAAGATCAAGAATCACAACGAGATCAAAAGGACATTAACATGTTAAAGACAAAATAGAGAAAAGAAGGCAAAGAGAAGAACACCAAGATCAAGATAGATGAGCAACAAGAAGAAGACAAACAAGAAGAAAAAGATTTCTTGACGACAAGAAAAAGAACAAGAAGATTAAGACCAGAAGAACAAGAACAAACAGTACAACAACAAAAATCAAGAGTGAATAAACAGAGAGAGAGAGAAAAAAAAAGAAAGGGAAAAATAGTAAATCGAGGAGATTGATAACAGATAACAAAACAAATGTATTACATAGCAAGGAAGGCGAACTAGATTGATAAAAACAAGTAATAATGCAACCTAAACGAAGGACACCCGCACAAGAAAATAACGAACAAATGATACTAGTACATGTAATAATGTTAATGGACAAAATAACATGGACATATAACAGTAATAATGGTAATGAGCAAAATAGTAAACGCACAAATAAATAGAAATGATATGTATGTGAAAAAAAGATGAGAAAAGAACATAGAGAAGACACACATGGTTTTAAAAAATGACAACAATTCGAAAAACAACAGGAATGTAAATGAATATATAAGTTACACGAACAACATATACATATACACTCGCCGTGCGTGCACAAAGACAAAAATTCAGATGACAAATAAGAATAAAAGGATAAAACCATGACTAAGAATATAGGAAGAAAAAAAGCGGAAACGAAAACATGACGACGGTAATCAAACAAACAGACGAAGCAGCAAAAACAAAGACACAACAAGACAAACCCCCACATACCAGCAAAAAAAAAACAAAAAAACTCACAGTTACGCATGGCTCCCTATGTGGTGTGATGGCTTGCATGCCTTAACAACCGCCAGAGTTATGTCGGTGGGAGCCATGTGTTCCTGGCAGGTCCTAACCAAGTTCAACAAGGTCTGTGTGGGAGTAGAGACCAGGCAAATCTGTGCATCCTCGTGTGGGGATCTCCAGTGAACGATCTCGCCCCTTCCCCCCACCACATCTCTGTACTTCCAAGATAGGTCTTCTGGCTGGAAGCTGCATGCGAGGCGGCCCAAACAGAAACCTGTGATGCTGAAGACAGCGGTGTTGGGCCATACGACGTAGTGTACAAGCATGATACCACGCGACTTTAGCCATTATGACACTTGGAGACATGATTGATAGAAATTTTGCTCATCCAATGAGGACCTACCAGGCAGATGCAGCGCTGAGCCTCTTTCCGCAAAGAAGCCCACCCTCAGCAACTGGAGATCCCTCCATTTCGTCTTGTGGAGCCTTGGGACAAACAAGGAGAGCAACGGGCTGACAGCCAAGTAAGACCTCTGATAATCAACATCATGCATCAGAATACAGAAGGGGTAACCGTGTGAAACTGGAAAATGGAACACTTTCTGATTGAGAACGTCGTCAATATCTCCTGTATGCAGGAAACGTACCTGCAAGTGGGGAAGTCCTTTAAGATCAGAGGGTATCATTAAGTTCAGGAATGACTATCCAGAATGGAGAAAGGAGGGATGGTACCTGTTAGAAACGACATGACTGCCACTAAACCAAAGATATATGGAGGAAGCAAAATACCTAGAAGTCAAGATTACCACTAGTGACAGCACTCACAGCATCATCAGTTACACTGCAGTCCTTTGACACTATCAAGTCCCAGACAGCGGGTTCTTCATCACTGGAAACTTTAATGGCTGGTCTCAAGAGTAAGGCCTACAACATTCTAGACAATCAAGGCAAGACAACAACCATCTGATTCTTGTCAACGACCCAACAAACCTACCTGCTTTCTGCTTGCGCCGTTGGCACACATCACCACCAGATCTGGCTTTCTGCATCGACATCCACAAGAAGATCAGAAAGTTGGTAGAACAGTTAGGGCGAAAGTGACCACCTTTGAATACTCCTCACCATCAATGGAGACGCATCGTCAGAACAACCTCGACAGTCCCGATGGGACTACAGAAAAGCAAAATGAGGCTTATTCAGCATGCGAATAGATGAGCTACAAGAAAAATAACGATGGAAGGAAGGAACGTCAACAACATGTTCAGAGATTTCAGTAGCGCAGTTATACATGCAGCCAAGGAATGCATACCAAAAGGAGTGAGAAAAGACTACATACTGGACGGATGAGCAGCAAAGGCACGTAATGCTGTCACAAATATTAGAAAAGAGGTAGAGACAAAATCCCTCTCAGGAGAAAAGCGTCAAGCTCTAAGAAGGCAGAGCAAAATATTTAAAAACAAAACAAGAAAACAAAAGAAAGAAATTAAAAGCAGAGAGCAGTAGGACTGAACATGGAGAAAGACACTACAAAGCCTTGGAATTTGACAAGAGCACTAATGATAAAGGCGACATGGGATTACTCTTTGAAGGACTCTTAACAGAAGAACCAGCTGCAAACCGATTTTCAAGAGAATTTGAGCGTGTATTCTGGTGCACGGAATAGTATGAAACAACAGCAACATACAGAATGCATCACCACCATTCCCCAGCACCTGAAGTAAGAAATGAATGTAAAAAAACGAGAGAAAAAGAAAGAAAGGTGTCTGAAGCCATGCAGCACATCACCATAGCTGAATTAAAGAATGTTATCAGGAGATTGAAAAGGAAAAGTCGGATTGCCTAGACAGTATCACAAACGCCTAGACAGTATCACAAACTAGATGCTACACGCCTCAGCTACTTCCCAAAAAAAATCTGGATATTTTCAGTCTTAACTGGAGACAAGGATAAGTACCATAATGTTGGAAGGAAACTATAATGACTCCTGTTCTGAAGAAAGAGAAATACAAGACAAAAGTCGCGAGGTACCGCCCCATTAGGTTGACAAAGGCGCGTTTTTAAAACCATGGAGCTCGGTGTCATTCAGCGCCTACAGCTATTCACTGAGTCAAAAAGCGTCATCGACCCTGAGCAAGCAGGCCTCAGACAGTACAAAAATACAGGAGACCAAATAACACACCTCACTCAGGTCATAGATGATGTTTTTCAGGCTCAGAATGGCATCCTGGTGGTATTTGTCGATCTTCGAAACACTTTGATAAGGTCTGGAAAGATGGACTCCATGTGAAGCTCCTATGTTGCAGAGTAAGAGGCAGCATGCATCAGTGGACAAAGTCCTGCCAGAGTGTTAATGAATGGTCGCAACGGACAGAAGATGCTACTGTGTCAGGGGGTCCCTCAGGGATGAGTCGTCTCCCTTACTTTGCTCAACAGTTAATTATACCAAGGCTTGATCGGGTAAGACACGGAGAATTGATCAGCCGACTAGAAAGACTAATTGTTGATGGAGGAAAATCTAAGAAGAAATATGGATTGTGAACAAATGGCAGCGATGAGAATATAAACGATATAAGCTTTTTTTCCAAAATATCGAAAGATGGGTTAGGCAAGGCTGTAATCTGTCACCAGATTTGTTTTCACTTTACAGAGAAACCATCATGAAAACCCTAGAAGAATGCACAGTGATAAAGGAAGAAAAATGATAAACAACATTCGTTACGCAGATGACATCGTGCTAATTGCAGAAAATGAAAAAATACCTCCCTCTCTCTCTCTCTCTCTCTCTCTCTCTCTCTCTCTCTCTCTCTCTCTCTCTCTCTCTCTCTCTCTATCTCTCTCCCATCTCTCTCTCTCTTTCTCTCTCTCTCTCTCTCTCTCTCTCTCTCTCTCTCTCTCTGTATGTACATGTTGTATGTGTGTTGCTTTTACCTCACATATAGATAATTATCTTATCTGGAAACTGCATATTATACAGACCCTTTATCATACAAATCCAAACAGGGTTATAAGACACACATGCAGTAAGTCTATATCTGCTCAAAAAATAAAGACAGCAGCAGCAACAACAATATAATGTTAACATCTTTTTAAAAGACACACACCGTAATTTTGAAACATGATATTTTACGATGAATTGTCATAATTTTGTTTCTTGCAGATTATTTGTGCTCGTCAAAGAAGCAAGCCATGGTTAGAGGGAGCTAAACTCTCCAAATATGACGAAGCATGTTTCGGTTGATGCCCTTCATGAATACCTAAACCAAGCTCGTTGACCGTTCACGGATCTGATAATTATCGCGCACGCACACATACATACACACGCGCGCGCGTACACACACACACACACACCACACACACACACACACACGTGGGCGCGCGTGTTTGTCTCTTTTGTTAATGAAAATTTTCATACACTTTCACTTATACGGGATGTGGTTCAAATTTGGGATTTAGAAATTAGTTTTACTGACCCAACTATTCTTTCTCTTTGTCCTTCCAGTCTCTCTTCGCCACCTCTTTTCCTTTCTCCTCTTCCCCCCACTCTCTCCCTATCTGTCTCTCCACTCACACTTACAGTCACTTCGATACAAAGATTTCATTACACTTTTTTTTTCTTCCTTAATTCCGTGAAGAATCATTGGGACGCATCACTAAAGAACTGTCCATCATGTGCATGCGTGGTGCGCGTGTGTATGTGATGAAGACTCGTGTTGATTTATATTACTGTGCTGTTCTTTATCATATGATCAGTGGTCCTAATTGTTCGTGTCATTTCAAGGGGTTTTCGTTTTTTATTTGTTCCCCCCCCCCCCCCCCCCAACATGACTTTTGCGCCACTTCGGTGGCGTTGAACCCACGCTAATTCATCAAGTCGAAGACCCAGGGCTAGGAAGCCCATGAAACCATTGATGTCAAGCCGCCTTTGGGAGACTTTACGCTGCTGCTGCTTACATTGCCTGTTCTGATCCAGCTTGCTAAAAACACTGCCTAATTAAACCAATACTGATGATTGTAGTAGCTCAGTTGCGTAGCCAACCTTCCGTGGAGATGCCGGAGGCTCTTTCAGTATAAATAGTATCCCAACCTTCTGGAATTTCTATGCTAAAAATTGCCTCTTTTCTGTCATTCGCTTCGTTTCTTTCTTCCTCCTTTCTTTTCTGTCATTTCTTCCTGTCATTTTCTGTCATGCTCATCCATTCACCTGTACTTACGTACTTTCTCTTAGGATTGATAATTGGATTAAGTGCATTTTTGGCTCTAGGGAAATTAGATATGTGGAAGCAATTTCAGGTAATTTAGGCCCGTTTTTACATGTGCTTTAGTGTCCTTTGTTATGTTAAAATTGGACGGGTTGGTTAACGCCAGGGGCATCTCTTTAGATTATGTGCGCTAATGCATTGATATGTGTACTTAATTTTCTTTTCCTTTTTTTCCCTTGTTGAAGTATTGTGTATATTCTGAACTGGTTATAGCCCTGATACGGTTTGTGCAGTCGGTTGGGCTTTAAACAAAAATAAGAAAATAACAGTTGCGTTGTCAGACCCGAGTGAGAGATACCCCTGGTAAAGAGACCACCATGTCTTTATCGCAGATGAGCATGTTGACATTGCTTTTATCACAGAGACATGGCTTAACCCCCTTGGTCATGAACCTATACATGCTAGCCTCACTCCGAGTGGTTACAGGCTTGCTTCTTTCCATCGCTCATCCCGAGGTGGCGGTATCACCATCCTCTACAACGACTCACTCCATTCCCGCCTGTCTTTCTCGCAGTCTCTGCCTTTCTCCCATCCTTCTTTCGAGCACGTTGAAGTATCCTTCCAATCCACCCCTCACCCCATCACCTTCTCCTGTGTCTATCGACCCCCACCTAGCTCTGCCAACAAACTCACCACATCCATGTTTCTCTCTGACTTTGACCAACTGCTTGACCACTACTGCCTCTTACCTGGAAATCTCATCATTCTAGGTGACATCAATGTCCACTATGACAACACTCACCGTTATGACACAAGACATATCATCAACTCTCTGTCCAATCACAATATGACTCAACACATTTCTGAACCAACCCATCAAAAAGGTCACATTCTTGACTGGATCATTTCTCGTGATCACCACAATTCCTCTACTGACAACTGCTTAGTTCTTTCTACCCGTCTAACTTCAGCCCTTCCATCTGACCACTCTGCAATTTTCTGTTCTCTTGACATTTCTCCTCCTTCCCGTACCACGCGCACAGTGACTCGACGCAATCTCAAATCTATCGACCTCTCCACATTTTCATCTGATGCCTCCCGTCTCCTTTCTGAAAAGTCACATAACCTTGCCGATGAATTCTATACTACTCTCCACCATCTTCTGGACACTCATGCTCCAGCCACAACCCATCTTTTACCTGACCGCCCCCCTACCCCCTGGCTCACTCATGAGATTGCCTGTGCAAAACGTGCCCGCCGCAGAGCAGAGCGCCGCTGGCGCAAATCCAAACTCGCTGTACACAGGCAACTTTTCCAAGCCTCTAAAACAAAAGTATCCACCCTCATTGCATCAGCAAAAACAAGCTATTTCCAAACCAAAATCCTGAATGCCTCTTCTTCAAAAGAACTCTTTACAACCATGAATCATCTCCTTGGCACACGAAAAGGTTTACCTCTCCCAACAAAACATACAAATGAAGAACTCCCATCTGTATTCTCCAATATTTCACTACCAAAATACAAACTCTTCGTGACAGGCTTGACAGGACACCCTGTCAACCATGCCCACCTGACCCTTCCTTCTCTGGCACACCTCTTACTACTTTTACCCCAGTCTCACAAGAAGAATTTTTCAACACAATCAGATCCATGTCGTTCAAAACCTGCGAACTGGATCCTCTTCCAGGTTCTCTCTACTCCGACTGTCTCCCTACTCTCCTCCCATTCATCACTGACATCATCAACACTTCTTTTCAAACTGGAACTGTCCCAGATTCTTTCAAGTCTGCTATTGTTCACCCTCCTCTCAAGAAACACAATTTAGACCCAAATGAACTGAAAAATTACAGGCCTATCTCTAATCTCTCTTTCTTGTCAAAACTCCTTGAAAAAGTCGTCCTCAACCAGCTGAACTCTCACCTGTCTGCCAACAATCTCCTCAATCCTTTCCAGTCAGCCTACCGCCAGTGCCATAGCACTGAAACTGCCCTACTACACATTCTCAACAATCTCCTCCTTGCAACTGATACTGGCAAAGTCTCTCTCCTCACACTCCTTGATCTGTCTGCATCCTTTGATACCATTGACCATGGTATTCTCCTTTCTAGACTTCATCATACTTTTGGCATCTCTGACATTGCTCTCTCCTGGTTCACTTCATATCTATCAAACAGAAAACAAACTGTTCTCATCAACGGCACTTACTCTCAACCTGCATACCTGACCTGTGGAGTTCCACAAGGATCTGTCCTTGGCCCTGTTCTTTTCATTCTTTACACCTCCCCCTGTCCACCATCATCAACTCCCACTCTATAAAACACCACTTCTATGCTGATGACACCCAACTTCAAGACAGTGACTCACCTGATAATATACAGCGCCTGTTGACTCGCACCACTGAGTGTTACTCGGACATTAAGAACTGGATGACAGACAATAGACTTCAGCTTAATGACGACAAGACAGAAGCTATCCTCATTGGCACCCGTCAGAAACTTTCTCAGCTGCCTCCTCTTTCTCTCCCATTATGTAACACATCAGTCCCAATTTCTGATTCAGCTAAAAACCTTGGTGTCTGCATTGACTCTACCCTCTCCATGAACAACTTTGTTTCTCAAACTGCCAGATCTTGCTACTATCATCTCCATCGTATAAGCCTGATCAGGAAGTATCTCTCTGTCGAAACAACTGCAAAACTCGTTCTCTCCTTCATAATGTCTCGCATTGACTATTGCAATTCACTCCTGTCTGGTCTTCCTGCCTCCACCATTCGCATCCTACAGCGCATTCAAAACAATGCTGTACGCCTTGTACTCAAAAAGAAAAAAGCTGACCACATATCTCCTCTCCTGGCACAACTTCACTGGCTCCCTGTATCAAAGCGCATACAGTACAAACTAGACACCATGTGCTACAAAAGCCTCAATAACGCAGCCCCCGATTACCTGTCAAGCCTAGTTGAGATCTATGTTCCCTCACGTACCCTCCGCTCTGCCTCCGATCCTCTGACTTTTCGCTTTCCACGCACTAAGCTCAATACCTATGGTCCACGAGCCTTCTCTGTTTCTGGTCCACTCTCCTGGAACAAACTTCCTCTCTCAGTCCGTCAGCAACCTACTTTTGTCTCCTTCAAGTCCGCTCTCAAAATTCACCTTTTCTCCTCTGCATAAAATCCTAAACCTCACTCAACCCCCCCCCCCCCCCCGCCCCCCTCTGCAGCCTGTCTCCGCTCGGAGGGGAATCACATTGTTATAATATATAATTGTATATGATATGCTCTCTATAATTTTCCATTGGTTTTATTCTTGCTTTTATTGCTTTTATTCTTTCTCCCCATTTATAGCCGTGTGTGTGTGTGTGTGTGTGTGTGTGGTGTGTGTGCGCGTGCGTGTGTGTGTGTGCGTGCGTGTGTGTGTGTGCGTGCGTGTGTGTGCGTGCGTGCGTGCGTGTGTGTCTGTTTCAGCGCTTAGATTTGATTTTATCAAGATTTTGCGCTATATGAATATTGTAATTAAATTATTACAACAGCCCCCAAAAACCAGAGACATCAAAGACTTTAACTTGAATTCACCTCAGACAAGGAAGCTGTTAAGGAAACCGAAACCGAGGTCACCATGACATCAGGACATGAAGGGCCACAAAATGTTGGGCAATTTTTACAATAATATACTGATGGTTTTACGTTTTGAGATGATGATGATCATGCAATGGATCATGATGCTATGCAGTTCCATCTAGAAATAAGACTGCGCGACCAGCTGCACTGTACGCTATTATCATATCCTGGCATCAGCTAGACCTTTGAGATACAGACACCTGAAGCGTTGGTCAGAAAATTTGTACAACGTTCTCAAGAACGCATCAACAGAGTGGATGAAACTCGACTTTCTGGTCGTCATTTCAAGATTTTTTTTTTATTGTCTGTTCTTACTCCGTAAAGTCAAAGCAATGTAAAACGCAATAAATGTGCTTTAGACATGTGAATGTTTGAGATGTACAAATGAACTATATACATTATTGTGGCTGTAGTAAGCAGGAAAAGGCAAATGGCTATTGAAACAACAAGAAAATCCTTGCCATCATCAAACAGAGACATAGACAGTTACGAACACGGATGAACAGACACAGTTTGTGTCGATTAAATAAAAAAAAAACATGAAATTTTGGCAAGAGTTCTTCGGTTGTTGAAGGGAGGTAAAACTAGCTGTCAGCAGTTAAGGGCGATAGATTTGTTCCCTTGAGTTGTTCGTCGTGTTCCATTCATTGTTACTTTATAACAAAAAGACGGGAGAAGCGCAGTCTGATACGATGAGCAAGGCAGATGGCAAGTATTATTCGTGAACAAACGAAGCAGAGTTACTATATGATGTAATGATGCAGATTTCTGTCACAATTTATACAATTTGCAATGATGTTGTCCGTCTCAAGATCTGATGTCTCGAGTGCGATCCCAACCCAAAATATAAAATGTGACCTGTTCACTGCTCATTTTAATGCTTCAGTTATTCTGGTTGTGTCAGCTTCGTGTTTCATAGGAGCCTTTCCCCACCCAGTCCTCCTTTGAAGAGCTTGCTAGAGCAGTAGGGGTTTACGCTGGCTCATGGAGTGTTCCAGATAAATGCTGAAAGATTTGGATGGAGCACATATGGAACTGTCTGAGTCTGATGATTTCCTCTTAAACTTCAATTTTTAAACGTGTGTGTGTGTGTAAGTGTGTGTGTGTGTGTGTGTCCTGTTCCAAACAAGAGGGGAAGCCTCGCATTGACACCTCCAAGATGCAGTATCCAGAGAAAATTCAGGAATTTACCAAGTTTCTGAGAGATGCTCTGTCCACAGACCAATCGCACAACTCTGCTTCTGAAAAAAAGGGACCACCTCCAGAAAACCATTCAGAAAACAACCCTATCTACCTTTGGGAGGAAGACCTTCAAGAGCAACGACTGGTTTGAAGTCAGACCCAGTGAGATGAACCCCGTTATCGAAACAAAGTGTGCTGCCCTTGCTGAATACAAGCGCTCACAAAGAGAGAAATCCCTGCAAGCACTCAGAGCTGCCAGTAGTAAAGTGCAGCAGACAGCAAAACGATGTGCCACCAAGTATAGGTTACAGCTCAGTGATGACATCCAAACTGCAGCAGCTACAGTCAACATACGAGGTACGTACGAAATCTCTTGGTTCAACACAGAGCAGAACAGCCCCCCTCAGATACACCAATGGGGAAGTGATCACTGCCAAAGGCAAGCAGACGGAGAGATGGATGGAACACTACTCAGTTATACTCCAGGCAAAACTTCGTTGCCACAACCCTCAGTGCCATTGAACCTCTGCCCATCATGGAGGAGCTAGATGCTAAACCAACTAGGAAGAAATCTACAAGGCAATTAGCAGCTTCGAAAAGCACCTGGTAATGATGGCATCCCTCACCCGAGCTCAAGCACTGCAAGAACACCCTCCAGCAGCCCCTACATGATGTCTTCTGTCAGTATTTGGAGAGAAGGAGCAGTACACAAGACATGAGAGATGCCAAGAACATCAATCTCTATAAGAACAAAGGAAAGGGAAGCAACTGCAACAACTGTAGGGGCATTTCCGTACTGAACATCATAAGCGAACAGTATGCCCAAGTCATGTTGGCACGTCTCCAAAAGCTAGCTGAGCATATCTTCCATGAGTCCCAGTGTGGCTTCCGATAAGAACGCTTCACAGTGGACTTGTTTTTCCCCTACGTTAACTACAGCAGAAATACAGAGAACACAAAAGCCCTTCTACATCGCCTTTTCGACTTCACCAAAGCCTTTGACCTAATTAGCAGGGATGGACTGTTCAACATTCTGAAAATAGGATGCCCCCAAAAGGCCTTTGACCTAGTCAGCAAGGATGGACTGTTCAACACTCTCCTGCAAATAGGATGCCCCCCTAAGATCATTCTACGACGATATCAAGGCAGCCATCCAGTACGAGGGCAGCACGTCCGAACCCTTTGACTTCAAAAGTGGCGTCAAGCAAGGCTGTGTCCTTGCTCCCACCATGTTTGGCATATTCCTCTCCATGCTCCTGAATCATGTTTTTTGGGAGTGTACCTATACACCAGATCCAATGGGCGACTCTTTAACCTTGCAAGACTGAAAGCAAACACAAAGGTGCATGAGGCCATTATCAGAGACCTGCTCTTCGCTCATGACGCTGCTGTTACCTCGCACACTGTACAACAACTCCAGTGCCTTAAAGACAGATTTTCCCAAGCCTGCAAAGACTTTGGTCTGACCATCAACCTGAAAAAACATGAACGTGCTGAGCCAAGACGTGGACACTATACATATCATCACCACCAAGAACCACGAACTTGATATAGTCATCCGGTTCACATACCTTGGGTTCATCATCAGCAACAATCTGTCCCTCGATACTGAGATCAACAAGCGCATTGGCATGGCTGTAGCAACCTCAGGCTGACTTACTGCTCATGTCTGGGAGAACCCAGAGTTGACAACTCCAACCAGGATGGCAGTGTACATTGCCTGCCTTATCAGCACTCTACTATATGGCAACGAAACATGAACAAACAAAAGCAAAGGCTGAACAGCTTTCATTTGCACTTTCTTCACCATGTCCTCAGCGTCAAGTTGGAGCAACAAAATTAATACCAAATGCCCATGTCTTAGCATGCACTGGTCTCCCCACCATGCACATATTACTCAGACAATGCAGGTTGCGCTGGCTTGACCATGTGCATCAGATGGAAGATGAATGTATCCCAAAGGATATCGTTTATGGTGAACTAGTCCGGCAAGAGATCTGTTGGCCGGCCCCAGCTATGATACAAAGACGTCTGCAAGTGCGATATGAAAGCTCTGGATATCAATACAGAGAGCTGAGAAGTCAGGCAGTTGAACACAACAGATGGCGCAGTGTGCTCCAGAAACAGATCAGGTTGGGGAAAAGAGGATCCAAACCTTTGCTGAGAAAAAGAGAGTCAGGCTCCAGAGGTGTCGACTCAGTTTGACACGACACTTGGGCGTGTCATGCATAGTTGATGCCGACTGATTGAGGCCTACTACGACTACTACTACTACACTATGTCATGTTATGATTTATGTGAATTTTTTTAGGGATGAGAAATTTTTAATTTTGCGTTTTTCTTGCAATTACTCTTTGCTGTTATTGCGAAGTATTTCTCTATTGTGTTTGTATTTGCTACATATTCCAAAATGCATTTTTCAGAAAGTTTGAAAAAAGAAGTCTTCTGCTGGCAGTGAAATTTGATTGGTAACCAGTGGAATTCTTTGAGCAATGGTTCATAGACCATGCTTACCGGAATAGCTGGTTCTAGTGTTACTTCTGAATATCCTTTCCTGCCACTGCTTCATGGTTTATTTGGCGATAGTCACTGATAGATCATGATCACTTAGCATGATCTGCCAGTACAAATTTGCAAACATTGCATATTGGTATTTTGATGGATCTTTACCGTCCTGCTTTTCACGGCAGATCGCCTCTGAACGTATCAAACATCGCTCATGCTCTCTGCCAGTCATCATCATCATCAGGTGCCCTGCCGCATGGCGTTGGTGATCATGGACTCTATCTCTCGTTGCCCCTAGCATCTCCCCCACCCTCCTCGTCCCCAGCCACTCTGCAAGTCCGTCCAGCATTTTCTCCCTGGGTCTACCCGGTGCTCTCTTTCCCTCCAGCTTTCCCGTTGTGACCAGGTGCTCCAAATCCCCCTTCCTCATAAAATGGCCTATAAATGTTGCCTGTCTTTTCCTAATCTTCCTTATGAGTGATCTACTTGTGTCTGCCTCCATCAAGACTGTCGCGTTTGTTTTCTTTGCTGTCCATGGAACTCTCAACATTCTTATTAGAATCCACATCTCGGCTGCCTCAATTTTGTTCTGGCTTTGTTGACTGTCCACGCCTCGCATCCGTACAACAGTATTGGTTCTATATAACATTCAAGAACTCTCTTCCTGATGTTAATTGACAGGCATTTGTTGGTAAGAATGCTTGTCATCTTCTTGAATGCTGTTTTGACTTGGCCGATTCTGCCGGCTATTTCTGATGTGCATCTGCCGTCTGATGAAATGATCGTTCCCAGGTATTTGAATTTATCAACCTGTGTCAAGGTTGTGCCATTTGCTGTTATTTTGCATGAGGGGATTTCATGTTTTTTACTGATCACCATGACTTCAGTCTTCCTGCTGTTTAGTTCTAGCCCCTTTCCTTTGCTTTCTATTTCTAGTATATTCACAGGTTTTGCAGGTCTCTTTCGCTTTCTGCAATTAGCACGTTGTCATTTGCGTATCATTTTCCCTCCAACCTTTAATCCAGGGTCTTCTTCTAGGTTTCTCATGATGTTTCCGCTGTAAAGTGAAAACAGATCTGGTGACAAAACACAGCCCTGTCTGACTCCTCTTTTGATATTTTGGAAAGAGCTTACATTGTTTTCTATTCTCATTGCAGCTGTTTGTTCCCAGTACATATTTCTGATTATTCGTAGATCTTTTCCATCAACATTGAGTCTCTCCAGTTGGCTGATCAATTCATCATGTCTTACCCAATCGAAAGCCTTGGTGTAGTCAACAAAGCATAAATACAAATCCTTATTCATCTCATTTGACCTCTCTATGATAGTTCTTAGGATGTATATAGCATTAATAGTTCCTTTCCCTTCCACAAATCCACACTGTTCTTCTGCTATTTCTCTTTTGATTCTATTCCTTGTCCTCATCATGATTACTCTTAACAGGATTTTTGTTACATGGCTCATCAAACTGATTGTGCGATGGAGTTCGCATTCTATAGCCCCTGTCTTCTTTGGAAGTGCAATGAAAATTGATTTTGACATATCTTTGGGGATTTTTCCAGTACCGTAAATTTCATTTAGGAGGACTGTTATTTTTTCTATGCCAAATTCCTCCAGGGCTTCAATCATTTCTGTAGTAATGTTGTCTGGTCCTGGGGCTTTTCCCGGTTTCATCTTTTTCAGTGCCGTTCTAACTTCATCTTTCATTATGGGTGGTCCTTCAAAGTTCTTTTTTATAATGTGTTCTTCGTTTCTGTGATCCTCAAAAAGGTCTTTAATGTACTCTCCCCATCTGTCTAATATTTTGTCTTTTTCCATGACAAGCGTGCCATCTTTCGATTTTAAGCAACCAGTTGATGTGCATGTATTTTTTCTGTGGACAATTTCTTCAATTCGTCTGTACATACCCTGAGGATCCGTTTTGTGTCGGTCTTCCATTTCTTTGCATTCTGTTTTCAGCCAAGCTTCCTTAGCTTCACTGCACCTATTCCTGATCTCCTTCTTTATCTTCCTGTAGATCTCCTCATTTCTCTTTGCCTTCCTCCTTTCCTCCATCAAGCCCAAAATTTCATTAGTCATCCAGTTCTTTTTTGCTTTTCTATCTGCCTTAGGGATTTCTTCACAAGCTTCATTTATCGAATTCCTCAACTTTGTCCCTTGTTTCTCACTGTCACCGACGTCTACCAGAGCACTGAATTTGTTTTGAACATGTACATTAAATTTTTTACGTATCACTTCATCGTCTTTAAGAGTCCAAGGTTTAATTTGATGTTGTTTTTGGTCTGTTTCCTTTTCCTCAATTTCAGTCTTAATCTTCCCACTACAGGATTGTGGTCACTGTTGCAGTCTGCGCCTGGTAGTGTTTTTGCTGACAGTAAAGAATTTCTAAATCTTTTGTTGATCAGGATGTAGTCAATCTGATTTTTGGTATTATCTCCTGGACTCATCCAAGTCCATTTTCTTCTATTAGGTTGCTCAAACCAGGTGTTTCCTACTATAAACTCACTCATCTGTGCCCATTCTACAAGTTTCTCACCCCTTTCATTTTGCGTACCAAGGCCATGAGGTCCAACTATATCCTCCACCCTATCCTGTCCCACTTTAGCATTAAAATCTCCCATTATTACAGTAACTTCTTGTGATTTACATTGGACTCTGGTCATCTCTAATACTTCGTAGAAGTTGTCGATGTCTTCCTGAGTACTTGCGGATGTTGGTACATACACCTGAATGATGTTGATATCAAATGGTTTGCCTCCCAACTTGACCAGCAAAACTCTGTCAGACACAGCCCAGTATCCCTTAACTGCTTTTGATTTGTCTTTGTCCATCATGATGCCTACTCCTCTTTCATGTGAGTTACCACCAGAGTATATCATTGTTATTCTCCTGATGTTATCATGCCTGCCCCCTTCCATCTAACTTCCCCTAGTCTTAAAATACCAATATTATGTCTTTCCATCTCTGTCTTGATATTTTCTAATTTACCCTTTTGCAACAGTGTTCTTATATTCCATGTTGCAACTTTGATGTTTTTAAATCTGAGTTTAGGGTTCGCAGTAACTTGCTGACGGTCTGGTGTCACCTGTGCCGCATGACGGTCCCTACCGGACGAAACTGCTCCATAGGAGCACCTGTTTACATCGTTGTCTTTGATTTTTTTGTTTCTGTCCATGATAACCTGGGAAAAATTACGATGGTGGTTTCCCGTTGCCTTCCATCGGTTTGTGTACGGTCTCTCCGCTAGCCTTACTCTCTCCCGAGATGTCCACAAGGCAGTGGAGCTATTCACCCATAGCTTGGGGGTCTGGTTCGTGGGCACCAGGGCGTATCCACACGCCGGTGGGCCTGCATGCCTCTCGTCTGCCAATGCAGTCATTAAACAAAAACTTCTTACGTGATGAAACACGCATGTCAAGTTGACAGTGATTATTCCTCCGCAGATGCGTATTGTCTTCTGACTAGGCCTACTTGATCATGTGACTGATGTTATGTAATCATTCATGCATGCATATTTTCATGATAATAAGTATGAGTGTATATGGTCAGACTGAAAGTAGGTATGAGTGTGTACGGTTAGACTGTAAGTAGGCCTATGTATGCATGTATGTGTGTGATATATTGCTCATTCTGTGTCTTTGTTTTAACTGTGTAAAGCGCAGTGTGCCTATCTGAGGTTAGAAAATCGTGCCATTGGATACGATAATGATCTATTTCATTCCGGTAGTTAAGCGCGGGTTTTTTGTCCTTGAACCCAGAAAAAACACCTCCCCACAATCAGCATTCTCACCCCCCCCCCCTCTTACATGCAAACTCCATCTGACCCCCGTTTTCTTTCCTCTCCTTACTCCTTTAGGGACTCTTACCTTAATAGTATGATAAACGCCTATACTGAAATAAGGCATGGGCTTGCCAGTTTGACGAAATGAGCCATGTTCTTTCTGCCTTTGTGAAAGCAAAACCCAGCCTAAAATTCCTTAAGAGGATATTTATTACAGTCGGCTCAAAGCGAGCGGCAATCGGTAAACACACTGCTTACGATTGTACAACTTTTAAAGGACAGGGACGTCTTGTTGTATAGAAAATCCGTCTCCGACCCGTGGAGCGACAGAACGAACCTGTGGGACAGTACGACCTGATCTTCCCATGTATGGGCCAATCAGCGTTCCGTATACATCGTTGTTAAGTACAGGGAGCGGCAGACGACACACATTTGCAAGTCAACCAGTTTACAGAGTTGGAAAGCACCATCCATTGCCCTGCTGTGTGAGATCGGTTAAAAAATCATTCCAGTTCATTTGTCGTTTTAAAGCAACAGAATCGAACAGATCACAATGGACACAGGTACATTTTTTTCTTTTCGTTTATTTTCTCTCCCTGAAGGTATATCTTAACGCTATCAAAGCAATGGAATGTTCGAATTATTAAGTTATTACTGTGAGTCTGCTTGAAGTTTCAGTTAATATATCTGGAGTAGATAAAATTTCAAAATGTCTCATTTGTCGTATATACATTATTCAGTTACTGAAATTTTTTTCTCTCTTCATTTCTACTGTTCTTTCTTTGTATGTTTTAATTGCTCGTCCTCCTACCCCTCTCCTTTTACCAATTTTTAGTTTTCATTAAATTGTTGGATGTTCATAGACGTGATTTTGATACTTTGATAATTATTTTCACGACAGCAACCTCATTGTGAGTCAATTACTGGCGACATCACTCACAGACTTCAACAACTTTATATATGCACAAGAACATCTAGCAAAACAAGCAAACAAAGCCATCCCAGCACTGAAAAGATCCACCAAAGAATCAATTCAAATTAGATGTAGTGATTCATCTGTGTGAATCATTACTCTTACATTTATGTTGCTGAAATATAGTTCCCCTATGCAAAAGATCCCAAGGACAATACACAGAATTCTACATTCAAGCCAATACTTCAAAAGTCTCTTATCATGAAAGTTACCCCGTGAAAAATGCATATCAAATTTTATAAAGCCATGAACCTTCCAGTGCAGTACTAGGATTTGCTATAAGTATTTAGTAAGTATATATATTACGAGCATATATCAGTATGTCAGATACTAGAAGGATGCTGGTTATGCATAAAGGAATCAGACAGTGTCTCATGCCAAACATATACGCAGTGATATATTACAAAGGTAAGGTCATGCTAAAAATCCTTCTGAGTAGACTGAAGCCACAAGCTGAGGAGATAATAAAAGAAGAGCAGGCAGGTTTCAGACCAGGAAGAAGTACCACAGAGCAAATTTTCAACCTCAGATTGCTCTGTGAGAAATACCTGCAACACCAGCAAGGCCTTTACCACGTCTTCGTGGACTTCAAGAAGGCATTCGACAGAGTTTGGCACGCAGCCTTGTGGGCAACCATGAGGCTGTACAACATCAATGCCAACCTGATCAGAACCATAGAATGCCTCTACGAAAAGGCGACCAGTGCAGTCTACCATGACAACAACATAGGCGAATGGTTCCGAACCACAGTTGGAGTACGCCAAGGATGCCTGCTCTCCCCCACTCTCTTCAACATCTTCTTAGAGAGAATAATGGCTGACGCACTTGAAGACCACGAGGGAACAGTCAGCATCGGAGGTAGAACAATCACAAACTTGCGTTTTGCCGACGACATTGACGGACTAGCTGGGCAAGAGCAAGAGCTAGTCAGCTTGATAAAACATCTTGATGAGGCCTCCACATCATATGGCATGCAGATCAGTGCAGAGAAAACCCAGTTGATGACAAATAATACCAATGGCATCAGCACTGACATTACCATAGACAACAAGAAACTTGAGACCGTCCATAGATTTAAGTATCTGGGAGCTATAGTATCAGATGAAGGATCAAAGCCCGAGGTACTTTCCAGGATTGCACAGACCACAGCTGCAATGACCAAGCTAAAAGTCATCTGGAACGACAAGAATATCGCAATCGGTTCCAAGATCAGACTGATGCGTTCCCTGGTCATGTCAATATTTTTGTATGCCTGCGAAACATGGACCATAACAGCAGACATTGAAAGAAGGATACAGGCAATGGAGATGAGATGCTTCCGCAAACTCCTTGGTATCTCGTACATAGATCATATAACCAATAAAGAAGTGAAAACCCGAATCGAAAACGCCATCGGGCCGTATGAAGACCTCCTGACCTCAGTGAAAAGACGCAAACTGAGGTGGTACGGGCACGTCACACGATCATCTGGACTGGCCAAGACCGTCTTGCAGGGAACAGTTCAGGGAGGGAGACGAAGAGGCAGACAGAGAAAAAGATGGGAAGACAATATCAGAGAGTGGACTGGCCTTGAATGGAATATCATTCTGCGGAAAGCTGAGGACCGTGAGGAGTGGAGGAAGTTGGTTGCAAAATCTTCAATGGTGCCCCAACGGTCAACCAGACTACGGGACTGATGATGATGATGATATTACAAAACAAAGGCATAAAAAGCCGAGGTTTGATTCTATTTTTAAAAAGTTATCCATGATATTGGAATGAATCATGTAGACTTACTCTGAATAAACAAACTGAAATATGCATGAAAAAATACAGCTATGATAGAAGTAAATCTGTGTGTAGAATCAGCAGAAAACAGCACAAATGCATAAAGATTACTTTTCTGTTACAAAATTACAACCGACTGCCGTTTGAAACTTAATTAATCCAATAAGTATTAAAAATTTGACCTCGGAAAAGCAGTGTGCAGACAGAGTCACTGCACATGACCTACAAATTGAAAGAGACAGACACACAAACATTCCAAAAAACAGAAAATGGACATTTGGTGGGGTGAGTGAAGAAAGCTTCATTTCCTGGTCAGTTGTATTACATACAAAACAAAAAGATTAAAATTGATAATAATTATAATAATGATAATAATAACAACAATGATAATAATAACAATAACAATGAATAGCTTTTGTACAGTGCTATAATTGACGAAAAAGGAAAAATCTGCCCTTCAACAGTCGATTACTCTAAATCCAATATGCTAAATCCATATGACGTATTTCAGAAAGATAATTTGCAAGTACGTGTTCAGAATGTGTTTAATTGCCTGTATTTGAGAAAATGGAAAGATTCTTAGTAATTTATACATTTGTACGCCCTTTGATGAGGAGGAGGATAATGTAAAATGTCAAATCAGTGACTCAATACAAATAATGTGTCTTACAGCCTTATCCTGGGTTCTTGTGGGAAATAGGTTCTTAGTTCCAAATTCGTCAAGCTCTGCAAGGAAGCTAGAAAAAGTAGATGAAAGAAGTAATATGTGGTGCTCAGGTTTTGTCATTTGGCCACAAGTATTCACCGTTGTCACAGCTGTTACTGAAGTAGGCATATTAACCGTGTGTGTGTGTGTGTGGTACGAATTGGTTTACGCCATTGTGCATCATATTGTTGGAAAAAAATGAACGATTGCTTGGGTGTGACGTGGTGTGTGTGTGTGAATCTACCCCCAAATATTGATTTACTGAGGTCGATTGACACACGTTTCTAAACTGTAGACGTGCGTGAGTTTGACAGAAACGATTAGCATGTATTTTTGGACTGTTTATACATACATCTGGCAGATAAGGTTCAGAACTTCGCTCATATGGGATGTTACTTGTGCTGAAATTTAAGCAGATGAGGCTGAGTGCATTTTTAGGTCACGTCGACGGAAAGTATTGCAGAAAATATCAGTTTTTCAGCTAGGACTTGTTTGTTTGTTGATTGGTTTAGTTTTGTTCCTTTGTCTGCTTTGCTGTTGTTTTCTTCGGGAGGGGAGACGGGTTGGAGTATCAGAGACCTTTAGATTTCACGTTGCGTAACTCCTAACACATATACGTATCGCGATACGTCGTGTCCCGTACGTAAAAATGATTTGGGTTTAAATTTCACGAGATACATATCTACAAGATGAATTCTGAGTAATATTATGAAAGATTACAAATGTTCTGAGACATGTAGCTTTTGTTTTTGTTCCTGTTTTTCTATCATAAAAATGAAGATCATTAATTATCAAATATAAAAAGTAACGTTTACAAAACAGTCATGAGGACTTTCCCTGATCTTTGCTTAATTCTTTTAGTGGCACAGATCTGCTCAGCTTTTGGGGGCTTTTTTTTTTCGAAAAACCTAGTGATCTTTCAATAGCATTCATATGTTCTCAGGTGTGTGTTTGCACAGTTTCGTCCACGCTGTGCAGACGGTATCTTTCTGCACAGTCTGCATACTCTGATTTGGTGGGCGTGCTTGCTGGGCCAAATTTTCATGTTTCCATAAACCACCAAACACACAAGACATGACTCACAAGATCTTTATCGTGCATATTTTTTCTGCATGAGCATGCACACAAAGGGGTTTCAGACACTGGCAGGTCTGCACACATGCTGACCAGAGAACTTAACAAATTCTCCACCATTTTTCACCAGGCGGGAGTGTCATGTGCACAGAGTAATGTGTGCACATGTTTTTTGTGTCATGTGCACAAGGAATTTTTGTGTGCACATATGTGGTGTATAATATAGAGTTAGTCTTTTTTTAAAGATGGCTAGTAGAGCCAACCAACTGAAGTTGGAGTGTGGTCATTGTATTTAGATTGTAAGGTAACAAGTGATTGGTTATAACCACTCACTGAATTCAATGGCCTGTATTGGCAGTAAAGGCAGTTGCGATTAGCTGTAGAGTTCTGAAAACAGCTCACCCAAGTTGGTGACTTGGGTAGAATGGGTTTGCTGATCACTTCACCTAAGGCCACCTCGAGAGCAAGCACTGTCTCTCTTTCTTCAGTCATCCATCTGTCATATCGATTCAATCACCAGAGCTCAATTCTACCACACATGTATGTTAAGTTTGACGCGATGCTGGTCGTTCTATATTCCTATTTAATGTACAATTGAAGAGAAGAAGAAAGAAGAAGGAGGAGGAGGAGAAGAAGAGGAAAGAGAAGGGGAAGAAGGAGAGGAAGAAGGAGAGGAAGGAGAAGAAGAAGGAGGAAAAGAAAAAGAAAGAGGAGGAGGAGAGAAAAAGTTAGAAAGTGTGTGACCACGAACGTTGTGTGTGTTGTATGAAAATGAATGTTGATAAATGTCGTCTCTTCCTAATTAGGAGGTTGAAAGGAGAGCATGAGGCTGCGTGACGGACGAGTGCTTTATGCATGTTTTGATTGAGTGAACATATAGAAGCATGACAGGGAGGTACCCAGGAAGGACCAAACCCAGGCATTCTTAATCTTATCAGAAGTCTAACATTAACTGCTTGATTACCGCGCCTGTCATTTTGTGATTTCATAATGGTGGGTTTCCTCTGTACGTATGTGTGTGTGTGTGTGTGTGCATGGGAAAGGGGGGAGACAGGGTTGGGGGTTGGGAGCGATGAGCAGAGTTGTGCATATGCCAAGATTATTGGCTGCTTTATTTTGTGGTTGCTTTGAACTGTTGAGGCTTTCTTATTGATATATGTTCTGTCGTCGAGTTGTGACTGTGGTTTTGAGTAGATGTGAAAATAATCTATGTGTGGTGCGAGTCCAGTGTATGTACATTTTAATTTTCCTATGTGGATATGTAAGAGTATTGTATTGTGTTGTATTGTATTGCAATGTATTGCAGCATGGCATCCATTAATTTGGTTTCCCTATCCATCACATTTTCCCTCTTCAGTCTGTCACTCCATCATCTCTTTCCTCTCTTTTTGTTGTTCTTTCTTCCAACTCTTCCATATCAGCTCCGTTGCATGCTCATCTCTTTGCTGTGCTTCAATCCTCAGGGGATTGTTTGCATCCTCCAGCTTCTGGACTTCTATATCTTGTCTCTTCACGTTAATTTTTCTGAATGTCAAAATCAGTCTTTTTGCTTTCTTCTTCTGTTTGTATTTAATCTTGCTGGTACTCCATGGTTGTAGACCACCGTGCAACTGGGCTGTGTGATTTCTTGATTTGGCGTGGGGAACACTTTGATCTGAAAAACAGGAAGAAACCTATTTCATTTGTCTTTTTATTTGTTTACATATTTATTCATTATGATGGTGATGATGATGATGATAATAAATAAATAAATGATATATCATCATCATCATCAGTATCAGTTTCTGCTGCCTGTGCAAAACAGTCCACTCTTGCTCTCCACCAGCCTCCCTGATACCAGGGTAGGCCTATGTGGCCTTGATTAGTGATCAAATGGTGAACTGCAAGGCCTAGTGCCACTCAGATCTAAGTCAGGATAGGCCTATGTGGCCTTGATGAGAGACCAGACGGTGAACTGCCGGCTTAGTGGAGTAGTGCCACTCAGATCTAAGTCAGCCCTTGGCATTAGATTTCTTTAAACACCGCATCCATTATACATTTTTCATTCGAAAATTATCAACAACTAATCAAAAACACTAAAAAAAAATTACGTTACTCACGACATTTATAATGTTGTGCATCCACAAAATAGCTTTTCATAGCTAAATTGCTGTTGAACCGGGCCTACGAGCTCTAGTCTCGTTCTAAATTTTATTCAGGTCAGCTGGCGATATGTACTTACCAGCAGCCGAGCTTTTGCTTGCTGACACTTGGTGCATTTGGTCGACTCGTACACGAAATATTTTAATACTCAGCGATATAAGACATACATAACAAGGGGCATACATAAGAAAGTAATGAAAGGGTTACAAAACACAACTAAAATAGCACCTACCCTGAAACTTGAGATATGCAGTTCCAAACTAGATACGGGCGAGACGTATAACCCGACCTCCATACGTAGTTACGTCCATATCGAAGTGGTATATATCGATAAAATCTCTCGAGAAAGTGCGATACGTAGTCGATACGTTACGTGTCTGGCCTGTGTCAGATACGTGACGTGAAATCTAAAGGTCTGTATTGATCAGATACGTTGGGTGTTTTGTCAGTTGTTATTTTTGTTTAAGAATGTTTGTTTAGGAGTGGTGGTGGAGCTTTCCACCAAGCCTTCACTCCAGAATTTGTATCTTTCTCAAGTGTGTCATGTTTTGTACATCACTGTGTGTTGTCTGCTATGTTGTCAGTTTCTTCCCAACAACCATTCTCAACCATTAGATTAGGAAAAGACAGGCTACGTTTATAGGCCATTTTATGAGGAAAGGAGAATTAGAGCACCTGGTCACAACAGGAAAGCTGGAGGGAAAGAGAACGCCAGCTAGACCCAGGGAGAAAATACTGGCCGGACTTGCAGGGTGGCTGAGGACAGAGAGGGTGGAAGATGTGCTTGCTGCAGCAGGAGATAGATACATATGGAGGGCCATGATCGGCAACGCCACTCGGCGGGGCACATGATGACGATAATGATACCTAACCATTATCCTCTTGTCGTGTTGGCCCCTTACATTGGGAACACAGAGTCAAGCGTGTGACTGCATGTGTTTCACTCCATGTATGTCTTGAAAACTGGTCAGTGCGTGGAAAGAAAAAGTGCACAGAGACATGCATACGAGTACATATGCTAAAGTGCACACACAAACAAACTGTCCTTAGACAACCGTGCACATACACGTGCACACGCACATAAGCATAGAGTGGACAGACAGGCGCTGTACAAAATTTACATGAGCGAAATGATCGCAAATCAGAACACCTTCACAGATACCAATCATCATCGTCAAACGGGTAATAATATTAAACATAACGTTATGTAATATGATAAAATATATACAATAATGATGACGTCTTTCATTCACCACCTTGTTTTTTTCCTATTTTGCCTCAGATAAAAGATTCAGCGATGCTGTTATGACGGGGGGGCTACCGCCTCAACAACCACCCCCGGGCTACCCCCCTCAGCAACCATCCCAAGGCTATGCCCCTCAGCAGGGTGGACCCAACCCCCCTCCTTACGTCATGCAGCCTCAGTACGGGGGCCAGGTGGTCCCTCCCAACGCGTATAACCAGTACGGTGGACAACCTACGTCCGTTGTAAGTATGCTTTTTATGAAGGGTGAATGATTAACCGGGACCATCGGGCATTATTCACACCTTATGCAGGGACTGATTGCTAAGAAAAGTCGAAAAGGAATAGTGTTGCAGCCCCCAAGAGAGGGAAAGAAGCGATGTGTTTCCTTGCAATTATACCTTATCTAGGGAGACAACCCTCCTGTTCCTTTCTGGGGGTTTAATACTATTAACTTACCTTTACATTGAAAGTACACTTACTTGGCGCAGTGGATGAAGACGGACAGGGTGGGAGTAGCACTTGCAGCGACAAAGGATAGATTCATTTGGAGGGCCATAATCGCCAGCACCATGCGGCAGGGTACACGATAATGATGATGTAAGAGTAAACATTGTTTTGGACCGTATTGTTAAATTTTCCCTTCTGTTTGCCTTTCCCTTCAGTATGCATTTATCCCTTCTGTTTGCCTTTCCCTTTAGTGTGCATTTATCCCTTGTTTGCCTTTCCCTTCACTATGCATTTATCCCTTCTGTTTGTCCTTTCCCTTTAGTGTGCATTGATCCCTTGTTTGCCTTTCCCTTCACTATGCACATTATATCCCTTCTGTTTGCCTTTCCCTTCACTATGCATTTATTTCCTTCTGTTTGCCTTTCCCTTCACTATGCATTTATCCCTTCTGTTTGCCTTTCCCTTCACTATGCAATTTTATCCCTTCTGTTGTTGCCTTTCCCTTCACTATGCATTTATATTCCCTTGTTTGCCTTTCCCTTCACTGTGCATTTATCCCTTGTTTGCCTTTCCCTTCACTATGCATTTATCCCTTGTTTGCACTTTATTCCTGTTTGCCTTTCCCCTTTTATCATTTATCCTCTGTTTGCCTTTTCCTTTCCTCCTTTCACTGTGTATTTATCCCTTGTTTGCCTTTCCCTTCACTATGCATTTATCCCTTGTTTGCCTTTCCCTTCACTATGCATTTATCCCTTCTGTTTGCCTTTCCCTTCACTTTTGCATTTATCCCTTCTGTTTGCCTTTCCCTTCACTGTGAATTTTGCCCTTCCTCACTTAAATATTCCAGCTGCTGTTGGAAGTACAAGATGCTCAAAGCAGCACTTTTGTTGTACTGTGGTGATACTGTCTCTGCCGTTGAGGCCAAACGGTTGAACATCACTAGACACATATTGAAGAAGATGATTTTACTGTAGAAAAGAACTTTTGTTCTTAAGCTGGCATAGAAAGTCGACTCTCTGGATATTTCACAGTTTTTGTTTCAACAGTGTAATCACTAAGATACAGATGGTCTAGTATATCAGACATTTGACTACTGTGAAAAAGCTTCTTATGAAATAAAACTTGGTGTGCAGCAAGGGCAATGACAGACTATAACAAACTACGAAAACAGATTTTGGAAAAGTTAAAAATAGGTGGGAGTATATGTCAACAAACGCACGGCTATCAGCAATGCGGTTACTATAGAAGAGAGGCACGTTCATTTTAGTAGTGTTTTCCATTCCTGATGGCAACTCAAAGGGAGATTACTTTGAAGATGTTAATACTACAGAAGATGAACAACATGTACTTAATAGAAATAGAAGAGCATATGTTACAATGAAGATTTAAATAGTACAAAAGACAAACAATATCTACTTAAGAGAAATAGAAGAACATGTATGAGGTTTCCAATTCTACAGAAATATTGAATTTAGCAAAGCTCGCAGTATTGATGAGTTGACAGCAGAAATGCTGAAAATTGGGCTTGATAATGCTGTACCATTTTTTTTATTAAATATTTTATACATTGTTGTTGTCTCAAGTGTGTTTATTACAGATTGGACAACAGCCATAATGATCCCAAATCACAAGAAGGGGAATGTGGAGAACGTGAACGGTTATAGAAGAGTTTCACTATTGATTACCAATTCAGAATGTTATACGTTTCGATACGCATGATTAGAAGAAAATCGTATGATAAATGGAATCAATTCAGAAAGAAACTGCCCGTTTTGTAAAGATGTAATTGGAAATCAATGCCATTTATCATTTGTTTAAATGTAACAGGCCATAGAAAGATGTTTTTACAAAACACCGTAGAAAGAGTTGGGTTTTTTTAGTTCATTGATCACCTTGCTTCAGGCGAACAATGTTCATCAGAATACATACGTTTAATTTTTATTTTCCGCGCGGTAAGAAAAAAAAAAGAAAGATTGATAAGAAAACTTCTACGTTAAAAGCCAAAGTGTTAACTTGAGAGTATTTCAAATGATTATTATTAAAAAGAAACTTACGAAATATGTGTATATCGAATTATTCATATATGCCTTTTTTATGGACACAAAGATGCTTATTCCTTCCATGTATTTAGATTTAAAATGTAAATAGAGCTGAATGGAATCAGTTGCTACACCCCTTCGCCGACTCCTTGTTTTGATTTGTGGCCTGTGGCCAGTCTTTATCAAAACGTTTTTTGTTTGTTTGTGTTCTCTCTCTGTCTCTGTCTGTCTGTCTGTCTGTCTCTCTCTCTCTCTCTCTCTCTCTCTCTCTCTCTTCTCTCTCTCTCTCTCTCTCTCTCTCTCTCTCTCTCTCTCTCTCTCTCTCTCTCTCTGCCGGGGGGAACAAGATGACGGCTTGAGAGTGATGGTCGGTGTCTGCGTGGTTGGCCGAATTTCTGCGTACTACGACGTTGTTGCATCATATTGGATCCCTAATTTTTGCGGACCGCAGTGTGGAGAGCCATGCCAGCGGAGGGCATCGATTTCAGGGCGAAATGTGGCAGTTTCTTGTCCGTATACATAAATTATATGTATCGGCGAGTGAAAAATAAAGTGCTTGTACGGACATTGATACGTTGTAACATGCAAGCCGGTGTCACAGTAGGTTTGCTCCTCGTCCAATTTGTTTTTTGTGACCTATTGCAACGAGCAGGAGACATTCATCCCCATCCCGGCCCTGTGGACAATGATAAAAGCAGCAAAACCACCAATACAAGACAGACCAGAATGCAGAGCTACAGTCAGAAGACAAGTAGTACTTCTTCTCCTGCTCGATCACCCCAAGACTTCATGCCCCAAGGTCAGTCCCAAACTCCATCTCTGTCGGACATTATGACCACATTAACTTCCATGAACGTTTCACTGAACCAGAAGATGGATGACATACGTGATGATTTGTATAAGAAAATGGACGATGTGAAGGCAGAAGTGATCATGTTGCGTGGTCAGTACACAAAGCTGTAGGGGAGGTGGGGCAGCTGAAGGAGGAGGTGCAGAGCCTGAGGAGGAAGAACCAGGACCTGGCCAGGAAGGTGGACGACCCACAGGGACGTTCCAGGAGAAACAACATCGTAATCCACGGTATGATAAGACATGAAAATGAAACCAGTGATCAGTGTGAAGGCGTGCTGAAAGACATTATCACTGATAAGCTAGAGCTGTCTGATGACATTCAATTTGAGAGCGTGCATCGCATTAACTCAAAACTGAACTCAACAGTCATAGCATGCTGCACATTCTATACACAAAAACAAGCCATCCTGAAAGCCAGAAAGAAGCTGCAAGGAACAACCCTATTCATTAGTGAAGACTTTACTGTGAGAGTAAGAAATGTCAGGAAACTGTTAACACCTAATCTTAAAAAGGCTCGTGAAGAGGGCAAAAGAGCAATGCTTGTGCATGATCATTTGATCGTTGATGGCAAGAAGTACTAAGTGTATTTAGATGATAAGAACAATCTGGTAGAATTAAGATAGGGGTGTGGCCGGCCTGTGACAGTTTTTGCTGAGGGTAGACAAATTGCCCTAGCACCGGTTTTCCCGGTACAGGTCGACAGTTATAGTGAACCGTCACCTTCACGTGCAAACTATGTTAACAGCGCACTCGATGTTGCTAACTTGGTGGTCGCTTCACCTGGCTATGTGTCAAGCCAAACATGCTTAGATAGGCCAAGTGTAGCAAATGTTAGGAGTGACACTGACAGTCAAAGTGTGGTTGATCATGGGGTTCAGTCCCTTGTACAAAGTATTATAAATTGCTCCGTTTCATTTCTTAGTTGGAATGTTGATGGCTTATTGTCAAAGTTACATAACAATGAATTTGTTAATTACATTCAGTCATTTGATTTTGTTTGCATTCTTGAAACATTTCTTGATACTTTTCATAACAATTGCTTCACTGATTTTGAAATGTTCTATAAACCTGCTCAGAAGTTGTCTATGCAGGGGAGACGATCTGGAGGTGTTGTGTGTCTCATTAAAAGAAATCTATGTAAATATGTAAAGGAAATTGAAACCAATGTTCATAACACGTATGTTTTTCTTATAAACAAATTTTTGTTTGGTACAGAGAAAGATGTGTTGTTTGTATGCACGTATCGTCCTCCAGAAGGTTCTCCTTATTATTCATTTTTTGAATGTGATAATGGCATTTCTTTGCTAGAAGATTTTCTGTGTGGCTTTTTGATTGAGTCTGATGATGTTTTCATTTTGATATGTGGAGACCTGAATAGTAGAATCGCAAATATTTCCCATGTATATGTAAAGATCATGATAATGATTCTGTCTTGGGATTGAACAGTCAGCCAGTGTATACAAATAGGCACTATGAGGATGACAAACTAAATAATTATGGCAAACTATTACTGAACATGTGCAGTGTTTTTTATCTACATGTTTTAAATGGTGAGTGCCATGGGGATTTTCATGGACGTTACACGTTTATTTCTGACTGGGTGCAGTGTTAATGATTATTTTATCATGTCTTGTGATTTATATAGCAGTATAGCTGATTGTTGTCATCTTAAGGTTACAGATCGTATAAAATCCACCCACATGCCTGTAGAGTTTAGGCTTCACATGAAAGTTAGCAATTGCGTATTGGAACAAGAAGAGGATTTTTCGCATTCATTAGATAAGCTTGTTTGGGATGAAGATTCTCGAACATATACTCATAATTTAAGATCAGGTGAACTAAACCAAAGACTAGAGACAGCTAGAGACATGGTGTACTCTGATATAAATGTTGCTCTAGACTTGTTTAATTCTTGTATAAAAGACGCAGCTCAGTGTATGAAAAAAAGTGTTACTATTGGTAGGCGTAAAAAAGCGAGTCCCTGGTTTGACAAGGAATGTGTTACTCTAAAGAAGAAAGTTCGGAATTCATTGCAGATTTTTAGACGCACTTTACTTGCAAATGATAGAGATAATTATTGCCGTGCAAGACGTGAATACAATAAGTTTAAAAAGTTTAAGGAAGAGCAGTACAATATGGCTTTGATAGACAAGCTAGTAAACTCAATGAATGACCAGAAAGGCTTTTGGAGCACCATCAGTATGATTTCTTCGAAAAGAAAACAGCCTAGAAATACAGTATGTATTGAAACATGGTTTAGGCATTTTAAAGACTTGCTGCAGAAAGATGCTTCGAATAATGTTGATAATTTAGAAGAAATAGAAAATGAAACGAATGAAGAAATACAGCATTTAAATGAACCAATCTCCACACATGAGGTACTAGTAGCTCTAAGAAAATTAAAAAATGGCAAATCAGCTGGTCTAGATGGAATCATCGGTGAATTGTTGAAAAATGCTGTTGGATGCGATCACGTTGTTGGTTTTCTTGTGACATTCTATAACTTTTTGTTTGATAATAGCATCTTCCCAAAGAACTGGTCCGAATCCATTGTTATTCCTCTCTATAAAAAAGGTAATGTTAATAATCCTAATAACTATAGAGGCATATCTATTTGTGACATAACCAGTAAAGTGTATAGCACAATAATTAACAGTAGACTGCAAAAATGGGTCGAGGCAAATAACATAACTGAGGAATTTCAAGCTGGTTTCAAGAGAGGTTATTCTACTATAGATCATATGTTTACACTGATGGCACTTGTTCAGAAGCAATTTACATTAAATCGCAAATTTTATGTTGCCTTATTGATTTTGAGAAAGACTTTGATTCAATCAACAGAAGTTTATTATGGCCTATTTTGTTAAAAAATGGCGTTAATGGAAAACTGTTTAAATGTGTTAAAGCAAGAGTGAGATGTGGAAGTGCTTTGTTTGATTGTATCAACTGTACAACTGGTGTGAAGCAAGGGGATGTATATAGTCCTATTTTATTTTCTTTATTCATTAATGAGTTTACTAGAGAAGTTACTGAAAACGGTCGTCATGGAGCCTGTTTTTTAATGATGCTTTAGAGTTATTTATTTTGCTTCTTGCAGATGACATTGTGCTATTAGCGGAAACAGTGATAGGTCTTCAACGACAGTTGGATAGCTTAGATAGGTCTGCTTCTCGGCTTCAGTTAAAATTTAATATGTCTAAAAGCAACATCATTGTCTTCAGAAAAGGTAGATATCTGGCTGCAAGGGAAAGATGGTTTTTCAATGGTGTTATGATGTCTGTTGTTAATGTGTACAAATATTTAGGTATTTATTTTTCGACTCGTCTAAGTTTCACTTTTGCCTGTAAAGATATTGCAGGTAAGGGTAAAAGAGGTTTATTATCTATTATGCAGAATTTGAGGAGGTTAAACAATAGCTCTTTCCACTTGTTTATTAAACTTTTTGATTCTCAAATCCAACCGATAATATTGTATGGTGCAGAAATATCGGGGCTAGATGCTGCAATTACGCATTGTGAAAAAGTACATTTATTTGGGCTCAAAAAATTTCTGGGAGTATCTTTAAGAACACCAAATAATCTTGTTTATGGTGAGACTAACAGATATCCCTTGCATATTCTTTCAGCAGTTAGATGCATTCGCTATTGGATAAAACTAACTCAAATGAACCGATCTAGGTTACCCTGAAAGGCTTATAACATGCTTTTCTTATTAGATGAAAGAGGAAAGGTAAACTGGGTATCAAAAGTCAGACGGATGTTATTTGAAAATGGATTTGGTTATGCTTGGATTAATCAGGGTGTTGGAAGTAAAGGTGTGTTTTTACGCTCTCTTCGCGATAGATTAATTGACAACCAATGGCAAAACTGGCATTCAAATATGGAGGACAGTAATAGATACAGTATGTACCGTTTGATTAATCCATCGCATTGCTTCCCACTGTATTTGTCATTACCAATAGACAGGCATATTAAGAGGGTTATGACCAAGTTTAGATTTGGAATTTCTGATTTGAAGAAACATCACTTTTATCACAGGAAAGTTGCTGAAAATGATTTATTATGTCCCCTTTGTAGTATGGATGTTGATGATGAACTACATTTTACCTTGGTTTGTCAAAATTTGATTCAGTTCAGAGCAAAATTTATACCTATTAATTTTTTTAGACGACCATGTTTGTTTAGATTGGTAATGTTACTTTCATCCAAAAACGAAGCTGTAGTAAAGCAGTTTGCTATTTATTTATACAAGGCATTTAAGCTTCGAGATACATTTGTGAATCAATAGCATTGAGCTTGTGTGTTGATATAATTATGATTATGTTTCCCCCTTCAAATGTGGCCAAGGCCTTTTGAATAAATTGTTCGTTCGTTCGTTCGTTCTCTCTCTCTGCCTCTCTCTTTCCCTATCTCTGTCTGCCTCTCTCTCTCTCTCTCTCTCTCTCTCTCTCTCTCTCTCTCTGTTTATCTATCTCTCTCTGTCTGTCTGCCTCTGTCTGTCTGTCTCTCTCTCTCTCTCTCTCTCTCTCTCTCTCTCTCTCTCTCTCTGAGCCTCTCTCTCTTTCTCTATGTCTATCTGCCTCTCTCTCTCTCTCTCTCTCTCTCTTCCCTATTCTTGCCTCTCTTCTCTCTCTCTCTTTGTCTGTCTCCGTCTCTCTCTGTTTTGTCTCTCTTATTTTAGGTGGTTTTTTTAATTATTTATTTTACAATAGGTGACTGTGTTTGTGTTCCCGTTGGATGCGGGGGGTTCTTTCAAAATAAATAGCATCCCCACCTTTTGGAAATTCTGTGCTAGAAATTTCCTCTATTCTGTCATTCTCTTTGTTTCTTTCTTTCTCCTTTGCTTTCTGTCATTTCTTCCTAGAACTTTTCTCTTTTCTGTCTCTCTTTGTTCCTCTCTTCCTCCTTTGCTTTCTGTCATTTGTTCCTGTCATTTTCTGCCTTGCTGTTCCATTCACTTGTATGTGTTCGATAAAGTCGTACGTACTTTCTCTTAGAAAATTGGTAATTGGGTACAGGTGTTGTGCATTTTTGGCTCTATGGATATGAGATATGCGGAAGTAATTTTCGGTAATTTAGGTCTATTTTTATATACGTTTCAGTGTCCTTAGTTATGTTTACATTTGTATTCTGGTATGTTTTTTAAATCCCCAGTGCGATAAATTGGACGGAGTGGTCAACGCCATGGGCATTTTCTTAGATTATGAGTGCAAATGCATTGATATGTGTATTTAATTTTCTTTTCCTTTTTTTCCTGTTGAAGTATTGTATATATTTTGAAACGGTTATATCCCTGATATGGCTCTCGGCAATCAGATGGGATTTAAACAAAAATAACAGTAACAGTTTGTGTTCATTATTATGTGAGACAACTTGAAAAAGAAATATAACAGTAGTGTTATACCGCGGGCTGGTTGGTTCTTTTGATAGAGCCGTGGACTCGGGATCTGATATCTCAAGTTCAACCCCAGCCTGCAACATTAAAAACTGACCTGTTCGCTGCCAGTCTTAATGTTTTCATCATTCTGGTAGTATCAGCTTAGTGTTTCCAAAAGTCTCTTCCCCCCTCCACCCCAGTTTCAAGACCTTGCCAGCGCATGGGGTTTTGCGCAGGCTTAGGGAGTCTGCCAGATAATTCTTGGCAGATTTGGGTGGAGCACTTATGGAATTGTCCGAGTGCGATGAATCCCTCTTGAACAAACTTCAAACTCTCTCTCTCTCTCTCTCTCACTCTCTCCTCTCTCTCTCTCTCTCTCTCTCTCTCTCTCTCTCTCCTCTCTCTCTCTCTCTCTCTTCTCTCTCTCTCTCTCTCTCTCTCTCTCTCTCTCTCTCTGTAATGGGTAGTGAAAGTGGAGCTTACAGATCCCGAAAGCGTGTGACGCCAGAAATTATAGTCGTTGATCAACGTCGTTAGTCTTGCCCAGGTGAGAAAATGAGTGCACACACACGCACGCGCACACACTCGTGCGCGCGCGCGCACACACACACACACAAACACGCACTATCTCTCTCTCTCTCTCTCTCTCTCTCTCTCTCTCTCTCTCTCCCCTCTCTCATGCAGACCTGCTACTTGATAGCGCACGTGCGCGTACACACGTACATACAGTGATACACACATACACTTAACCACTAACGAAGCTGTCGATCCCAAGATCTGTCTTGTGATATAAATGATCCAAGATATCGATTAGTGAATCATTATAGCTAGTGGCATGATTGACGCCAGCCGTGTGTGTGTGTGTGTGTGTGTGTGTGTGTATGACCAGAGTGTGTTTGTGTGCGTAAAAGAGAGAGAAAGGGTGCGAGTGCGCAGGAGGAGACAGATTATCATTTTACATATTATTATATTACACATGTGCACATGAACGATGTAGCAGTGTCTGTCACGAATGGCTTGTTACCGTCACACACGGTCCTGCCAGTCGCAGCAAATGACGAAAACGGCAGACACTTTAAGGGCGGGGAGATGGGGCTGAAAAGAAAGAATGTCATGCTTTGTACACATGTTCACGCACTCAACACATGCAAAAAGCATTCGTCCGTCACGCAACCGCACGCTGTCCTTTCACCCAATGGCACTAAGCAAATCACAATGATAATTTATACAATTGTTTACTTACAGCTTTCAAATAAACACATACAACATTTCATATTCAACATTCATATTCACGCACCTTCATATTAACTCTTTCTCTCCTCCTTCTTCGTCTTCTCCTCCTACTTCGTCTCGTTCTTCGTCTCCTGCTCCTCTTTCTTTTCCTTCTCCTTTTTCGTCGTCTCCCCTTCTCGTCTCCTTCTTCTTGTCTCCTTCTTCTTTGTCTCCTTCTTCCTCGTCTCCTCCTTCCTCGTCTTCTTCTTCTTCGTCTTCTTCTTCCTCGTCTCCTTCTTTTGTCTCCTCCTTCTTCGTCTCCTTCTTCCTCGTCTTCTTCTTCCTCGTCTCCTTCTTCTTCGTCTCCTTCTTCTTCGTCTCCTTCCTCTTTGTCTCCTCCTTCTTCGTCTCCTTCTTCCTCGTCTTCTTCTTCCTCGTCTCCTCCTCTTTCGTCGTCTCCTCCTCTTTCTTCTTCTCCTCCTCTTTCTTCTTCTCCTCCTCTTTCTTCCTCCTCCTCTTTCTTCTTCTCCTCCTCTTTCTTCTCCTGCTCCTCTTTCTTCTTCTCCTTCTCTTTTCTTCACCACCTTCTTCTTCTTCTCCTTTTTTTTTTTTTTTCGTTTTCTTCTCTTCTTCTTCCTCTTCATCTTTGCCTTCTTTTTCTTCTCTACCTCTGCTTTGCTTTCTTCTTATTCTTATTCTTCTCCTTCTTCCACCTCTCCTTCTCCTTATTCTTCTTTTTTGCCTTTTTTTTTTTTTTCTTTTTTCTTTTCCTTCTTTTTCTCCTTGTAATTCACTTTTCTTCCTCTTCTTCTTCTCCTTTTTCACCTTCTTCTCCTTCCTCTTCTCCTTCTCCTTTTTCTACTTCTTTCTTTCTTCTTTTTTTTTTTCTTCTTTTTCTTTCATTGTATGGAGCTCCAGACTCTTTTTCGAGGCGGTTTTTCGGAGACTGACTAACAACCTAGTCCACCCCAAGTTCCCAACTTGGGTGAACTGTTTTCAAAACTATATCCACATGCACACAAAATATTTCCTTTCGCACGCGACATAAAATCTCATGCACACGAAACAAAAAGCATGTGCACCTATCACCCTGTGCACATGACAAAGAGAAATAAAGAAGAAAAACTTTCCACTGTGAAAATTTCACCACGGTAAGGAGGGCCGGAGTATGGAAAGAGGGGTGGGGGGGGGGAGGATGGGTGCACTGTCCTTTTTCAAACATACCTTGTAAAGCAAATTATGCATGTGACATGGAGCAGTGCCTGGGAACAGGGGACGTGTGTGGGGGGGGGGGGGTTATTTGTTGCATTGCTTTTCCAAATTTTGATGTTGTTTGGAGTTTGTTTTTCTGTGAAAGTTGTTCGTTCATTTGTCTTGTAAAACTGTAAAAAGGTTTACGTGACGTCTTCATTCAAAATAGTCAGTGTGATTCACTGTATTTTGTTGTTTGTTCTTTTCAATTTGCTCTGTTCTTCCTTTCTTCTCGGTATTATTACTTATTCAATCATTCTCCTTCTGCATGCCACTGTTCTTGTTGTTTAATGATATTAGAACACACTACTGTATTACCTTCTGTTTTTTAATTACTTCAGTTTCTCCTGAGCTGAATGTTTTACGCAGTTTCACCACACGGTAATAGAATGACACAAGAGGTGCTACGTCTTTTTCAGGTACTTTTTTCTTCCTGTTTACCTGTTGGACGCGCCATTTTGCAGTAGCTATATCTGTTTTATTACGGAGCTGACGGGTTGAATGTAATAGCTGTAGTAAATTATGTCCGGGTTGCGACATGCTGCATTGTTCTGTTTTCAGGTCTGTGGTCTTGTCTGTTGTGAAGTGCGTGACTTGCGTTGTATGGCTCTAGTAGCTGGCTGGGATATAAGCAATATGAACTGAACTGAACTTTGTTACGTTTGTCCGAATTATTTCATTCTTGTAGAACCATCTAAGATTTGTGCAGTCATGAGGGTTGATCCAAAAATCTTCTCACTTTCTTTGCATAAGCCTGAAGACAGTGAAGTACGTGAAATCTCCAATCCTTCTAAGTACTCTGCTCCTCTCTCCACACAAAGTTTCAGCCTCCGCAGCCAGTAGTCAAATGTTTGGGGTTCTTTCAGTATAAATGGTATCCCCACCTTCTGGAAATTCTGTGCTAGAAATTTCCTCTTTTCTGTCACTTTCTTTAGAACAAGAAAACCAATGTAAGCGCGTCTCCAACAAGACAAAACAAAACAAGCGCAAATTTTCGGCCAACTAGCCTTTGTCAAGCGCGAACGCACGGTCACAGACAAATCACAGACACCAAACAATGGATAATAAAAACGGGACTAAAAACTTCCCTGCCGCCTCGTCCAGTGGGTAAGAGATGGAATGCCCATGTCACCATGAGCAGTAGTAAGAAAAGGGGAGAGGGGAGGCAACTATGATGTCAAAAGGGAAGTGAGATGAGTTCTGCAATTTTGAGAAGTGGCCATGCTATATCGGTATAGCCCTGTTCTGAAGAAGGCACAGGGCAAGAGCCAAGAGATAAGGGAGTAGATTGTGCCCGGTGCCAAGAATCTGGTAGGCGTGGGAACAGGAAGACACATGAAACGGCATGTCTGAATTTTGTTACTTATGGTTTGTCATTAAGACCATGTGGTTTGCGTGCTCCAAGTTTATTTATGAGGTGGGATTCTCTGTCTTTCCTGTCTATGGTGCTGTTATTGTGTAGAAGCCACAAACCTTTCACTCGGATGTCATTGATTGAGTGGTCTGATTGGTTGAAGTGATTGGGGATAGTTTTATCCCTTTGGTGGCGGATATCAGCCAAGTGTTCTTTGAAACGTGTGTCAAGGGTGCGTCCAGATTCACCAATATACAATTTTGAACATTTAGAGCAGCTGATCAAGTAGACAATGTTATAAGTTTGACAGTTGAAATGTTTTGTAATTCTCATATGAGATTTGGGGCCTTTGACTGTGGTGGCTGAGCACAAGAAAGGACAAGTCTTGCATTTAGGTTTGTTGCATGGAGAGGTTCCTGGAGGTTGGCTGACTGGTTTGCTGAGATTCGAATGCACCAGCAAGTCGCGGAGATTTGTGTCTCTCTTGTAGACGATCAAAGGGCGCTTGTCAAAGGTTTCACCTGTAGTGGGACTGGATCTTGTCACTTTCTTTGTTTCTTTCTTCTTCCTTTGCTTTCTGTCATTTCTTCCCATCATTTTCTGCCTTGCTGGTCCATTCACTTGTATGTGTTTGATAAAGTCTTACGTACTTTTTCTTAGGATTGATAATTGGCTACATGTGTTGGGTGTATTTTTGGCTCTGGGGAGATGAGATATGCGAAAGCAATTTTAGGTAATTTAGGACTGCTTTAATATATGTTTTGGTGTCCTTAGGCATGTTTAAAGTTGTATTCAGGTGTTTTTTTTAATCCCCTGTGCTTTGGATGGGAAGGAATGGTCGACGCCAGGGGCACGTCCTTGGATTGTGTGCGCGAATGCATTGATGTGTGTACTTAGTTTTCTCTTTTTTGTTTTCCTGTTGAAGTTTTTTTTTTTTTTTTGAAGCAGTTATAACCCTTATATGGCTCTACACAGTCGGCTGGGCTTTGAAAAACAATAACAATAACAATAAATGCTTTTTGATAATCTGTCTGAGGCCTGGTCGCATAAGCTGTGATTTTACCGCTTTTCACAAGTGCTGGCTGGATTCTTGAAAACAACTTGCCAGCCAGGTTTAGCTTCAGAAATGAAAACAACCAGAAGTCACACGGGGTTGTGTCAGCATTGTAAGGGTGGGTAAGAGAGAACTTGTGTAGACACGTCTTGTTGATAGGTCACAGTGACCTTGGCTTTATGTGTGATATGTAGATAGTGTTCGTTTTTTTTTTTTTAACGTCTGTTTACATACATGCTAATCGTCTAAAGGCACATGTATGAATAGACGTTAAAAGAAATAATGAGCGAACACTTTCTACGGAAGACCGAGTTCCAAGACTGCTTAAGAGCCTTGGGGGGGGGGAGTAAATAGAGAAAAGTTTCTTCCCGTTTTAAAAACTAGGTCTCAGTACTAGTGGTCTTTAGCCATTAGCCCCCCACCCGCATCTAAATATTCCCTGGCCACGAAATGTTTACACAAATTCTTGTTGAGCCACAATAAAGAAGCATAGCAGACGAACAAAGGGCTAGATCTATTTCAATCCAAGTTTGCCTCGTCTCGTTTTCACCAGCGTGCTTCACTTGTGATCGGTTGAAAGCAGTGAGGATCTGTGTGGGTTATATCGAACACTTGTTCGTTATTTCACACGGAGGGGGGGGGGGGGGGGGGGGGTATCATAACTTCGAAACACTTTCATAATATCGAACACTGTTTCATAACTTCGAACACTAGTTTCAAAACTTCAAACAGAGGGAACACGACTTCGAACACAAGCGTCTATACCAGAAAGAACAACAACAAAAAACAACAAAAAAAGGTAGAGACAGACAGACAGAAAACAAAAAATTCATTTGTTAATTCAATACACAGAATGGTTGCATCTCACAGAAATCAACCCCAAACAATGTATGTTGTGGGATCGGGGAGGGGACAAGGGACCTTAGTATCAGCTACCTCAGAAAAATGATCTACATTGACGTCTCATAGAAATCAGCTACAAGAGTTTCATATGGTGCACTTCATTTTTTTAATGTATAACTCTGTCTCACAGAAATCTGCCACATAACCTCCATCTGTTCATTACCAAATTTTATCATTTCCATCATCCTGACTACTCCATTCCTTATTAGAGAAAATACACACACACACACACACACACACACACACACACACACTACTTAAATGATAAGCTGTTCATAACTGCTTTTGCATCCCCTTCTTTGTTATAATTTTAGTCAAATATGAAAAGAGGAAAGCATTCTTGAAATAAAAGGAACTCCCTAAATGCAAAAACAAAACTGATGAAAAAATATTTTGTTCTCCTGTACCGTTTAGTTACCTGTTTGCAAGCTGGTGCGTGACATAATATACGTAAAGCATCATTGGTTCGATGTTAATATTGTGTGTTTTTAGGTGCAGTAACATGAATTGTTCTTGTTTATTGTTTCAAATATTAATGATTTTACTCCTTGCTGCATGTATATATCGGATTATTGTTGAAGAAAAATGGTAAGATTTTGTTCACTCATTTCCATGATCTGTATGTTCATTCATTTCTATGATATGTTTGTTCATTCATTTGCTTAATTGTTCATCCAGTGATTCATTCATATTTCCATTCTAAGTAAGCTTATCTTGCCATTGACATGATCAGCCAAGGTTGCCATAAGGATCTTGAAGTGGCCAGATGTCTCTGTGAAAGACATATCTTGCCCCTGACCTGACTGACGGTCTCTTCTAACTGGGCAGTCATTGTTATGCAGATGATTCACATCTTCAGAATAGCACAACCCCTGAAAATGATACTTCCCTTATCTCAGTGTTAGCATCCAGCTGCTATGCTGAATGACATTCAGACCTGAATGACACAAAATGAACTAGAATCGAATGGCTATAAAAATGAAACGAAACCATGCTTGTCAGCACCGAAAACAAACATGCCTGTCTTTCACTGAATACCAGTCAGATAAGTAACATCATCCCTCTCTCTGATTCTATCAAGAACCTGGATGTGACCTTGGACAACACTCTTTGTACACATAAGTTTCTGACCCAGACCTGCCAATTATGCAAACGTCAGATTCGGCGCCTTGATTGCATTCGAAAAGACCTTTCAACTGAGGCTATATCTGAGCTTGTGACATCTGTCATTTTGTCTCGTTTTGATTAATGTGACGCTCTCCTTTCTGGCCTTCCAGATTCTTTTCTCTTCTGTTTGCAACACATCCAAAACACAGCTGCTCGTCTTGTCCTCAGAAAGAAAAAGTTTTATCATGTCAGGCCTTTCCTTTGCTCTCTGCGCTGGTTCCCTGTTTTACACAGAATTGAATATAAGATGGATACTTTGTGCTACAAATTTATTCATCAGTGTGTTCCATCCTACCTTTCTGATAACATTATTTTTACGCCAACTCGCACCTTGCGCTCGGCTCCTGATACTCTTTCCCATCTGGTTCCTAGAGAATGTTCAACTGTGGGCTAGCGTTCTTTTGCAGTTTCAAGACCGTCTGCCTTGAATATACTTCCACTCTCCCGTCATCTAACACCTGCCCTTTCTGCTTTTAAATCCAATTTAAAAAATCCATCTTTTTTTTTCCGACAATGAATTCTACAACTACCTCTTTCCCTCAGTTTGTGTAGGGCTTTTTTACACTGTATGTAGTGTGTGTTGATCGCTTGCATATATCTGGTGCGTGAGTGCGCTTCGATCTAAATTATCAAAATTTGGCGTCATATAAATACTGTAATTATTATCATTATTAGGTCTTACAGAAGGAGCCTCAGGATTTCTTATCCAGACTTGTACCCATTTTACCTGTCTGGATGCATCAAAAATCTTATGTCTATCTGAACGTAGTGGATCTAATAAAGCATACAATCAAAAGTTCATGTAGCTTTTCTCTGAATTCCAAAGGTATTGTGTGTGGGTTGTTTTTTTTCAAGTTAAAAAAGCACTTTCTCAGTGGTGTGTGTGTGTGTGTGTGTGTGTGTGTGTGTGTGTGTGTGTGTGTGTGTGTGTGTGTGTGTGTGTGTGTGTGTGTTCATTCATAGCTGAAACTCAAAACCCATAATCACCCATGGAGTGTTCGAAGTTTTAAACATAAGTTTTGATGCGGTGTAAAATCCTTGTCGAAACTGCGAACACTTGTGCTGACTGCCGAGATAGGCATTTATTCCTGTAAAACCCCACTCCCATACAGGGCCCCAAAGCAGGTATTGACAGAACAGCCAATAGAATTCACACTTACATGATAACAAGGAAGTTTGACAAAATGGGTCACTGCAACCTGCTGGAAAGTTCAGTGACGCACGGCAAACGGTGCAGGGGTACCACACATCAATAAACTTTTCATCGGGTATTTAGTTTAACCCTTTGACTCCCTCACCCTGTCCATCAACTGTATAAAACTTAACCCTTTGACTTCCTCAGGAAGCTGGTGGATAGAGTGAGGTAATCAAAGGGTTAGGTTTTTGCTTTGCTAGCATAGTTGACAGTGCAGGGTGCTAGTGGACAGGGTGCAGGAGTCAAAGGGTTAACACCTAACACAGTTAAACAGTATTATGAAGGAAGGTTAACTCTGAATCTACTCCTGAATACTGGATAAGAAAGGAAAGTGAAAACAAGCAGAAAGTTGAGAGCGTTCGAAATATTGCGCATGTTCGAAATATTGCACATTTGGTCTCCACTCTCTTTACAAGCTGAGCACTGTGCTGGTTCCTGGTCTTCACACGAATGTCCAGATCGATGTACTTGTCTTTCAAGATGGTGTTTTGCTCGTTTGAGTCCATTAGTCCAACAATAAACTGTTCTGCATGACGCACACACTTGTCTTCATACAAAACTCAAATTGGCATGAATTTTTATTTGACCGTCTCTATGTTTGAGTCTTGTGAAGACTAGCATCTGAGCTTGCTCTATGCTAGGATCCATTTTTTCAGTCGCACAGTTTGTTACCTAAGGCATTATGCAATTAAAGTAAATATGGTGTCGTTACCATTTTGTGCATATTGATGGCCGCAAAGGCTTTTTGTTTGTTTTGGTGTTTGTTTATCTCAAGACATGTTTGTCTCAATACAAGTTAAGATATTTGCTATAAACAGTTCAGAAATGGCAGCTTTAACTGACAAGACATTTGGATCAGACCTCGTATGATCCGGTTTCTTACCTGAACAGTTCTTTGTCTCCATTTCCCATGCTTGTGCCCCCCATTTCCCATGCTTGTGCCCCCTCCCCCACCACCAATCTTTCTTTTTTTTTTCTTTTTTTTTCGGGGGGGGGGGGGGGGGAGGAGGGGGGTGTTTAGCTCTTCACCTCAAATCCAGACTTAACAGATTTGAGATCATCATGAGAAACATGTCACGATGATAAGAATGGTGATGATAGTAATAAAGCTATGGAGTTCTGTTCCGAACTGAGATGAGTGGCAGGGCTGCACTCGACGCTTACTTTCATATATATAATACATATATATATATATATATATATATATATATGTATATTATATATATATATATATATATATATATTATATATATATATATATATATTATATATGTAATGTGTGTGTATGTACATATTATGTGTATACATACATACATACATACATGCATACATACATACATACATACATACATACATACATACATACATACATACATACATACATACATACATAATACATATATATCCTGTCATAAGTCTGATTTGAAAGCTACAGACATCTGCAAGGTTAGTCATGAAGTCAGAGCGACACCCTGTATGACACATCTAGATGTGGATGACTGTTGATTTTTGAGATCCTGGTCTTCCTGACAACCGCACAGGACACTCCTCTCTGGGTTTACAACCAGCTGGGACTGAAAATTCTGACCAATGTTTTTTGACTTTTAAACCCACGACCTCCCAGCCAGCACTCCCTGCCTCACTCCCCTTCACTTAGTGATATCGCTTATGCAGAAAACGTGCAAAGCTAAGCCACGAAATTCTTCCTTTGCTTTGTTTTCCCGTCTTCGTTTATGATGATGATATGTGTGGGAGAATAGCGCTATATAAATGTGATTTACTATTATTATTATTAAATTTTATTGCAACAACAGTGATGATGATAAGTTTCATGTTTAGGCAGGCTGAAAACAGTTACACCCTTGTTATTGGTGATGGTATTTAGATATAGTGGTTTTATACGTATCATTATCATTTATGATTATCGTAATTATAATAGGGGGGGGCTGTAGTCGAGTGGTTAGAGCGCTCGTCTGCGGTGCTGAAGGTCGGTGGTTCGAATCCGCTAAACGCTGGTTCGATTTTTCCGGCCTGAAAACTCCCTCTGTCCACCCAGCAGTGAATGGGTACCTGACTTCGGTCGGGGAGGTTTAAAAAAAAAAAAAAAAGGCGGCGAAAGGAGAGGGATGGGCTCCGCCTTTCATAATGCCGTGCCCTAGACACGGTGAATCTTTAACAGTTCACCGCCCTACGGTCATATTGACTATGGGACTTTAACCTTTAACCTTAAATTATAATAGTACCACCATCGTCGTTGCCATCACCGTTGATAACACTTATGTTTCATATATCATTTGTGATTTGTTTGAGGCGATGATGTTAAAATTTTTGTGATCATATGTTATTCATGATTTATTTAAGGTGATGATGTAGATTTCATATGTATCGTCTATGCTTGGTTTCAGGTGATGATCCAACCGGCAAGAGAAATGGGTGTCCCACCTGACACATCATTTTCCCTGATCGTGTCTATCCTGGCCATCTTTTTCTGTCTGGGTGCCTGGCCTTTTGCTGTTGTGGCCATCATCTTTAACAGAAAGGTCAGTTATCATCTTGTTTCATCACCGTTGTCGTCTGTGTGGTCTTTGGTGGTGGAGATAATGGTGTGTGTGGTCTTGATTACACCTGTACTGTCCACTTTCGTCTGTCAGAGAGCCTGCAGATGAGGGCTGGGTTGCATGGAAACATCGGAGATGTTGTAGTAGAAAATTTGTCGTAAAAGTCTGCTTGCTTCAGTTGCCATGTGTATGGTGATCCTGGCACAAGCCTTAAGCCTGCACATAAATCCATCGGCTGGCCAGTAAAAATTGCAAAAAGTCTGCGTGAAACGAACAATACACAGATCTTAAACTAGAGGTCTGTGGACTTTATATCTTCGGGGAGAGACCTTAGCGAGCGCTGTGCACATTGCAGGGTTAATTAACCCTTTGACTCCCGCACCCTATCCACCAACTAAAAGAACTTAACCCTTTGACTCCTTCGTCCTGCCGGAAGCTGGTGGATAGAGTGAGGGAATCAAAGGGTGAAGTATGTGCTTTGCTAGCATGGTGTCAACAGGCTGGTGGGCACGGTGCTGGAGTCAAGGTGTTAAGCACAACGCAGCCCCGGCCTCAGGCTTTTACTGTGGTGGCTGTCCCATTCACAGTTTGTTACTGTTGTGTTTGTTAAGCACAACACAGCCCCCGGCCTCAGGCTTTTGCTGTGGTGGCTGTCCCATTCACAGTTTGTTACTGTTGTGTTTGTTAAGCACAACACAGCCCCCGGCCTCAGGCTTTTACTGTGGGGCTGTCCCATTCACAGTTTGTTACTGTTGTGTTTGTTAAGCACAACACAACCCAGGCCTCAGGCTTTTGCTGTGGTGGCTGTCCCATTCACAGTTTGTTACTGTTGTGTTTGTTAAGCACAACACAGCCCCGGCCTCAGGCTTTTGCTGTGGTGGCTGTCCCATTCACAGTTTGTTACTGTTGTGTTTGTTAAGCACAACACAGCCCCCGGCCTCAGGCTTTTGCTGTGGTGGCTGTCCCATTCACAGTTTGTTACTGTTGTGTTTGTTAAGCACAACACAGCCCCCGGCCTCAGGCTTTTGCTGTGGTGGCTGTCCCATTCACAGTTTGTTACTGTTGTGTTTGTTAAGCACAACACAGCCCCGGCCTCAGGCTTTTGCTGTGGTGGCTGTCCCATTCACAGTTTGTTACTGTTGTGTTTGTTAAGCACAACCAGCCCCCGGCCTCAGGCTTTTACTGAGGTGGCTGTCCCATTCACAGTTTGTTACTGTTGTGTTTGTTAAGCACAACACAGCCCCCGGCCTCAGGCTTTTGCTGTGGTGGCTGTCCCATTCACAGTTTGTTACTGTTGTGTTTGTTAAGCACAACACAGCCCCGGCCTCAGGCTTTTGCTGTGGTGGCTGTCCCATTTACAGTTTGTTACTGTTGTGTTTGTTAAGCACAACACAGTCCCCGGCCTCAGGCTTTTGCTGTGGTGGCTGTCCCATTCACAGTTTGTTACTGTTGTGTTTGTTAAGCACAACACAGCCCCCGGCCTCAGGCTTTTGTAGTGATGGCTGTCCATTCACAGTTTGTTACTGTTGTGTTTTTGTGTGTGCGCGTGTTCGCACTTGCGTGGTGGCATATCAATATTATTGTTTGAAACTATAATGATGACTATCATTTAAAATGTACAAGAATCGTCAGCTTGCTTTTTTTGTTTTGTTTTTAATTTTCATACACCACACACACATACATACGTACACATACACCACACTCACAAGTTCACACACACCACACATACACACACACACACACACACACACACACACACACACACACACACACACACACACACACACACACACACACACACACACACACACACACACACGCACACATGTGCGTACACACACGTACACACACCAATAATATATTTCGTGGCAAAAGGCATTACTAAAATTTCATAAATTAAACGATGCCAAACGGACTGGTTGCAATTGAGAATAATTCATTATTGCTTCAACGCACTTGGTATAGCAACTATGACAAGCTGTACATGGTGCAATAATACAAGATATTCTGTTGAATAGTTCCTGTGAAACCTCACCTGTGTCCGTAACTCTTGGAACGTAGTAGAAAATTTAAACAATAAAAAATGCGGAAATACCCTTAACATCAAAATCACACATAACTTTGTATTGTTTGGTGTTGATCAGACTGTAAAAACGTATACAATTTTTATCTTATTATAATGCTTGGAGAATCATTTATCTATAAATGTCAGATTGATAAATGTGGTCCGAATATATGTGCTGGCAAACAATACAAAATATGAGATTTAGAATTGAAGAATATAATGCAAAAATAAACTTTCGCTTGTCCAATTTTAATGCTCAGTGGAATAACTATATACCAATGTTTTTACTATTGAGAAAAATTATCTTTGCGACATATAGTTAAATAATAATGCTCGTTTTGAATTCTCCTGTGTCTAAAATATTGGTATGTATATTTTGTATGTCTGATGTCTATGTGTCAACAGTTCTTTTTCTTTTGAGGATGAATTGATGTTTTCCTCTGTTGCCTAATAGTTCGCTGAACTGAATTATAAAAAAGTTTATATATACAATTACCGGTGGTGGTGGTGTGTTGATGGTGTGGAGGTATAAACTATAGATGTGGCAGTGTTTCTGGCGCCGGATCTGAAGAATGATGGTAACCGTGATGATAATATTAAAATGTGGCCAGGTCATATTAATTTGTTTCTTGTTTAATAACAGAATAACCAGGGTCAGTGGACGTAGGAAGGTTTGTTTTTTTATTTACTTGTTTATTTAACAGTGTTTGCTCCAATTTGAGACCATTTCTGATGGGTTCAGTGCTGTGGTGCTCGTGTGGATAAGGCGTCAAACTTCCATTCTGAAGGTCTGCAGTTCATACCTTCTCGGCTTCCTCCTGGTGGGTGAAGGATGGGTTTTTTCCTATCGCGTAATTCGACATGAGTACCTCATGGGTGATTACACTCCTTTCGTGTGGCTACGCACGCAGAACATCAAGTATGCATGTTAAACATCCTGTAAGCCATGTCAGTGTCTGGTAGCTGATGGAAATAGAACACTCAGCATGCACGCCCACCGAAGATGGAGGCCAGCAATCAACGCGCATACACTCATCCAAGACAATAATTGGGACGCTTAAAAACAAATCTTTACTATTTGATTTCAGGCCAGAAGTCAAGTAGATCTGGGCCAGTACACAGTGGCCAGGAACACCCTTCGGACGTGTTTCATCTTCATCGGTGTCACTGTCATCTTGGGCATCATCGCCTGGGTCATCTTTGCCATCCGTCTCACTGCCGCCTTGGACTACGTCCACGAGTTTGAAGAGGATTACAACGATGATTATTAATATACAGGGGGAAAAAATGAATTGAGAAATTTTGCTGTGATCTGGGAGACGATGTTGTGGGGATTGTGTATAGTTTGGTGTCTTCAGTTGGGATAAATATGTAAATCGGAACCTTTTCGTTCGCAACCAGTAAATTTATTACCATGGGGGCCAACTCCCAAGTTTATATCCTAAAAGTAACCAGTAATAACAAGGGAGCTTAAGTAGTTGTTATTTTTGAAAGATGCACAACGTACATATTGAAGCTTATGTTTTATTTAAGGGTCAATGTCTTTCCTATGAGAATGGAATAAGATTTGTTCCGTTTGAAAGCTATTATGTATTATGTATAATTTCCAACAAAACTATAGATAGATAAAAGAATAATAACAAAATAGAACATTTTGTATTTGACTAAATAGTCCTTTAGAAGATATGAAAAAAAAAATTTGAAAGCCGTCTGGTGCTGGATGATATCGGATATGGCTGGCTGTGTTTTGTGCTCGGATGCAGGTGCACTGCCACACTTGAAGATTTGTAAATTCGAATACATAACAGAAAAAATGTTTTTATTCAGAAAAATTGAAACAGGACTGCGGATTAGGTTTCCATGATAATAATGTAAACTGTAGAAAAAATGACAATTGAGGATTTTGTTTTGTTATGATACTTTTACCTCACTGTGGACTTCTATTTACATCCCTTAAAAATCGACATTTCTTATGTAGGTTAAAGACTGATACGTTCACGAAGCTATTGACACAGACTTTGTTTTTGCTTACTTTACAAAACATTGTTTGCTATTTAAGACGGAATATGGTATGTTCCACAAGATTTTCTGCACAAATGTTTTACTCCACAAAACTTTTGAAAGAACTGGATATGTTCTATACATTCAGTGTATTTGTGGACATTCTGTATAAGCATGTGATTAACGATTTCTTTATTGTATATGCACGTGTATGATGAATTCACGTATCTTTTTTAATAATCAATTTAGTTGAAATTTTTAACTGTTATGAATGTTTTCTGTGCATCCTCTCGTTTTCTTTTAAAGAGGGTGATACACATCGATTCATCTTGTATATTCTTCTGTCCTTGATTCCTCTTGTGTATCCTTGTGTCTGACTATGGTTCACGTGTGTGTATATGGAAGGGGGGTGGTGATCTTGTTTACATTGCTTTACAGTTCTAGGGTAAACGGACACAGCAAGATAGAATCCTCAAGTTGTTAATCACCCATTGTAAAGGGAGGATTTTTTTTTCCGATTTGTTATTTTCTATGCAAAATATCCCGTGTATTCTTTAATTTCCCATTTTAAAGGGGTGATTTTTTTTTCAATTTGTTACTTACCATGCAAAATATCCCGTGTATTCTTTAATCTCCCATTTTAAAGGGATGATTTTTTTTCAATTTGTTACTTACCATCAAAATATCCCGTGTGTATTCTTTAATCTCCCATTTTAAAGGGATGATTTTTTTCATTTTACTTATAACAATATCTGTATCTTAATCTCATTGTAAGGAGGATTTTTTCATTGCTACTTTCTATACAAAATACCCCACGTATTCTGTAATCTCCCATTTTATAGGGAGTTTTTTTTCTTCAATTTATTACTTCCTATGCAAAATATTCCGTGTATTCTCCTGTGTGACGTTCTTTTCTATCTTTTGGTGTACATTTTTTCTACCACCATGACAAAAAATTCAGAAGGCAACGAAAAAGAACGTATTCATATTTTGTAACACATTTTGCTGATTTGGAATTAAAGCCTTCGGGCGACATTACAGGAGCAAATCAAAATCAGTGTACCATCTGACATAATGACGATAAAAAGCACTTTAAACGAAAATCAACATTTTAACAGTAAAATAAGTTCATAGGCTTATATATTCATAAGCAGAAATACAAATCCACACATCTTCTTCATAGCATCAACACTTTATATAAAAAAAAGTCATTGTTTTAAGCATTGTTCTATCAAGTTCAGTTTGTTGTCTCAGAAATGCAAGATTGTAATGCCCATTTGGTCACTTTACAGGTTCATTAGATGTTTTGGGAATCGACAGTCAACAACAAAAGAAGGGACATTTTGTGAATCAACACTCAACAACAAAAGAAAGGAAATGTTGTAAATCAACACTCAACAACTGAAAAAAAGGAAATGTTGCGAATTGACACTCAACGACGAAAGAAAGGAAATGTTGCAAGCCAACACTCAGAAACTAAAGGAAGGAAACAGCTAAAGAAAGGAAATGTCTTAAATCAACACTCAACAACTAAAGAAAGGAATGTTTGCAAATTGATGCTCATTTAACAAGGAAAGGAAATGTCTTAAATCAACACTCAACAACTAAAGAAAGGAATGTTTGCAAATTGATGCTCATTTAACAAGGAAAGGAAATGTCTTAAATCAACACTCAACAACTAAAGAAAGGAATGTTTGCAAATTGATGCTCATTTAACAAGGAAAGGAAATGTCTTAAATCAACACTCAACAACTAAAGAAAAGAATGGTTGCAAATTGACGCTCATGCAACAGCTAAGGAAAGGAAATGTAGCAAATCTACGCTCAACAACTAAAAAAAAGGAATGTTTTGCAAATCGACACTTATTTAACAGTGAAGGAAAGGAAGTATAGCAGATAGATGCTTTTTATGCAAATGCTTAATATCATATAGTTTGAGTCTGCTCCATATGTAGTATCGTGTGATAAAATTGCAATAACTCCATACATTTGTAAAGCATCAATTTAGTGATTAGTGCGGTGATAATGTAGTATAATGATGGTGATTAAATCATATGCAGCAGAGGGAAGCACTTGTGCTTGCATTATATTGAGGCCTCATGGTGTAACTTGTATGAGCTTTATACAAGTGTATTTTATTACAAATCATTCTGTTAGAAGTTATTTGACTTTGTTCTCATGCTGGCTTTATTTGTTTTGTTGAACTACACGTAGGAAATAAACTCTGACAGAACATAACTTCACAGAGTTTTGTAATTTGATTTGTTGATGAAAGGGGGATGGTGTTGTTTTGTGTCTTGAATTTCACACACACACACACACACACACACACACACACACACACACACACACACACTCTCTCTCTCTCTCTCACTCTCTCTCTCTCTCTCCCTCCTTTCCTCACACACACACACACACACACACACACACACACACAGTGACACAAACACACAGTATGTACACCACGAAGAGAGCCGTCAAAATCTGTGGGCAAGAATTGCATAGAATATATTGGATGTGGGAAATGTTTACACGTATATGATTACTTATCGTTATGTTTGTATTTTTTTTAGCTGTTGCCACTTTTAGACAGAAATATAGATTAACAGCCACCAACAAAAGATAAAATAAACTATTTTACAGTTGAGTACATCCATACACACACAATTTTGATGTAATAATTTCAACAATACAGTACGTCTTTGTAATTATTATTTGAACAAGAATGATACAGCTTCCAAACCTTTGTGTTCTGCGTTCTCTGGATTTTAGTGTTGTGAACTGACCAACCCACACACCAACCTGCAAGTGTCTTCCTCTCCTGCCTGGCTCGCAATTATGGACCCGTCTTTTATAAAACAAATTGGACTGACACTTTTTAAACACATCAAATGCTACCTCGGTGGAGGCGTCTACCAGCGAATACGAACACTGGGGCTGTGTCCTAAGCCCCGCACTGCGCGATCCTGTCGTGGTGGACGTCTCCACCGTCTTTGGCACAACCTGCCTCCTGCCCGACGCCACTTTTCGTCTCCTGCTTCTTCTTCTCCTCCACTGCCCCTGCCTTCGACCTCGCTGCTGCAAGCTTCGTCTCCTCCTTCGCCTTCGCCTTCTGTCCTGATGGTGCCGCCTTCGCCTTCTGTCCCGCCGGTGCCGCTTTCGCCTTCTGTCCCGTTGGTGCCGCCTTCGTCGCCACCTCGGCCGCCACCATATGACTGTGATAGGCTGAAACTATGCCTTTTTAATGCTCAGTCAACATGCACTGATGGCAAAGCCGAAGTCATTGCTGATTTTATCGCAGATGAGCATGTTGACATTGCTTTTATCACAGAGACATGGCTTAACCCCCTTGGTCACGAACCTATACATGCTAGCCTCACTCCGAGTGGTTACAGGCTTGCTTCTTTCCATCGCTCATCCTGAGGTGGCGGTATCGCCATCCTCTACAACGACTCACTCCATTCCCGCCTATCTTTCTCGCAGTCTCTGCCTTTCTCCCATCCTTCTTTCGAGCACGTTGAAGTATCCTTCCAATCCACCCCTCACTCCATCACCTTCTCCTGTGTCTATCGACCCCCACCTAGCTCTGCCAACAAACTCACCACATCCACGTTTCTCTCTGACTTTGACCAATTGCTTGACCACTACTGCCTCTTACCTGGAAATCTCATCATTCTAGGTGACATCAATGTCCACTATGACAACACTCACCGTTATGACACAAGACATATCATCAACTCTCTGTCCAATCACAATATGACTCAACACATTTCTGAACCAACCCATCAAAAAGGTCACATTCTTGACGGGATCATTTCTCGTGATCACCACAATTCCGCTACTGACAACTGCTTAGTTCTTTCTACCCGTCTAACTTCAGCCCTTCCATCTGACCACTCTGCAATTCTCTGTTCTCTCGACATTTCTCCTCCTTCCCGTACCATGCGCACAGTGACTCGACGCAATCTCAAATCTATCGACCTCTCCACATTTTCATCTGATGCCTCCCGTCTCCTTTCTGAAAAGTCACATAACCTTGCCGATGAATTCTATACTACTCTCCACCATCTTCTGGACACTCATGCTCCAGCCACAACCCGTCTTTTACCTGACCGCCCCCCTACCCCCTGGCTCACTCATGAGATCGCCTGTGCAAAACGTGCCCGCCGCAGAGCAGAGCGCCGCTGGCGCAAATCCAAACTCACTGTACACAGGCAACTTTTCCAAGCCTCTAAAACAAAAGTATCCACCCTCATTGCATCAGCAAAAACAAGCTATTTCCAAACCAAAATCCTGAATGCCTCTTCTTCAAAAGAACTCTTTACAACCATGAATCATCTCCTTGGCACACGAAAAGATTTACCTCTCCCAACAAAACATACAAATGAAGAACTCCCATCTGTATTCTCCAACTATTTCACCACCAAAATACAAACTCTTCGCGACAGGCTTGACAGGACACCCTGTCAACCATGCCCACCTGACCCTTCCTTCTCTGGCACACCTCTTACTACTTTTACCCCAGTCTCACAAGAAGAAATTCTCAACACAATCAGATCCATGTCGTTCAAAACCTGCGAACTGGATCCTCTTCCAGGTTCTCTCTACGCCGACTGTCTCCCTACTCTCCTCCCATTCATCACTGACATCATCAACACTTCTTTTCAAACTGGAACTGTCCCAGATTCTTTCAAGTCTGCTATTGTTCACCCTCTCCTCAAGAAACACAATTTAGATCCAAATGAACTGAAAAATTACCGGCCTATCTCTAATGTCTTTCTTGTCAAAACTCCTTGAAAAAGTCGTCCTCAACCAGCTGAACTCTCACCTGTCTGCCAACAATTTCCTCAATCCTTTCCAGTCAGCCTACCGCCAGTGCCATAGCACTGAAACTGCCTTACTACACATTCTCAACAATCTCCTCCTTGCAACTGATACTGGCAAAGTCTCTCTCCTCATACTCCTTGATCTGTCTGCAGCCTTTGATACCATTGATCATGGTATTCTCCTTTCTAGACTTCATCATACTTTTGGCATCTCTGACATTGCTCTGTCTTGGTTCACTTCATACCTATCAAACAGAAAACAAACCGTTCTCATCAATGGCACTTACTCTCAATCTGCATACCTGACCTGTGGTGTTCCACAAGGATCTGTCCTTGGCCCTGTTCTTTTCACTCTTTACACCTCCCCCCTGTCCACCATCATCAACTCCCATTCTATAAAACACCACTTCTATGCTGATGACACCCAACTTCAAGACAGTGACTCACCTGATAATATACAGCGCCTGTTGACTCGCACCACTGAGTGTTACTCGGACATTAAGAACTGGATGACACACAATAGACTTCAGCTTAATGACGACAAAACAGAAGCTATCCTCATTGGCACCCGTCAGAAACTTTCTCAGCTGCCTCCTCTTTCTCTCCCATTATGTAACACATCAGTCCCAATTTCTGATTCAGCTAAAAACCTTGGTGTCTGCATTGACTCTACCCTCTCCATGAACAACTTTGTTTCTCAAACTGCCAGATCCTGCTACTATCATCTCCATCGTATAAGGCTGATCAGGAAGTATCTCTCTGTCGAAACAACTGCAAAACTCGTTCTCTCCTTCATAATGTCTCGCATTGACTATTGCAATTCACTCCTGTCTGGTCTTCCTGCCGCCACCATTCACATCCTACAGCGCATTCAAAACAATGCTGCACGCCTTGTACTCAAAAAGAAAAAAGCTGACCACATATCTCCTCTCCTGGCACAACTTCACTGGCTCCCTGTATCAAAGCGCTACAAAAGCCCTACAAATAAACGCAGCCCCCGATTATCTGTCAAGCCTACTTGAGATCTATGTTCCCTCACGTACCCTCCGCTCTGCCTCTGATCCTCTGACTTTTCGCTTTCCACGCACTAAGCTCAATACCTATGGTCCACGAGCCTTCTCTGTTTCTGGTCCACTCTCCTGGAACAAACTTCCTCTCTCAGTCCGTCAGCAACCTACTTTTGTCTCCTTCAAGTCCGCTCTCAAAACTCACCTTTTCTCTTCCGCATAAAATCCTAACCTCACTCAACCCCCCCCCCCCCCCCCCCCCCTCTGCAGCGTGTCTCCGCTCGGAGGGAATCACATGGTTATAATATATAATTGTATATGCTATGCTCTCTATTATTTTCCATTGCTTTTATTCTTGCTTTTATTGCTTTTATTCTTTCTCCCCATTTATAGCCATGCGTGTGTGTGGGTGTGTGTGTGTGTGTGTGTGTGTGTGCGTGCGTGTGTGTGCGTGCGTGCGTGCTTGCGTGTGTGTCTGCTTCAGCGCTTAGATTTGATTTTATCAAGATTTTGCGCTATATAAATATTGTAATTATTATTATTATAAATGATCATGGGCATGCCACCGGGGATAAAAAATAATGCAAAACAGTGCACTTAGTGCAGTACAATACACAATACTTGCTGGATAGAAATGCATTTGATGCAATATAATGTATGTATTGTCTGGATACCTAATGCATTCGGTACATACATGTAGAATGTTTATGTAGACTGGATAGATAATGCGATACAGTATCATTGCTGCGGTACAATATACTCATGGACTGGTCAAATAATACAATACAATACAATCGCTGCGATACAATATACAATGATGGATAATGCAGTGGGTGCAATACAACACATAGATAATGCAATGGGTGCAATACAGTGCTTTCATCTAGGCTGGATAGATATTGCATTACAATGCAATCCGCGAATACAATACATAGGCTGGATAGATAACGCAGCTGGTGCAAAGCAGTATACGTAAAGCTGGATATATCATGCAATACAAACTTATCTGTACAATACAATACATATACACCCAGGCTGAATAGATAATGCAGTCAGTACAATACAATGTAAATGTGGATCATCTGTGAAATTGTTAATTCATATAGGATTATGTGACTTTGTGTTCCCAGCCCACGATATACAAACTGACTTATGCGCTGCCCATCTCGTGGCTGCAACCATTCTGGTTGCGTCAGTTTAGTAAACAAATGAAAAACAATATAACAAAATCATGAAAAAAGAAGAAACAACAAAAGAATAAGATAAACACAAAAAAACAAGAGGGACAAATAAACACAGAATTTTATTAAGAGTAAAATAGCCATTCCTACCCTCACCTTAAAAAAAACACACACACAAAACAAACAAACGAACAAACAAACAAAAAACAAAGAAAGACAGAAAAAAGGACAGCAACAGCAAAAAGAACAAGAAACAAAAGCAGATGACTAAGAATTAAGAACACAAAAACACAGACGAATAGAAAGACAAACAACAGATCTACAAAGTCAAGAAGAAGAAGAAAAACAGACAGGATGGATAAGATTAGAACAGTAAAAACGACAACAGCAAGAGTGTAAGAAAAATAATAAATGCCAGAACTATAACGCCAAAAGCACAACAGGACCAAAAATAAGAAAAAGTATAAAGCATAACTAAAGGAACAATACAAAACCAACAGAAAAAAAAGCAGAGCAACAAACACAATGAAAAAAATTCAGAACATCACCAAAGTCTACACAAACGAAAACGTGAGCAACAAACTAGATGACAAAAGTGTGATATGACTACATCGTCTCACTAAAGAACTTTTCATCATGTGCATGCGAGGTGTGCGTGTGTATGTGATGAAGACTCGTGTTGATTTATGTGACTGTGCTGTTCTTTATCATATGATCAGTGGTCCTAATTGTTCATGTCATTTTCTAGTGGTTTTCATTTTTTGTTTCCCCCCCCCCCCCCCCCCCCCCCTGACTTCAGCGCCACTTCGGTGGCGTTGATCCCACGATGTTCATTCCAGCTGCACAGCAAGCCACCATAGCCAAGTTCTTCAAGTTGAAGACCCAGAGCTGGGCAGCCCATGAAAGCCAATGATGTCAAGCCACTATAGCCAAGTTCTTCAAGTTGAAGACCCAGAGCTAGGCAGCCCATGAAAGCCAATGATGTCAAGCCACCATTGGGAGACCTTGTGCTGCTGCTGCTTACATCGCCTGTTCTGATACAGCTTGCTAAGAACACTGCCTATTAAACCAATACTAATGACTGTAGTAACTCAGTTGCGTAGCCACCCACAGTGGGGATGCTGGGGGCTCTTTCAGTATAAATAGTATCCCTACCTTCCGGAAATTCTATGCTAGAAATTTGCTCTTTTCTGTCACTCGCTTTGTTTCATACTTCCTCCTTTCTTTTGTGTCATTTCTTCCTATCATTTTCTGTCTTGCTGGTCCATTCACCTGTACTTACGTACTTTCTCTTAGGATTGATAATCAGGTAGGCTTTATGTGTCAAGTGCATTTTTGGCTCTAGGGAAATGAGATATGCAGAAGTACTTTAAGGTAATTTAGGCCCGTTTTTACATGTATTTTAGTGTCCTTAGTTATGTTAAAATTTGTATTCATATATGTTTTTTAAATCCCTGTGCGATGAATTGGACATTGGACGGAGTGGTCAACGCCAGGGGCATCTCTTAAGATTATGTGCGCAAATGCATTGAGATGCGTATTTAATTTTCTTTTCCTTTTTTTTTCCCCTTGTTGAAAGAATTGTGTATGTTTTGAACTGGTTATAGCCCTGATATGGTCTATGCAGTTGGCTGGGCTTTAAACAAAAATAATAAAATAACAGTTGCGTTGCCAGACCAGAGTGAGAGATACCCCTGGTAAAGATACCACCATGTTCTGGTCACAACAGCCCCCAAGAACAAGAGACACCAAAGACTTCAACTTGAATTTACCTCAGACAAGGAAGCTGTTAAGGAAACCGAAACCAAGGTCACCATGACATCAGGGCATGAAGAGCCACAAAATGTTGGGCAATTTTTACAATACTGTACTGATGGTTTTACGTTTTGAGATGATGATGATCATGCAATGGATCATGATGCTATGCAGTTCCAACTAGAAATAAGACTGCGTGACCAGCTGCACTGTACGCTATTAGCATATCCTGGCATCAACTAGACCTTTGAGATGCAGACACCTGAAGCTTTGGTCAGAAAATTTGTACAACGTTCTCAAGAACGCATCAACAGAGTGGATGAAACTCGACTTTCTGGTTGTCATTTCAAGATTTTTTAAAAATATTTTTTATATTGTCTGTTCTTACTCCCTAAAGTTAAAGCAATGTAAAACGTGCTTTAGACATGTGAATGTTTTCGATGTCGAGGTGAACTATTTACATTATTGCGGCTGTAGTAAGCAGAAAAAGGCAAATAGCTATTTAAACCACAAGAAAATCCTTGCCATCATAGTTTAGAGACAGAGACACATGGACAGCTACGAAAACGGATGAACAGACAGACTCAGTTTGTGTCGGTTAAATCGAAAAATAACATTAAATTTTGGCAGGAGTGCTTTTGTTGTTAAGGGAGGTAATACTAGCTTTCAGCGGTTAAGCGCGATAGATTTGTTCCCTTGAGTTGTTCATCACGTCCCATTCATTATTACTTTTGTGACAAAAAGACGGGAGTGCAGTCTGATACAATGAACAAGACAGATGGCAAGTATTTTTCGTGAACAAACGAAGCAGAGTTACTATATGATGTAATGATACAGATTTCTGTCACAATTTATACAATTTATAATGATGTTGTCCGTCTCAAAATCTGATGTCTGGAGTGCGATCCCAACCCAAAATATAAAATTTGGCCTGTTCACTGCTTGTCTAAATGCTTCAGTTAGTCTGGTTGTTCAGCTTCGTGTTTCATAGGTGCCTTTCCCCACCCCCTCCTCCTTTCAAGAGCTTGCTAGAGCAGTAGGGGATTACGCTGGCTCATGGAGTCTGCCAGATAAATGCTGAAAGATTTGGATGGAGCACATATGGAACTGTCTGAGTGCAATGATTCCCTCTTCAACTTCAAATTTTAAACTCTGAAATTTTTGGGAACGAGTACTATGATTTCAGAGAGAGAGCGGGGGAGGGGGGGGGGGTCTAGCTTTCGTTACAGAAACAGAAAAAGAAGGGGAAAAAAAACAGGAGGAATGGAGCAATACCTGTGTTCTTTTCACTGCTTCAAAATTCGACCCGTGACGAATATAGCCCCAGGAAAAGTATGATCGAGTATTGCAACATAGCCGGACTCTCTCTCTCTCTCTCTCTCTCTCTCTCTCTCTCTCTCTCTCTCTCTCTCTCTCTCTCTCTCTCTCTCTCTCCTCTATCGACATCACGCTGGGTTGAGCTCTTATGTACATTAATTATAGTACATTAATTATAGTGACTTTATACAAATAAATAAATTTTGTGTGTGTGTGTGTGTGTACATTTGTGTGTGTGCGTGTGTGTGTGTGTGTGTGTGCGTGTGTGTGTGTGTGGTGTGTGTGTGTGAGTGTGTGTGTACGTGTGTGTGTGTGTACGTGTGTGTGTGTGTGTGTGTGTGTGTGTGTGTGTGTGTGTGTGTGTGTGTGTGTGTGTGTGTAAGAGAGTGGATGACAGTTTGAGTCAAGGATCACACGCCTAACTGGATGTCTGTACCTCAGCTCATCACAATCTGTGTGTGTATAAGGTGGGGGGGGGGGGATGTATGTGCACACGTAGCCTATATTGTTTGTGTGTCTGTAAATACTTGTATTTATTTATTATTTACCTCTTCATTTTGTTATGGTTCCTAGTGCTGTTGCTGGAGTTCCTGAGGCTTGTTTTAATGTTATGTCAGTGTCTGTTTTCGCTTGATTGACAAATGAAAAAATTTTGGTAATGTTATGTTCTTCTAAAGTGCAAAGAGCATGACGTTAGACTGTTGGGATCATATAAGTGATACTGTTATTGATAATAATGATGATGATTATACTGATAATAATGGTAATAATAATTCTGATAAGAATGGTAGAGATAATAAAATAAAAGTAGTTACGATAATGATAAAATACTAATGATAGTTATAGTTATTACCATTATTGTCACTGTTATTATTGAGGGGCTCTGGCCTTCTGAATGAACTATTTGGCATTCGCATACCCTTTTTCTGTATCACGTAAATGTCTTTAAACAACTAGGCACCCTTAAATCTTTTACAACACACACAACACACACACACACACACACACACACACACAAAATCACACACAAAACACACACACACACACACACACACACACACACACAACACACACACATACACACATGCGCGCTTGTTCTCCATTTTATATCGTGTGTCACAGCATGTTGTAATGTCAACTTCTCCAATACGTCATCCCGGAACTTTCAGATCCGGTCTGCTCCATATTAAATTAGATTGTGTGTGTGTGTGTGTGTGTGTGTGTGTGTGTGTGTGTGTGTGTGTGTGTGTGTGTGTGTGTGTGTGTGTGTGTGTATGTGTGTGTGTGTGTGTGTGTGTGTGAGAGAGAGAGAGAGAGAGAGAGCGAGAGAGACAGACAGACAAAGAGAAACAGAGAGAGACAGAGAGAGAGACACAGACAGAGAGAGAGAGAGTACTGAGTACCCTTCTCCACGATTGTGTCATGGAGACAATTAACAGAATGTATCATAGAGCCAATTATGTGAATGTGTTATATGCTTTGATCCATTTAAAGAAGTAACAAAGCGAACGAATTTGGTGTTAGTTTAATTATCATTCTTGGGAAGCTGTTCATCTATGAATGCAAATTTGGAAAGGCGTGACTAAACACAACTCCTTGTAAAAAAAAAATAGGCCACAAAATATCTCGTAGAAGAGTACAATGCAAAATTGATGAATAACTTGCAAACATTTAAAATAAAATGACTGACATACTCCATTGATTATAGTATTAAACATATTATTAATACCTGTTTAATTGTAATACACATTGTGCACAACAGAAAAACTAACGATAAATCTGACTTCAAAGTTACATGTACCTTACTTACCTGTATATGTTTCTGTTTATCTTTTCATTTGTTGTTCTTATTTTAATATTAATGATACTTTATGTAAATGTGTATGTCCTGCCGTTCCAAACAAGAGAGGAAGCCTCGCATTGACACCTATAAGATGCAGTATCCAGAGAAAGTTCAGGAATTTACCAAGTTTCTCAGAGATGCTCTGTCCACAGACCAATCGCACAACTCTGCTTCTGAAAAATGGGACCACCTCCGGGAAACCATTCAGAAAACACCCTATCTACCTTTGGGAGGAAGATCTCCAAGAACAACGACTGGTTTGAAGTCAAATCCAGTGAGATGACCCCGTTATTGAAACAAAATGTGCTGCCCTTGCTGAATACAAGCGCTCACCAAGACAGAAATCCCTGCAAGCACTCAGAGCTGCCAGAAGCAAAGTGTAGCAGACAGCAAGAATATGTGACAACGAATGCTGGTAACAGCTCGGTGACGACATCCAAACTGCAGCAGCTACAGCCAATATAAGACGTATGTACGAGGGCATCAAAAAAGCTTTTAGTCCAGCACAGAGCAGAACAGCCTCCCTCAGATCCACCAGTGGGAAAGTGATCACCGACAAAGGCAAGTAGATGGAGAGATGGGTGGAACACTACTCAGAGCTATACTACAGGGAGAATTTCGCTGCCACATCAACCCTCAATACCATCAAACCTCTGCCCATCATGGAGAAGCTAGATGCTAAACCAACACTAGAAGAAATCTGCAAGGCAATTAGCAGTTTGGCCCGCAGAAAAGCACCTGGTAATGATGGCATCCCCCCAGACCTCAAGCACTGCAAGAACACCCTCCAGCAGCCCCTACATGATGTTGCAGAGAAGGAACAATACCACAAGACATGAGAGATGCCAAGAACATCAATCTCTATAAGAAGAAAGGAAAGAGAAGCAACTGCAACAACTGTAAGGGCATTTCCCTACTGAACATCGTAGGCGAACTGTATGCCCGAGTCACGTTGGCGCGTCTCTGAAAGCTAGCTGAGCATATCTTCCATGAGTCCTAGTGTGGCTTCCGATAAGAACGCTCCACAGTGGACATGATTTTTTCCGCTTCGTCAACTACAGCAGAAATGCAGAGAACACAAAAGCCCTTCTACATCGCCTTTTCGACCTCACCAAAGCCTTTGACCTAATTAGCAGGGATGGACTGTTCAACACTCTCCTGAAAATAGGATGCCTCCCTAAGCTGCACAGCCTGATCAGGTCATTCTACGATGATATGAAGGCAACCATCCAGTACGAGGGCAGCACGCCCGAACCCTTTGACATCAAAAGTGGCGTCAAGCAAGGCTGTGTCCTTGTTCCCACCTTGTTTGGCATATTCCTCTCCATGCTCCTGAATCATGTTTTTTGGGACTGCAATGAAAAGTGTACACAGATCCAATGGGCGACTCTTTAACCTTGCAAGACTGAAAGCAAACACAAAGGTGCATGAGGCCATTATCAGAGACCTGCTCTTCGCTCATGACGCTGCTGTTACCTCGCACACTGTACAACAACTCCAGTGCCTTAAAGACAGATTTTCCCAAGCCTGCAAAGACTTTGGTCTGACCATCAACCTGAAAAAACATGAACGTGCTGAGCCAAGACGTGGACACTATACATATCATCACCACCAACAACCACGAACTTGATATAGTCATCCGGTTCACATACCTTGGGTTCATCATCAGCAACAATCTGTCCCTCGATACTGAGATCAACAAGCGCATTAGGCATGGCTGCAGAAACCTCAGGCTGACTTACTGCTCATGTCTGGGAGAACCCAGATTGACAACTGACCAGGATGGCAGTGTACATTGCCTGCCTTATCAGCACTCTATTGTATGGCAACGAAACATGAACAAAATATGCCAAACAAAAGCAAAGGATGAACAGCTTTCACTTGCACTGTCTTCGCCACGTCCTCGGCATCAAGTGGAGCGACAAAATACCAAATGCCCATGTCCTAGCATGCACTGGTCTCCCCACCATGCACATATTGCGCTGGCTTGGCCATGTGCGTCAGATGGAAAATGAATGTATTCCAAACGATATCGTTTACAGTGAACTAGTCTCCGGCAAGAGATCTGTTGGCCGCCCCCATCTACAAAACAAAGACGTCTGCAAGTGCGATATGAAAGCTCTGGATATCAATACAGAGAGCTGAGAAGTCAGGCAGCTGAACGCAACAGATGGTGCAGTGTGCTCTAGAAACAGATCAGGTCGTGGAAAAAGAGGATCCAAATCTTTGCTGAGGAAAAGAGAGTGAGGAAAAGAGAGTGAGAAGCTCAGAGGTTTCAGCTCAATTCGACACGACACTTGGGCGTGTCGTGCATAGTCGATGCCAACTGATTGAGGCCTACTACTACTACTACTACTATTACACTATGTCATGTTATAATTCATATGAATTTTTTTAGGGATAAGAAATTTTCAATTTTGCGTTTCTCTCGCAATTATCTTTGCTATTATTGTCAAGTATTTCTCTTTTGTGTTTGTATTTGCTACATATTCCAAAATGCATTTTTTTAAAAGTTCGAAAGAAGAAGTGTTCTGCTGGCACTGAGATCTGATTGGTAACCAGTGGAATCCTTTGAGCAATGGTGTTCATAGACCATGTTAACCGGAATAGTTGATTCTAGTATCAGTTCTGAATATCCTTTCCTGCCACTGCTTCATGGTTTATTTGGTGCTAGTCACCGACAGATCATGATCACTAAGCATGATCTGCCAGTACAAATTTGCAAACATTGAATATTGGTATTTTGATGGATCTTTACCGTCCTACTCTTCATGGCAGATCGCCTCTGAACGTACCAAACATCACTCGATCTCTCTGCCAGTGCAGTCCTTAAACAAAAACTTACGTGCTGAAACACACATGTCAAGTTGATATAATGATTATTCTTCCACATTTGCATATTGTCTTCTAACTAAGCCTACTTGATCATGTGACTGACATTATGTAATCATTTATGCATGCATATTTTCATGATAGTAGGAATGAGTGTGTATGGTTAGACGGTATGAGTATGGTTAGTCTGTAATTAGGTATAGTGTGTATGGTTTGATGGTATGAGTGTGTATGGTTAGACTGTAAATAGGTATGAGTGTGTATGGTTAGGCTGTAAGTAGGTATGAGTGTGTATGGTTAGACTGTAAGTAGGTATGAGTGTGTATGGTTAGACTGTAAGTAGGTATGAGTGTGTATGGTTAGATGGTATGAGTGTGTATGGTTAGACTGTAAATAGGTATGAGTGTGTATGGTTAGGCTGTAAATAGGTATGAGTGTGTATGGTTAGATGGTATGAGTGTGTATGGTTAGACTGTAAGTAGGTATGAGTGTGTATGGTTAGGCTGTAAGTAGGTATGAGTGTGTATGGTTAGATGGTATGAGTGTGTATGGTTAGACTGTAAATAGGTATGAGTGTGTATGGTTAGGCTGTAAGTAGGTATGAGTGTGTATGGTTAGACGGTATGAGTGTGTATGGTTAGACTGTAAATAGGTATGAGTGTGTATGGTTAGGCTGTAAGTAGGTATGAGTGTGTATGGTTAGATGGTATGAGTGTGTATGGTTAGACTGTAAATAGGTATGAGTGTGTATGGTTAGGCTGTAAGTAGGTATGAGTGTGTATGGTTACATGTAAGTAGGTATGAGTGTGTATGGTTAGACTGTAAATAGGTATGAGTGTGTATGGTTAGGCTGTAAGTAGGTATGAGTGTGTATGGTTAGATGTATAGTGTGTATGGTTAGACTGTAAATAGGTATGAGTGTGTATGGTTAGGCTGTAAGTAGGTATGAGTGTGTATGGTTAACTGTAAGTAGGTATGAGTGTGTATGGTTAGACTGTAAATAGTATGAGTGTGTATGGTTAGCTGTAAGTAGGTATGAGTGTGTATGTAGATTAGTAGGTATGAGTGTGTATGGTTAGCTGTAGTAGGTATGAGTGTGTATGGTTAGACTGTAAGTAGGTATGATGTGTATGGTTAGACTGAAAGTAGGTATGAGTGTGTATGGTTAGACTGAAGTAGGTATGAGTGTGTATGGTTAGATGAAGTAGGTATGAGTGTGTATGGTTAGACTGAAAGTAGGTATGAGTGTGTATGGTTAGACTGAAAGTAGGTATGAGTGTATGGTTAGACTGAAAGTAGGTATGAGTGTGTATGGTTAGATGAAAGTAGGTATGATGTGTATGGTTAGACTGAAAGTAGGTATGAGTGTGTATGGTTAGACTGAAGTAGGTATGAGTGTGTATGGTTAGACTGAAAGTAGGTATGAGTGTGTATGGTTAGACTGTAAGTAGGTATGAGTGTGTATGGTTAGACGGTATGAGTGTGTATGGTTAGACTGAAGTAGGTCACGAGTGTGTATGGTTAGATGGTATGAGTGTGTATGGTTAGATGTATAGTGTATGGTTAGACTGTAAGTAGGTATGAGTGTGTATGGTTAGACGGTATGAGTGTGTATGGTTAGACTGTAAGTAGGTATGAGTGTGTATGGTTAGATGGTATGAGTGTGTATGGTTAGACTGTAAGTAGGTATGAGTGTGTATGGTTAGATGGTATGAGTGTGTATGGTTAGATGGTATGAGTGTGTATGGTTAGACTGTAAGTAGGTATGAGTGTGTATGGTTAGATGGTATGAGTGTGTATAGTTAGACTGAAAGTAGGTATGAGTGTGTATGGTTAACTGAAAGTAGGTATGAGTGTGTATGGTTAGTGATGAGTTGTAGGTAATGGTATGATGTGTATGGTTAGACTGTAAGTAGGTATGAGTGTGTACGGTTAGACGGTATGAGTGTGTATGGTTAGACTGTAAGTAGGTATGAGTGTGTATGGTTAGACTGTAAGTAGGCCTATGTATGCATCTATGTGTGTGATAAATTGCTCATTCTGTGTGTCTTTGTTTTAACTGTGTAAAGGGCAGTGTGCCTAACCTAGGTTAGAAAATCGTGCCATTGGCTACGAGAATGATCTAATAATTTCATTCCCGTAGTTAAGCGCGGGTTTTTTGTCCTTGAACCCAGAAAAACCGCCTCCCCACAATCAGCATTCTCCCCACCCCTCCTACATGCAAACTCCATCTGACCCCCGTTTTCTTTCCTCTCCTTACTCCTTTAGAGACTCTTACCTTAATAGTATGATAAACGCCTATACTGAAATAAGGCATGGGCTTGCCAGTTCGAAGACGAAATGAGCCATGTCTTTGTGAAAGCAAACCCACCCTAAAATTCCTCAAGAGAAGGATATGTTTATGTCAGCTTGCCTTTCAAACTTCAATCCGAGCGAGATGGCAATTGGTAAATACACTGTTGGACTTGCACAACTTTCCAAGGAAAGGGACATCCTGTTGTGTAGAAAATCCGTCTCCGGAGCAACATTGCGAACCTGTGGCGCAAGTACGACCTGACGCCTTCCCATATATGGGCCAATCCGCGTTCCGTATACAATCGTTGAAAAGTACGGCGAGCGGCAGACGACACACATCGCGAGTCAACCAGTTCAAGGATTTAGCCATTCGCTGTGCTGTGTGAGATCGATCAAAAAATCCGTACCAGTTCCTTTGTTGTTTTGAAGCAGCAGAATCAAACAGATCACAATGGACACAGGTACATTTTTATTTTTTTATTTTCGTTTATTTTCTCTCCATGAAGGTATATCTTAAGACTTAAGTTATCAAAGCAATGGAATGTTCGAATAACTTATTACGTTATTAACTTATTACTGTGACTAGTGTGAGTCTGCTTGAAGTTTCAACAAATATCTGTAGTAGATGAAAATTCAAAATGTCTCATTTGTCGTATATACATTATACAGTTAGGCCTACTAAAATTTGTTTCTTTTTCTCTTCATTTCTACCGGTTCTTTCTTTGTATGTTTTAATTGCTCGTCCCCCAACGCCTCTCCTTTTAGTTTTACCAACTTATAGTTTTTATTAAATTGTTGGATGTTCATAAACGTGATTTTGATACATTGACGACTATTTCAACAACAGTAACCACATTGTGAGTCAATTACTGACGATATCACTCACACTCTACAACTTTATATAGGCACAAGAACATCTAGCAAAACAAGCAAACAAAGCCATCCCAGCGCTGAAAAGATCCACCAAAATAATCAGAATTCAATTTCAAACCAGATGTAATGATACATCTGTATGAATCATTACTCCTACATTTACGGTGCTGAAATATGGTTCCCCTAAGCAGAAGATCCCAAGGACAATACACAGAATTCTACATTTAAGCCAATACTCCAAACGTGTCCTTATCACGAAAGTTACCCGTGAAAAATGCATATCAAATTTTGTAAAGCCATGAACCTTCCAGTACTAGTACTAGACCAATTTCCTATCAGTATAATTATAATAATAATAATAATAATAATATATTTTATTTATATAGCACAAAATCTTGATAAAATCAAATCTAAGCGCTGAGCGCATACATGCATACATACCTACATACATATAAGCGTATACATGCATACATACATGCATACATACTTACATACATAAATCTAAGCTGAGCGTATACATGCATACGTACATACATACATAAATCTAGCGTATACATACATAATCTACATACATACATACATAATACATACATACATACATACATACATACATACATACATACATACGTACGTACGCACATGCATACATAATAATTACAATATTTATATAGCGCAAAATCTCGACAAAATCAAATCCAAGCGCCGAAAAGACACACACGCACACACGCACGCACGCGCGCACACACACACACACACACACACACACACACACACACACACACACACACACACACACACACACACACACACACACACACACACATGCATGGCCACAAATGGGGAGAAAAGAATAAAAGCAATAAAAGCAAGAATAAAACCAATGGAAAACCACAGAGAGCACATCATATACAATTATATATTAAAACAAAATGATTCCCCTCCGAGCGGAGACAGGCTGCAGAGGGGGGTTGAGTGAGGTTAGGATTTTATGCAGAGGAGAAAAGGTGAGTTTTGAGAGCGGACTTGAAGGAGGCAAAAGTAGGTTGCTGACGGACTGAGAGAGGAAGTTTGTTCCAGGAGAGTGGACCAGAAACAGAGAAGGCTCGTGGACCATAGGTATTGAGCTTAGTGCGTGGAAAGCGAAAAGTCAGAGGATCGGAGGCAGAGCGGAGGGTACGTGAGGGAACATAGATCTCAACTAGGCTTGACAGGTAATCGGGGGGGGGGGGGGGGGGGCTGCGTTATTGAGGCTTTTGTAGCACATGGTGTCTAGTTTGTACTGTATGCGCTTTGATACAGAGAGCCAGTGAAGTTGTGCAGGGAGGAGATATGTGGTCAGCTTTTTTCTTTTTGAGTACAAGGCGTACAGCATTGTTTTGAATGCGCTGTAGGATGTGAATGGTGGAGGCAGGAAGACCAGACAGGAGTGAATTGCAATAGTCAATGCGAGACATTATGAAGGAGAGAACGAGTTTTGCAGTTGTTTCGACAGAGAGATACTTCCTGATCAGGCTTATACGATGGAGATGATAGTAGCAAGATCTGGCAGTTTGAGAAACAAAGTTGTTCATGGAGAGGGTAGAGTCAATGCAGACACCAAGGTTTTTAGCTGAATCAGAAATTGGGACTGATGTGTTACATAATGGGAGAGAAAGAGGAGGCAGCTGGGAAAGTTTCTGACGGGTGCCAATGAGGATAGCTTCTGTCTTGTCGTCATTAAGCTGAAGTCTATTGTGTGTCATCCAGTTCTTAATGTCCGAGTAACACTCAGTGGTGCGAGTCAACAGGCGCTGTATATTATCAGGTGAGTCACTGTCTTGAAGTTGGGTGTCATCAGCATAGAAGTGGTGTTTTATAGAGTGGGAGTTGATAATGGTGGACAGGGGGGAGGTATAAAGAGTGAAAAGAACAGGGCCAAGGACAGATCCTTGTGGAACACCACAGGTCAGGTATGCAGGTTGAGAGTAAGTGCCATTGATGAGAACAGTTTGTTTTCTGTTTGATAAATATGAAGTGAAAAAGGAGAGAGCAATGTCAGAGATGCCAAAAGTATGATGAAGTCTAGAAAGGAGAATACCATGGTCAATGGTATCGAAGGCTGCAGACAGATCAAGGAGTGTGAGGAGAGAGACTTTGCCAGTATCAGTTGCAAGGAGGAGATTGTTGAGAATGTGTAGTAGGCAGTTTCAGTGCTATGGCACTGGCGGTAGGCTGACTGGAAAGGATTGAGGAGATTGTTGGCAGACAGGTGAGAGTTCAGCTGGTTGAGGACGACCTTTTCAAGGAGTTTTGACAAGAAAGAGAGATTAGAGATAGGCCTTAATTTTTCAGTTCATTTGGATCTAAATTGTGTTTCTTGAGGAGAGGGTGAACAATAGCAGACTTGAAAGAATCTGGGACAGTTCCAGTTTGAAAAGAAGTGTTGATGATGTCAGTGATGAATGGGAGGAGAGTAGGGAGACAGTCGGAGTAGAGAGAACCTGGAAGAGGATCCAGTTCGCAGGTTTTGAACGACATGGATCTGATTGTGTTGAAAATTTCTTCTTGTGAGACTGGGTAAAAGTAGTGAGAGGTGTGCCAGAGAAGGAAGGGTCAGGTGGGCATGGTTGACAGGGTGTCCTGTCAAGCCTGTCACGAAGCGTTTGTATTTTGGTGGTGAAATAGTTGGAGAATACAGATGGGAGTTCTTCATTTGTATGTTTTGTTGGGAGAGGTAATCTTTTCGTGTGCCAAGGAGATGATTCATGGTTGTAAAGAGTTCTTTTGAAGAAGAGGCATTCAGGATTTTGGTTTGGAAATAGCTTGTTTTTGCAGATGTAATGAGGGTGGATACTTTTGTTTTAGAGGCTTGAAAAGTTGCCTGTGTACAGTGAGTTTGGATTTGCGCCAGCGGCGCTCTGCTCTGCGGCGGGCACGTTTTGCACAGGCAATCTCATGAGTGAGCCAGGGGGTAGGGGGGCGGTCAGGTAAAAGACGGATTGTGGCTGGAGCATGAGTGTCCAGAAGATGGTGGAGAGTAGTATAGAATTCATCGGCAAGGTTATGTGACTTTTCAGAAAGGAGACGGGAGGCTTCAGATGAAAATGTGGAGAGGTCGATAGATTTGAGATTGCGTCGAGTCACTGTGCGCGTGGTACGGGAAAGAGGAGAAATGTCAAGAGAACAGAGAATTGCAGAGTGGTCAGATGGAAGGGCTGAAGTTAGACGGGTAGAAAGAACTAAACAGTTGTCAGTAGCTGAATTGTGGTGATCACGAGAAATGATCCAGTCATTATATCAGTATGTCTAATACTAGGAGGATGCTGGTTATGCATAAAGGAATCAGACAGTGTCTTATGCCAAACATATATGCAGTGATATATTACAAAACAAACGTGGAAAAAGCCGAGGTTTGATTCTATTTTTAAAAAGTTATCCATGATATTGGAATGAATCATGGAGACTTACTCTGAATAAACAAACTGAAATATGCATGAAAAAAATACAGCTATGATACAAGTAAATCTGTAGAAACAGCAGAAAAAGCACAAATGCATAGACTTCTTTTCTGTTACAAAATTACAACCGACTGCCGTTTGGAATTTCATCCAATATGTATTAAAAATTTGACCACGTAAAAGCAGTGTACAGACCAGAGTCTCTGCACATGACCTACAAATTGAAAGAGGCAGACACACAAACATTCCAAAATCAGAAAATGAACCCTTTATGGGGTGAGTGAAGAAAGCTTCATTTCCTGGTCAATTGTATTACATACAAAATAAAAAATTAAAATTGACGAAAAAGTCAGGAAAAATCTTGCCCTTCAACAGTCGATTGCTCTAAATCCAATATGCTAAATACATATGACATATGTCAGGAAGATAATTTGCAAGTACTTGTTCAGAATATGTTTAATTGCCTGTATTTGAGAAAATGGGAAGATTCTTAGTCATTTATACATTCATACGCCAATTGTTGATGAGGAGGATAGCGTAAACATATGAAAGCAGTAACTGTTCAAATCAGTGACTCAATACAAATAATGTGTCTTACAGCCCTATCCTGGGTTCTTGTGGCAAATAGGTTCTTAGTTCCGAATTCGTCAAGCTCTGCAAGGAACCTAGAAAACGTAGATGAAAGAAGTAATATGGTGCTTAGTTTTGTCATTTGGCCACAAGTATTCACGTTGTCACGGCTGTTATTGAAATAGGCATATTAACCGTGTATCTCTCTCCTCTCTCTCTGTCTTTCTCTCTCTTCTTTCTCTCTCTCTCTCTCTCTCTCTCTCTCTCTCTCTCTCTCTCTCTCTCTCTTGTGTGTGTGTGTGTGTGTGTGTGTGTGTGTGTGTGTGTGTGTGTGTGGTATGAATGGGTTTACGCGATTGAACATGGTGTTGATGGGAAAAAAATGAATGAACGCTTGGGTGTGACGTGGTGTGTGTGTGTATCAATCTACCCCAAAATATTGATTTACTGAGGTTGATTGACACACTTTTCTAGACTGTAGAGTGCGCGAGTTTGACAGAAACGATTAGCATGTATTTTGGACTGTTTATACATACATCTGGCCGATATGGTTCAAAGCTTCATCAAATGAGCTGTTTCTTGTGCTGAAATTTGAGCAGATGTTATTTTTGTTTAAAGAATGTTTGTTTAGGAGTGGTGATGGAGCTTTGCACCAAGCCTTCACTACAGAATTTGTGTCTTTCTCAAGTGTGTCATGTTTTGTACGTCACGAGTGTTGTCTGCTGTGTTGTCAGTTTCTTGCCGACATGGGCTTTGATTGATTGATTCGGTTCAGGTTTTACGTCGGCACCCCCCTCAGGCGATATGGTCGACGGGGATAACCATTCCAGGGAAGTGGGGGAAGGGGAACTTATCTAATCCTATACTGACACCACCAGAACAACAGTGATGCTAGGATGGGACAGTGAGAAGGCCAGTTTTAATGTAGCACACCCCGGGATTCGAACCCACAATCATTAGCATGTGAATCCGACGCTCAACCAACTGAGTTATTGAGGCCCGCTGACATGGGCTGGGCCTGTACTCAGCTGCTATCTTTCTGTACCACCACCACCACCCTTTGACCCCCTCCCTCATCCACCATGCCCAGCTTAACCCTCGAAATTGAAAATGCAAGGTCGGGGAGGAATGTTGTTATCCTCTATGGCCTGGGCATTTTATCTTTCACCTTCCCTGTCTTGCAAAATTTAAACATGGAATCGAGAAGTCGGTCAGTCTCCGCTCTTTCCCAACAACCATACCTAACCATAATGCTCTTGTCGTGTTAACGTGTACTTTTGGCCCCTTACATACAGTCAAGCGTGTGACTGCGTGTATTTCACTCCATGTATGTCTCGAAAACTAGTCAGTGCGTGGAAAGAAAAAGTGCACAGAGACACGCGTACGAGCACATATGCTAATTCGCGGGCACAAACAAACTGTCCGTAGACAACCGTGCACATGCACGTGCACACGCACATAAGCATAGAGTGGACAGACAGGCGCTGTACAGATTTACATGAGCGAAATGATCACAGATCAGAACATCTTCACCACAGATATTAGTCATCATCGTCAAACGGGTAATAATATTAAACACAACGTTATGTAATATGATCAAATGTATACAATAATGATGACGTCTTTCATTCACCACCATGTTTGTTTCCTATTTTCCCCTTCCCCAGATAAGAAAGGATTCAGCAATGCCGCTATGACTGGGGGCTACCCCCCTCAGCAACCACCCCAGGGCTACCCCCCTCAGCAGCCAGCTCAAGGCTACGCCTTTCAGCAGGGTGGCTCCAACGCCCCCCCGCCTTACGTCATGCAGCCTCAGTACGGGGGCCAGGCGGTCCCTCCCAACGCATATAACCAGTACGGTGGACAACCTGTGTCCGTTGTAAGTATGCTTTTTATGAAGGGTGAATGATTAACCGGGACCATAGGGCATTATACAAGAAAAGTCGAAAAGGTATAGTGTTGCAGCCCCCAAGAGAGGGAACGAAGTGTTGTGTTCCTTGCAATTATACCTTATCTAGGGAGACAACCCTCCTGTCCCTTTCTTGGGGGTTTAACCTTTACATTGAAAGTACACTTACGTGCTTTTGAGGTGCTGGAGTTGTGTATGTGGTCAGCCTGGACATGGCCTTGCAGTCAGCTGAATCATGAACGTGATTCAGCCCACAGAGATGATTTTCGTGGCTACAATGCGAATAAACCGACGTGACTAAGTGTTTGTTCATGCATAAAGTTTTGTGCAAGCCTGTGGAATCTCCCGGATGTTCGCTGGCCATGTTAAGGGGAACAGGCACAGAACTATCGAGTGCGATGAGACAGATAAAGAATCGTTTGCATTTCAAAATATTTGTTTCTTTTGAGGATCATCGCACGTAGGGAGATTTCCTTTGCCCTCGTCTTTTTTCCCAGACAGATAGATAGATAGATAGATAGACAGATAGATAGATAGATAGGTGGATAGGTGGATGGATGGATGGATGGATGGATGGATGGATATGGAGAGAGAGAGAGACCACATGTTGTAACGAAATTAACGTAGGCCCTACCTAAAGAAATATGTCCAGATCTACCTGTTGCAAGAGAAAATCAAACGGCCTCGATTTGGTGAAGTAGATCATTTTCGGTCTAACTGGGTAAAATAAAAAAGTACCATTGCTTGAATGTAAACTTTACAATAGAGTTCGAGGTCCTACGTGTGTGTGTGTGTGTGTGTGTGTGTGTGTGTGTGTGTGTGTATGGCATGAGACAAGTAACGATATCCAGGCTGGTCACACCTGAACAAAATTATGACGAGAGTGTGTTTGTATGCATAAGAGGGAAAAAGGATGAGAGTGCGCACGAGGAGACAGACTATCATTTTACATGATATCATTACATTACACATGTGCACATTTAGCAGTGTCTGTCACGAATGACTTGTTACCGTCACACACGATGTAAGCCTACACAACACATCCTGTCAAGTTTTCGTCTATGACGAAAACAGAGGCAGTTTGAGGGCAGAGAGGTGGGGCCGGCTGCCTGAAGAGAAAGAGAAATAATAAAACTTTCCACTGTCAAAATTTCACCACTGTAAGGAGGGGCGGACATATGGAAAGAGGGGGAGGGAGATGGAGGATGGGTGCACTATCCTTTTTCAAATATACCTTGTAAAGCAAATAATGCATGTGACATGGGAACAGGGGACATGGGTGGGGGTGGGAGTTATTTGTTGCAGTGCCTGGGGACTGGGAGGCATGCCTGCTCCCTGCCGGATATTAAATTGTTTAACCCAGTAAACGTGACCCGGAGGTCAGGCGCTAGGCAGCAAGGGGAAAGGCAGCTATGACAAGATAAACACACCGCCTGCCCGCTGACACTACAGCGCACGGTTGGAAGAGCTACCAGTGCAAAACTTAGATGTGCTCTTCCAGCTCGCTCTGCAGCAGCGATCATTCCATACCCTTTCTTTTCAACTAACCGTTAGTGAGCCGGAGGCTTGTGAAATACGCCGGGTACATTTATTTTTCAATAAATTCTGTTATAACTTTAAAATACTTCTCTGCAATCTTTTGAAACCACAGTAGCGTTAAAGTCAAGAAGCTGAGGTTTCCATTGATACCAAATACTAGTAGTACTTTTACGGCACAGCGACGCGTGCAACACATTGAAAGTTCATGAAAAAAAAAAACCCAGTAAGTTAAGAAACTGACTGTCACGATGCAAAATACATGCATTTTCAACTCGTGATGTAATAAGCAGTTTTTTCTTGCCGTTAATCTATACATATAATGAAAGGTGCATAAATGCATGATGTCATGCTGAAAGAAACATCGCAGGGACACTTATCTGGAAGTAGCAAGAGGCGGTGCCGTAATGTAGGTGTACAGGGCACTGAACAGCACTGAGTTTTCACATATTCCACACAACAAACACTTTTTTCTCACAAGCGCTCATTTTTTATCCACCATATACATAACTGAAGTTTCAATAAATGCGCTCGTATGTTTCAAGTGACTTAAAATTTATCAGCATCAACAACAATAGTAACCACACACACACAGAGAGAGAGAGAGAGAAGAGAGAGAGAGAGAGAGAAACGATAACCTACACCAAGTAAGCAAATACAAACGACAGCAAAATATAAAAAAAAAAAAAAGAAGAGACAAAGAAGCGGGGGAGGAGAGGAGTAAAATAGGAGTGGGGATGGAGGGGACATCAGTACTTCATGAAATCTCTACTGGTTTTCTGCAAGCAGAGGGCAGCACACCATGATAATTATGCAGGTGACACCATCAGCATGAGTTCAGAGAGCAGAAAACGAAGTTTGTGTGTTTCACTCTTCATTCCCCAAATTCTACGTTTCAATTTGTTAACTGTTGCATGCGTTTCTTCATCCTCCTGTTCTCCATGCAGAGCCAGTCCAAATCTCTGTGTGCAGTGGCATTCCAACAGGTGTTGTTTTGGAATGACTCTTGTCTGACCCCTCTACAACAAGGTGTTCAGCTGTTGTGCACAGTAAGAGTCTGTCTAAAGTGTGTACGAACTCAGCCCAGATATGCGATAGATTTCTGATCTTTTCGGCTGCATTTTGTAAAACAGCATTTTTTCTAGCTTCGGAATATTTTTAGCAGTGAGTCAGTGTATGATAGCACTTACTGCACATACCTTTCGGATGCTTGCTTTCCAAGTCCTGACTGACGTCTGTCATGAAGTAGAGATAAATCCCCAGCGTAACCGGCACACAGTTTCACCTTACATTAACACTTTCTACATAATACCTAGTTGCAAGACTGCTAAAGAACCTTGGGGGGGGGGGGGAGAGAAGGTAGAGAAAATTTCCTCCTGCTTGAAAACCAGGGTTTCAACACAAGTGGTCTTTCGCCATAAGCCCCCCACCCGTTTCTAAATATGCAATATTTCGAGCACCTCCAGTCACAGACCGGAATTCACGCGTCCGTGGCCACAAAATGTCTGCACTTGATGAGCCACAGCCTAGAAGCATAGCAGACGAACAAAAGGCTATAGTTAAGTTTGCCTCGTTTTCATCATCGTGCTTCACTTGTGATCGGTTGAAGATAGTGAGGGTCTGTGATGGGTATTTCTAACACTTGTTTGTAATTTCACAGTGGAGGGGGGTCGGGGGTATCAAAACTTAGAACACTGTCTCATAACTTCGAACACTATTTCATAACTTCGAACACAATTTCATAACTTCGAACACTAGTTTCGTAACTTCAAACAGAGGGCAACACAACTTTGAAAACAAGCATCCATACCTGAAAGAACAAAAAAAGAGACAGAAAACATTACATTCATTTGTTAATTCAATACACAGAATGGTTGCATCTCGCAGAAATCAACCCCAAACAATGTGTGTTGTGGGATTGGGGAGAGGACAAGGGACCTTAGTATCAGCTACCTCAGAAAAATCCTCTACATTGACGTCTCATAGAAATCAGCTACAAGTGTTTCATATGTTCATATGGTGCACTTCATTATTTATTAAATGTATAACTCTGTCTCACAGAAATCTGCTACATAACCTCCATTTTTCATTACCAAGTTTTATCGTTTCCATCATCCTGATTACTCCAGTCCTAACGCGCGCGCACCATCATCGTTGTTACCATCACCTTTGATATCAGTTGTTTATCGTATATCATTTATTGTTTGCTTGAGGTGATGATTCTTGATTTATTTCAGGTGATGAGATATATTTCATACATATCGTCTATGCTTGGTTTCAGGTGACGGTCCAACCAGCAAGAGAAACGGGTGTCCCACCTGACACATCATGTTCCCTGTTCGTGTCTATCCTGTCCATCTTTTTCTGTCTGGGAGCCTGGCCTTTTGCTGTTGTGGCCATCATCTTTAACAGAAAGGTCAGTTATCATCTTGTTTCATCACCGTTGTCGTCTGTGTGGTCTTTGGTGGTGGTGGTGATGGAGATAATCGTGTGTGGTCTTGATTACACCTGTACTGTCCACTTTCGTCTGTCAGAGTGCCTGCAGATGAGGGCTGGGTTGCATGGAAACATCGGAGATATTGTAGTAGAAAATTTGTCGTAAAAGTCTGCTTCAGATTCGCAAAATGACGTCGCCGCGCTTAGAATGAATTCCATATGCACTAACGTCACAGGTGCTATGTGTATGGTGATCATGGCACAAGCCTTAGGCCTGCACATATACCCATGAGCTAGCCAGTAAAACTTGCAAAAGTCTGCGTAAAACGAACAATTTAAATTAGAGGTCTGTGGGATTACATCTTCAGGAAGAGCCCCTGGTGAGCACTTCGCACATCACAGGATTAATTAACCCTTTGACTCCCACACCCTCTCCACCAACTGGGAAAACATAACTGACTCCCTCACCCTGACCACTAACTTCCTGCAGGAGTCTTTGACTCCCTCACCCTGACCACCAGCTGGTGGTCAGGGTGAGGGAGTCAAAGATTAGGTTTGTGCTTTGCTAGCATGGTGTCAACAGGATGCTGGTGGGCACGGTGCTGGAGTCAAGGTGTTAAGCACAACACAGCCCCCGGCCTCAGGCTTTTACTGTGGTGGCTGTCCCATTCACAGTTTGTTACTGTTGTGTTTGTTAAGCACAACACAGCCCCCGGCCTCAGGCTTTTACTGTGGTGGCTGTCCCATTCACAGTTTGTTACTGTTGTGTTTGTTAAGCACAACACAGCCTCCGGCCTCAGGCTTTCGCTGTGGTGGCTGTCCCATTCACAGTTTGTTACTGTTGTGTTTTTGTGTGCGCGCATGTGCATAGTGGCATGTCAATATTATTGTTTGAAACTATAATGATGAATATCATTTTAGAATATGCAATAATCGTTAGCTTGCTTTTTTGAATTTTCAGACTCAACACACACACACACACACACATACGCACGTACACATGCACCACACTAACACACAACACAAAACACAACACACACACAAACATACATACACGCACGCACGCACACACACGTACGCACACAACACACATACACACACACATACACACACCAGTAATACACACCACTAAATCTGTCTCGCACGTACACCACACAGCCTCTTCATTTACAATCGACAAAGCGGTTCCTTCCCTCCCTCCCTCTCTCTCTCTCTCTGAAAAAGATATGAGATACATCATTCATCGTTCACTGTCCATTGGCTGCAGTCAATGGACTGCAGAGTTATAATTTATAAAGCTGGGGTAGTTTCACTACATGACTTACATTTTTATTTGGCGCATATCTGTGTGCAAGTATGTATGTGTGTGCTCGCGCGCACGTGTACGTTTATGTGAGTGAGAGAATTGAAAAATATTTTCAGTATCAGTTTCATTTTTCGCCAAGATGGCGTGTCAGTGCTTGAAATGACTTCCATATGCACTGACACCACAGATGCCATGTGACGGATAAGATCCAAATTTGTCATGGTATTTACCTTACACTTGCGCATAAGCACTGTTCACAGGTAAGGTCTCAGAGTTCTGATTAGTGCATGTTTTCAATTGTCTTGTCTATTCTAGTATTTAAAAAAAAAACGATATGACTATGGTGTACTAATGCCCCATAGATTCGCGTCATAGAGACCAATCTATTGGAAATCCAACATGCAGTCTCTTCTCACTTTCTAATATAATTTGTCATCCCCATCATCCGTTTCCTGTTAGCCCGTCGTCGACCCTTCATCCTCAGAAACGAGACACACACTAAAACAAACAAACAAAGCAAGGAAGCAAACACACACGTATGCAGTTATATATGCACGGCGCGCTTGTGCGCGCGCGCTCGCGTACACACACACACACATATATATGTATACACACATACACACACACACACACACACACACACACACACACACACACACACACACACACACAGATGCAGGCATTTTTTTTTTCTTGTACGTTGCCCTCCTCCTTCTTCACCCTCCATCCGTTTGTGCGACGTTTTCTTTCTTTCTTTCTTTACCCCCCCCCCCCCTAATTTTCTTACATAACTGGATCAGGAAAAACCCAGAAACTTCCTTTTCCTCGCACAAAACTAAAAAGAGTTTTCCTCCTCCGCATTATCGGTTATTTTTAAGTCGGTATATTTTTTCTTCTTGCTGCACACACACACACACACACACACACAACACACACACACTCACTCACTGTGACACTAACATATGCTAACAAACAGAGACAGACACACGCATACACGGTCACAGCGTTCACCTATACTTGCTATGCTAGCTCCATGATGGTTTTTAATTCAAAGCACAAGGACCTGACTGAAGTGGTTAGCGTCACGATTTTCAAGCATATCTCGTGTATCGTTGTGCGCCGATACAGGCCTGTCCTGTTGTGATGATATGTGTGACACACGGACTGCCAGTCTGCAAATGGATGGATGAGTTTCTTGTTCTTTCTCCTTTTTGTTCCCTCTCGGGTTTTGGCTTTCTGCGGTGTCTTTACTTCTTCTGGTGATTTTTAGACAATAAAATGAGTCCAAGTAAATCTCTTCAAGTTAACACTTTTATTGTTTCACTTAGGGATTGAGTCTTTATTCTGGCCCAACCACTCTCTAGCTTTAAAAATAAATGAATAAATAAATACGATCCTATTGATAAGCTAAAGGGCACGTGTGCGCATGTTCATATGCATATTGTACGCACGTGTGCACACACGCCAGCAAACGCACACATTCGATCTTTCTCTTATCAGATTTTCAAACTCAAAAGAATACGTGTAATGCTAGTGCTTCTATCGATATCACTGATGGCACTTACGTAGAAGAAGACAGAAAGAATGAAAGTAAATCTTGCACAACTAATAATGAAACACATAGATATGCACACCCATTCTTCCAGCAATTTTATCACTTTACAATGCAAGTCATATCACATGAAGTAGAGGGTTATCAAGGTAAAGAAAAAAAAACACCATTGTAATCTAACTTAGGTGTGGTTTGACTACCATGATAACAGAATCGGTTCTGAAGAACGATTGTGGGAAGGGACGAACAAAGGGATTGGCAGTTTCTGGGCATGCTAAGGTGGTGGTGTACACTGACCGATATTGATTGGCTGGCTGTTGGTTGATAACGTCATGAGCCGGATTAGAAGCTTTCGTGATCATGGCCCACAGTAATAGTCCCGGCAATGTAGGGGAAATGTGGTGAGAGGGGTGGGAGGGGTAACCGTATCAGTTTTGAATATGCAGCAGTTTTCCTTGTTTGCTTCTTTCCTGCTGTCTTTCTCTTCATAGATACAGTTTCACTTTAATAATGTCTCATGATGGGTTAATGGAAGCAGTTTTTTTTTTAACATTGACACCCAGCTCAGGTGACATAGCCCACATTGCTAATAGTACCGGTGTTATTCTACATTTTCCCCCTTTATTCTTCCTCTTCATACGTGCAGCTTCTGCTGAGGTTTGGATAGGTGACGTTGGGATTTTACGGCAACCATTTAGATCACATGAAAGCATCAACATTCTTTTTTTTAGACATAGTAAATTTGTAAATTTGGCCTCAGTGACCATGACAACATTCTTTCAAAACTTAATAATGTCTATTTGAATAATCCCTGCCTTCTTCCATTTTTTCCAGTCATAACTTGAGGAAAAGGATACAGCGTGTATCTACTAATAGTTATTTCTCGTCTTGAGTAGGGTATCGTTTGATGTAACACAAGACTCAGTTTTAGGTCCGATTTTATTTTGTATCTACATCAGTGACTTACCCTTATATATAATGTCAAACTTTTGAGTGTCATGTAGATAGATAGATAGAAAGGGAGAGGGAGAGAGAGAGAGAGATTGTACAATTACCAGTGGTGGTGGTGTGTTGATGGTGTGGAGGTATAAACTATAGATGTGGCAGTGTTTCTGGCGCCGGATCTGAAGAATGATGGTATTCGTGATGATAATATTAAAATGTGGCCAGGTCATATTAATTTGTTTCTTGTTTAATTACAGAATAACCAGGGTCTGTGAACGTATGAAGTTTTTTAAATTTTTTTTTACTTGTTTATTTAACAGTGTTTGCTCCAATTTGAGACCATTACTGATGGGTTCAGTGCTGCGGTGCTCGTGTGGATAAGGCATCAAACTTCCATTCTGAAGGTCTGCAGTTCATACTTGCTCGGCTTCCTCCTGGTGGGTGAAGGATGGGTTTTTTTCCTATCGCGTAATTCGACATGAGTACCTCATGGATGATTACACTCCTTTCGTGTGGCTACGCACGCAGAACATCAAGTATGCATGTTAAACATCCTGTAAGCCATGTCAGTGTCTGGTAGCTGATGGAAATAGAACACTCAGCATGCACGCCCACCGAAGATGGAGGCCAGCAATCAACGCGCATACACTCATCCAAGACAATAATTGGGACGCTTAAAAACAAATTTTTACTATTTGATTTCAGGCCAAAGGTCAAGTAGATCTGGGCCAGTACACAGTGGCCAGGAACACCCTTCGGACGTGTTTCATCTTCATCGGTGTCACTGTCATCTTCGGCATCATCGCCTGGGTCATCTTTGCCATCCGTCTCAAGGCTGCCTTGGACTACATCAACGACATTAACAAGGATTACAACAACTACAACAATGGCTATTAGTAATCAGGGGAAAAAATGAATTGAGAAATTTTGCTGTGATCTGGGAGATGATGTTATGGGGATTGTGTATAGTTTGATGTCTTCAGTTGGAATAAATGTGTAAATCGGAACCTTTTCGTTCGCAACCAGTAAATTTATTACCATGGGGGCCAACTCCCAAGTTTACATCCTAAAAGTAACCAGTAATAACAAGGGAGCTTAAGTAGTTGTTATTTTTGAAAGATGCATGACGTACATATTAAAGCTTATGTTTTATGTAAGCGTCAATGTCTTTTCTATGAGAATGGAATAAGATTTGTTCCGTTATGTATTATGTATAATTTCCAACAAAAATATAGATCGATAAAAAAAAATTTTAAAAAGAGAATATTTTGTATTGGACTAAATAGTCCTTTAGAAGATATGAATATTTCTATTTTGAAAGCCGTGTGTGTGGTGCCGGATGGTATCGGATATGGCTGAATGTGTTTTGTGCTTGGATGAAGGTGCACTGTCATACTTCAAGAGTTGTAAATTCGAATACATAAACAGAAAAATAGACAGTTTTTATTGGACAAAAATGAAACAGGACTGCGGATTAGGTTTCCATGATAATGGTATATACTGTAGAAAAAATGACAATTGAGGATGTTGTTTTGTTATGATACTTTTACCTCACTGTGGACTTCTATTTACATCCCTTAAAAATCGACATTTCTTATGTAGGTTAAAGACTGATACGTTCACGAAGCTTTTGGCACAAACTTTGTTTTTGCTTACTTTACAAAACGTTGTTTGTTATTTAGGACGGAATGTGGTACGTGCCACAAAATTTTCTGCACAAATGTTTTACGGCACAAAACTTTTGAAAGAACTGGATATGGTCTATACGTTCAGTGTATTTGTGGACATTATGTATAAAAGCATGTGACTAACAATTTCTTTATTGTATATGCACGTGTATGATGAATTCACGTTACTTTTTTGAATAATCAGTTTAACTGAAATTTTTAACTGTTATGAATGTTTTGTGTTCATCCTCTCGTTTTCTTTTAAAGAGAATGATACACATCGATTCATCTTGTGTATCCTTGTGTCCGCAAGTTTTTAATCTCCCATTTTAAAGGGAGGATTTTTTTTTTCAATTTATTACTTTCTATGCAAAATATCGCCTGTTTTCTCGTGTGTGATGTTCTTTTCTATTTCTCGGTGTACATTTTTCTACCACCATGACAAAAAATTAGGAAGGCTGCAAAAAGCAATATGTTCATATTTTGTAACACATTTTGCTGATTTTGAATCAAAGCCTAAGTGCAACATTACAGGAGCAAATCAAAATCAGTGCACCATCTGGCATAATGATGATAAAAATCATATTAAACGAAAATCAACATTTTAACAGTAGAACAAAATCATAGGCTTATATTCATAAATAGAAACACAAATCCACACATCTCCTTTATACCATCATCACTTTACATAAAAAAAATCATTAGTTTAGGCATTGTTCTATCAAGTTCAGTTTGTTGCCTCAGAAATGTTGGATTGTGTTGCCCATTTGGTCTGTGCTCGTTTTCTTTATTCCTGAACAGGGGGCAAAACTGCAGAACGTGCTCTGGAGATTCTGGTCTTGTCTGGCATGGACATTCATCGTTCGTTCGTTCTTTAATTTAACGTCTTTTCACTATAAGTGATATTAGACGGGGGGGGGGGGGGGGGGGGGGGGGGGGGGGGGGGGGGAAGGGGAAATTTAAAAAAAAAAAAGTGAACAAAATAAAATTGTAAACGATAGTTGGACGGGTTGGATTTGGGCAGAGGGAAGACAGAGGAAAAAGACATTAGCAGGTGGGGGAACAGTAAAATGGAACGAGAACTTAACACTAACAATTAACTTCAACAACGTGAAGGGAAATTGTAACACTAAACTACAAACCGAATAAAGTTAAAGTAATGCATTAACAGGACTGTGAACTAATGATTCTGAAATTCTAACTAACAACATTTGATCTGATGTAATTTTCTGGAAATGATTTTCAGAATACTTTTCTTGAGTAAACATTTTCGGTAAAAAAGAACGTAGCATTTTGCAGTAGAATAAACAGTGAAACTGTGAACTGTTCGCCGCAAATACACTTGACATTTTTACAATATTTTGTTTTCAATGCGTTTAGCTGAATACGAAAACAAACAGCAACAATCGATCTCAAATGATACATGGAAGAATACTGCAATTTTTTACATACATTTTGAACGGTAAGTTTTATCATTTGTTGTGACACAAACTGTTCATCTGCATAAGCCAGTGTTTCTGTATGGCACCCCAGGTGTGTGTCGGTGTTTGTGTATGGCACCTAAGGTTGTGTGCCGGTGTTTCTGTATGGCACCCAGGTGTGTGTCGGTGTTTGTGTATGGCACCTAAGGTGTGTGCCGGTGTTTCTGTATGGCACCCCAGATGTGTGTCGGTGCTTCTGTATGGCACCCCAGGTGTGTGCCGGTGTTTCTGTATGGCATCTCAGGTGTGTGCTGGCGCTTCTGTATGGCACCCTTAGTGTGTGCCGGTGTTTCTGTATGGCACCCTATGTGTGTGCCAGTGTTTCTGTATAGCACCCATAGTGTGTGCCGATGCTTCTGTATGGCACCCAAAGTGTGTGTTTATAAATTATACACAATAAGTCGATCGGGCCTTGATTTTTCTGGTGCCGTCAAATAGTGTGTCATGTTTCATAGTATCTTCTTTCTCCTGCATTGCCTTTCTTTCCATTTCAGTGCTGTGGAGGAGAACAATGTTCCTCAGTTTGTGAATATAACTTTACGGTTCGTCAGATGTTTTGGGAGGATCATTGAGTGGTGGGGGGGGGGGGGGGCGGAGGAGATTTCTATTTTTTTCTTGGCATACAATCCTGAGCAGCTTGCAATATACCTGGGGGGGTTTCTTGGAAGGAGGAGAGAATAAAGAAAATATCAAACAACTATAGAAAGGAGATGTTACGAACGACATTTTTTTAATGTCTGAAAAACGAAAATATGGCACATCGACTTTTGTTTCACAAATAAACAAGGGAACTGTTACAAGCTGACACATAACATCACCAGAGAAAAACTTAATTCATGAAGGAAACGTTGCAAATCGATACATAACAACTAAAGAAAGGAAATGTTGCAATCGACACTCAACAACTAAAGAAAAGAAATGTTGTGAATCGACACTCAACAACAAAATAAAGGAAATGTTGCAAATCGATACATAACAACTAAAGAAAGGAAATGTTGCAATCGACACTCAACAACTAAAGAAAAGAAATGTTGTGAATCGACACTCAACAACAAAATAAAGGAAATGTTGCAAATCGATACATAACAACTAAAGAAAAGAAATGTTGTGAATCGACACTCAACAACAAAAGAAAGGAAATGTTGCAAATCGATACATAACAACTAAAGAAAGGAAATGTTGCAATCGACACTCAACAACTAAAGAAAAGAAATGTTGTGAATCGACACTCAACAACAAAAGAAAGGAAATATTGCAAATCGATACATGACAACTAAAGAAAGGAATTGTTGCGAATTGACACTCAACAACTTAAAAAAAGGAGTGTGTGCAAATCGATCTTTATTTAACAGCTAAGGAAAGGAAGTACTGCAGATCGATACTTTCATGCTTTCTATTCGAATGCTTAATATCATAAAAGTTCGAGTCTGCTCCATATGTAGTATCGTGTGATAAAATTTCAAAAACTCTATACTTTCGTAAAACATCAATTTAGTGATTAATATGGTACTAGTACTAATGAAACAATGCCTACATAAATTTTGTAATCAGTGCAGTATCTGTAACCGGTTATATAACATAGCATAATGATGGTGATTAAATCATGCAAATATCTGTAACCGTTGAGAATATAGATTAAATCTTGTGCAGCGGAGAGAAGCACTTGTGCTTGCATTATATTGAGGTGTCATGGTGTAACTTGTATCAGCTTTATACAAGTGTCTTTTATCACATATCATTCTGTTAGAAGTTATTTGACTTTGTTCTCATGCTGGCTTTATTTGTTTTGCTGAACCACACGTACAAAATAAAATCTGAGAGAACATAACTTCGCAGTGTTGTGTAATTTGATTTGTGCATGAAAGGGGGATGGTGGTATTGTGTGTGTTGAATTTCACACACATACACACACACACACACACACACACACACACACACACACACACACACACACACACACACACACACACACACACACACACACACACACACAACACGAACACATACACACACACTCTCTCTCTCTCCTTCTGTCTCTCTCTGTGTCTGTCTCTCTCTCTCTCTTTCTCTCTGTCTCTCTCTCTCTCTCTCTTTCTCTCTGTCTCCCTCTCTCACACACACACATACACACATACACGCACACAGTAAGCACACCACGGAGAGAGACGTCAAAATCTGTGGGCAAGAATTGCATAGAATATATTGGATGTGGGAAATGTTTACACGTATATGATTACTTATCGTTATGTCTGTATTTTTTTAGCTGTTGCCACTTTTAGACAGAAACAGAGAATAACAGCCACCAACAAAAGATAAAATACACTATTTTACAGTTGAGTACCTCCTTACACACACAATTTTGATATGATGATTTCAGCGGTACAGTACGTCTTTGTAACTATTATTTGAATTAAAATAAGTGGAAATGATCACGGGCATGCCACCAGGGATAGATAATGTAATACAGAGCACTTGGTGCAATACTATATACAATACATGCTGGATAGATAATGCATTTGATGCAATATAATGTATGTATTGTTTGGATACCTAATGCATTCGGTACATGTTTATGTAGACTGGATAGTTAATGCAATACAGTGTCCTTGCTGCGGTACAATATACTCATGGACTGGTTAAATAATGCAATACAATGCAATCCCTGCGATACAATATACATGAGTGTGTATATATACATACATACATACATACACACATATATTCACATAATTATACATACATATATATATGTGTGTGTGTATATATATATTTGTGTATATGTATTGGCTTGAAAATACAATCGATGCAATACAATATACAATGATGGATATTGCAGTGGGTGCAATACAACACGTAGATAATGCAATGGGTGCAATACAGTGCTTTCATCTAGGCTGGATAGATATTGCATTATAATGCAATCCGCGAATACAATACATAGGCTGGATAGATAACGCAGCTGGTGCAAAGCAGTATACGTAAAGCTGGATATATCATGCAATACAAACTTATCTGTACAATACAATACATATACAGCCAGGCTGAATAGATAATGCAGTCAGTACAATACAATATAAATGTGGATCATCTGTGAAATTGTTAATTCATATAGGATTATGTGACTTTGTGTTCCCAGCCCACGATATACAAACTGACTTATGCGCTGCCCATCTCGTGGCTTCAACCATTCTGGTTGTGTCAGTTTAGTGTTTTACAGGTACCCCTCCCTACTTCTACTTCAGAACCGTGCCAGTGATGGTTCTGCACAGGCTGAAGGAGTCGGCCATATCACCATTGAATGATTTGGGTGGCGGGCACACGGAACTGTCCAAGTGCGAGGAATCCCTCACGAACTGATTCAGATGCAAAGTAACCGGATCAACTTTCCGAGTGGTTTAAGCGCTTTAACGCTTTTTACATCCGGCCCTCATCCATTGAGGGCCTACACCAATACAAGTACATTGTAATATTCATAGAGAATCCACATTAATACAAGTGAAGTACAGTTGTTTAAATATATTAACATGATTCAAAACTGGAATATTATAGTAGTATTGAAAACGAGAAGTATAGGGAGGGACGGACGAAAATGGACAGCGAGAGTGCAAATTGTTAAGGCATGTGATTTAGTTTGCACAGTTCATTTAAATTGTCAACACTGATTTCAGATGTAAATTTTCGTTTTGGTTTGAGTTGCTTGTATGAATCGTTGTGTCATAAGTGAAACGTTGCATGATTGTTGTATATGAAGGAGTAGATCATATATACTCACATATGTAAAGAAAACAGACGTGGTCCCAGTACTGAACCTTGGAGAATTGTTTGCTACTATTGCTTTTATTATTGTTAAGCCTCCAGCCGACTGCGCAGAGCCATATCAGAGCTATAACCATCTCAAAATATACACCATACCTTACTGGAGAAAAAAGGAACACTCTGAAAAGAAAAGAAAAGATAAAACACATATCAATGCATTCGCGCACATAAACAAAGGATATGCCATTGGCATTGACCTCTCCGTCCAATTTATCACCAGATGATTTAAAAAATGAAACCTGAATACAAATATAAACATAACTAAGGATATTAAGGCATATAAAAACGGCTTAAATTACCTGACTACTTCTGCACATCACATTTCCTTATAGCCAAAAAATGTACTTAATATATATGTAAATGTACTTAATATACTTACCCAATTATCAGTCCTAGGAAAGAGTATGTGAGGCGTTATAGAATACACAGAGGTGAATAAACCAGCAAAGGCAGAAAACGATAGGAAGAAATAACAGAAAGCAAAGGAGCAAAGCATAAAGTAAGAGAGTGAGAGAAAAGAGGAAATTTCTAACACAGAATTTCCAAGTGAGGTTACTATTTACACTGAAAGAGCCCTTGGAGAAAGTCATTTTTAATAGCCAGTATAATTATCTGAAATATAAGAACTCTGCTTCACTCCCACATACAGAGGGGCGCGCGCGCGCACACACACACACACACACACACACACACACACACACACACACACACACACATACACACTCACACACACACATACACACACTCACACACATACACACACACACACACACACACACACACACACACACACACACCACACACACACACACACACACACACACACAAACACACACACACATTTGGTTCATAGGACAGGAGTTCTGGCATATAATAATTCTTGTTGACATGGTATCCGAGTTTGACACTGAGAGCAGAGTACGTATGTGTAGTTAATTCTTACTCTGGAAGCTGATGTAGTTTTCGCGAGAGTGTTAGATCTAAAGACGTACCTGTTTTTATCACCTGTAAAAGTAAAATTAATACATCTTAAAATACAAGCTGATTTTGAACAGTGCGTCTATGAATACTTTGAACCAGGATTAAAACTGTTGTTAATTAAAGGTGCAAAATGTCCATTCATTTTGTTTGATTAAAATTTTTTTCCTCAATTTTACAGAAACGTACATCATCTCTTGTTTCATTTTTAATTTGACGTTTAACCCTCAGTTGAAAGATGTACTAAAAAATTTATTTTTTATGGAATCTTCAGATTTTGTATGCATTTTTATTCGATTTTGGTCAGACGTATTTGCCTACTTTATTTTTTTAAATATTTTTTTAACAAGTTCATGTTTGAGCTTAGAGCACGTTTTTTTTAAAAAATGCTTTACGTGTCTTCTGCGTGGATCTATGTAACGTGCTCAAGGACTAAATCTTACTGCAGGTGACAGTATCACGTTCACTATAGCCGTATAGGCCTTGTACTATACTCTTTGGTTTAAACCATGGCACAGAACCAGAATCCAGCCGAAAGGGATGATTGATAGCCTAATCTATTGCATCAAAGTTATTTTTAGTTGTGACGAAGCGTAAGCGGCATCTTGGCACAGGACCTGCCACAACCTGTACATACTTCGCTTTGTTACACCAGTTATTTCTTCTTATGTTCAAACATGGGGTCATCCGTCTGAGGTAGGCTATGTTTGTAGTGTGTATCCATATCTGTAACGGTTTTCTTGTGGGGTGCCCTTGTCACCTGTGCGGATGTGGGCGTATCAAAGACGATATAAAAAAATTATTTATTAATTTAATCATTAATTAATGTGCTTAAAAAATAGCAGTTTGTGGATATCGCTGCCTTTGGGTACGGCACGCGACGACAGTAAATTATAACAATAATAATAAATAGCTTTTGTATAGCGCTATTCTCAGTTCGACTCACTGCGCTGTTACATAAACAAATAATCTGACTCACATAGACATACCGATAACATCATTTTTCAATTACACACACACACACACAACACACACACATGACACAGTGAGTGACACACACACACACATGCCTGCAGAAACAAATGTCAAGTGTGTTTTGAGTCTTCTTTTGAAAGCTTGAAGGGTTGGAACATCTCTTAGACTGGTCGGCAACTCATTCCATGCAGACGACGCGGTGTATCCAAACGAATGGTCTCCTGCAGTCTTTAGGTTAAACCTTGGGGGTACTAGGCGTTTCTTCTGCGACGAGCGTAGTGTGCGTGACGGCCGATAAGTACAGTGTGTTAGACAGGTAGGGAGGCAATGAGCCATCAAAATGACGGTAAGCCAACACACAAATTTTGTACCGGCAACGAAAGAGGACTGGGAGCCAGTGAAGTTCCTTTAACAATGGTGTTACATGATCGCTCTTTTTCTTTTTCATTACGAGCTGAGCCGCATTGTTTTGTACTTTCTGCAAACGGGAAATTTGCTCGTCCGGTAAACTTGTTAGAATGGAATTACAATAGTCAAACCGGGAAATGATCATGGCTGAAACAAGCTTTGATGCTGAAGAAGTTGAAAGGTAACGACGGATTGATGCAATGCGTCTGAGATCCAGAAAAATGGGCGGCAGACACTACTGATGTGATTTTACATCGACAGAGTTTGGTCAATCATAATGCCAAGATATTTAACAGAAGACGCGAATGGAATATTGTTACCGCCTATGCAAGCACAATTACTGCCAACCAGTCCAAGGCGACTAGAGGCACCAACAGGCATGACTTCAGTTTTGTCTGTGTTCGGCTTCAAATAATTGCTGTTCATCCAGGACACTACATCATCCACACAGAGCTGAACAGTTGTCTGAACAGAGGCAAAACGCTCAACAGTTCCACTCTTTGACAGTACAGTGTCATCAGCGTATTTATGAAAATTACACTGATGAGAGGCTATAACATCTGACAAAGGCTGAGAATATAGTGTAAACAACACTGGTCCAAGTACAGACCCTTGTGGTACACCATAAACCAGGGGGTGTGGAGCAGACATAACACCATCAACAGTGACCGACTGATACCGGTCTTCTAAATATAAGGCAAACCAGTGAAGAGCTGGACCACGCACACCAAAGGTCAATTCCAGTCTCTTGAGCCGAGCGGAGTGGTCAAGCGCATCAAGGTCCAACAATGTCAATAGAGACACCAGTCTTTTGTCCGCATTGACTAGTAGACTGTTGAGGACACTCGGAGCAGCGGTCTCCGCGCTATGACCACCACGGTATACTGACTGGTGCACTTCATGCAGGACTCCACAACGCTAACCCTAGCATTCTCGGCATTAAAATATGCGGGAAAGCTCAGTCCAAAGGAGAAATAAAGATACTGTTGAAAAAGTTGTGGATACTGATGGAATTGATCCATACGAAATTCTTTAAAAAAATTGTGGTCTGCGCATCTGAGCAGTCTTCCAGATGTAGGCATAAAACTGTTATACAGCATCGTGAATTAATTTTGTTTACTTAACGCGCGCTTACAGTGACTGAATGAGGACGAATTCAGTGCGTACGTAAATCTGTTTTGTTTATGCAGACTGGAGAAATTATATGGGCCCATGGTTGCTTGTGATGATAATAGTGCCCATTCCGATGATTTCATTTTGCATGTGTTCGACTGAAAACAACACCAATTTGTGACCAAAGTATTCATGATTTTGTCCAGATTGTGCACCACAAAAACACTCTGATCACAAGAAACAGAAAGAAGAATTTCTTGATATTACAAGATACCTAGGCAAGTGCGTGTGTGCACACGCATGTTTGTATGTGTATTTTGTGTGTGCGTGCATGTGAATGTGTAATGAAAATGCAGGAGGAAAAGTGGATTGTTGCTTTTTTGTTTTGTTTTGCTTTTTGTTTGTGTTGTTTGGTTTTCTTTTGTTAACCTTTGAAAACTATGCCAAGGATCACCTCTTTGTTGCCATGGATTCTTTTGCACATGCTAAGTGCATGTTGCACATCAGACCACTGCTTAACAGTCTCATCCAAAAAGCTAGCACCCAGACTGCTACACAAGATCTTGTGGAGCAAGAAGGAAAGACTGTCCTGAACAGTGCATGTAAAATGAGCACATATTCATTCAAGATAATTATGAAAATGTATGTTCTATATGCAGTAAATGTGGCACTTCGATGATCATGTATAATTCATTTATTTCTATTTAAATGTAGGCTGAATAGTTCAGTGAAATGTATCATGGCCAAATCCCATTACAGACAGGTAAAGTTTGTCTCTTTATCCTGAAATTGTAGGACAATAAGACCTACATTTTTCTTGAGGTCAGCATTATGAAAGCAGTGCCTATCTCTTTTCCCTGCCTGCTTTACCTTCTCCAACCCTGAATAAGATCAGGTATCCATTTAGCTGGGTTGGCTTCATGATAACTTTTAATCCGATGCCAACCTGCCCACTAATTATTAGAAATGAATCATCAGATTTTAATGAAAATATCAAAGTGATAGTGCAACTCATGATTGTGTCTTTAGTTGGTTTGTAAACAGATGCAGTTTGATACATGATGGCCAATCAGTGGAACAGGGACAGGAACGATACAGCATTGCTGGATGTGTATAGTTGTATTGTTGACTACGCTTGCCGACACAGACTTCTGGATGTTATCTATGGTAATTAGAAAATGGCTTATAACTCGTACTGTACAGTAGATTTAACTAGTAAGTTCAAGCATAAAAGTATTCTGTTAAACATAATGGTGATTCCATTTGTAATGCACAAACAGTCCATGTCAAAGCATGCTTGTGGCACTTTACATATTAACTTGATAGTTGTCCAGTTTGCCATTGCCATGTAGGGCAGTAACAGAGGTTCTCCACTCATGTCTTCTCTGGGCCAGCCTCTGTATATTACATCAAGTGTGTCTTAAAGTCTCCTGTTGTTCATCACATATTTTACATAGTAATAGATTTTTAGTACATTTTATATTGCTGAGAAAAAAAAGGGAGAGGAGAGATAGCAATTATGATATATATTCGTGCAGCATCAACACACTACATCAAGAATAACAAAAGATAACAACATAAATCAATCACTTGATGAATACAAATCTTTTATACACACACAAGGACACACGCATGAAAACACACACACATGTATACAAAACATACACATATGTGCACACATACACGTGTACATGCTACATCAGTTGTAATATGACTTCACCTAGAAAAGTTATCAGCATCAATCTTCACAGTTTTGTAAATGTTTCTGAAAGAGATATGTTTTAAGACGCTTTTTGAAAGTAAACAGATATTTGCTAAGTCTTAAAGATACTGAAAGGGAATTCTGTATAGTTGGGCCTAAAACAGAGGATTTCATTCTGCAAGTAGTTAGAGAGAGCAGAGGTTCTGTCAAGAAAAAAGAACTTGATACCAATTTGGAACCAGAAAAAACACCAAAGAAGAATACGAACGTGTATATAATACAACAAGACAAGACAGGCGCCTGTCTTGTCTTGTATTAAAATACGCGTTCATATTCTTCTTTGGTGTTTTTTCTGGTCCCTGTTTGCTTGAACGCAGGCAGTCACACTTGTTTTGGATTTTGATACCAATTTGCTTTGGAAGGTTTACAGTGTAGAAGGGATTGTGATGTGTTTGCATGGTATTCATATATACGTTTTGAAAACAAACTGTAGCAACTTCATGCTTCACTCAGTTCATGCTTTAATTGGAAATCATTGTAGTTTTTGCAAATTGGAAACCAATGTAGTTTTTGCAAATTGGAATCCAGTGTGGTTTTTGCACATTGGAAACCAGTGTTGTTTTTGCAAGAGTACTTTTTGGGCTGCAACGTTTGCTCTTCTGCAAGACAAGGAAACTGCACCGTATAATTGCATACAATTACGCAATACATATGCTAATCATTGAATAGATATTGTGTATACAGTATGGTATGAGCTTCAAAGATATTCATGGATTTGTCAGGTAAATTTGGACATAGTAAAGATCTTCAATGCACAGTTGCCAACAGTTCAATTGTAACTTGTTAAATAACAGTGTTCACAATGTCCAGTGTTAAAATTTGTCACAGAGGAATCTGAGGAAGTTTTTTTTTTTTCTACAGACAGGAGAACAGAGTAAAATACACCCACCAACAATAACAAAAACATGTAAATTTTCTGTATAATTTGCCTTAAAAAATCTTCATTAGTGAGTGAAGCTACAATGCATGGGCTTATTAGTTTATAATAAATATTTAAATACTATTCATTTATTTTTAGTTGTTGATTTTTCATATTTGAAAAACAGTAATGTTAAAATCTGATGTCATAACGTAAAAACAGGGTTTAGAACATCACTTTCACAATATCTGTTGCTTCAGAAGTGAAATTTAGATCTGTCTTATTTTGCTTATTTTAGCATAACTTAATAAATTGATTTTATGTCTTACAGTCAAGGTCATTCAGTGTTTTCATGCTTTGTTAATTAGTTCTTTGTTATAAAGCGATCCTGGTTTTTTTCATGTGTGTGTGTGTGTGTGTGTGTGTGTGTGTGTGTGTGTGTGTGTGTGTGTTTGTGTGTGTGTGTTGTTTATTCAGCAGTTGCCATACCATTAACTTCTACATGAAAATGCAAATGATGCTTAAGACAATGTTATTTGTATAATCAATTAATTGTAAAGTATCTTCTCACCATTCATATTGATAAATTTGTGTGGTACTGGAAATGTTGCAATAAGATTTATTTACTTAAAATTCATTTCAGTCAACGTTTTGTCAAATATCTTAACACTGTGAATATCCATATCATGATAAATTGTATGCATTATTACAGAAGTGTGCAAGCATCCAGACGTTCACCTATCCACATTAGCAGTGCCACACGTGAGACTGGCCAGTGCCTGTCTGTACAAGATAGTGGTCAGCGACAGTGTCTCAGAATTTACCACAGCAATCCAACTGGCACAGCAACTCTTTGGGACTGTTTGCACATTCAGCAACCATGTTCTTCTTTGCTGCTATGCCAAGCTTTTGTGTGGCCTCAAAATTAAGGTATGTGTGAGTGAGACTTTCAGTGTCAAGGTCGGTGTAAGCAATGTCTGAAAGTGAAGATAAGCATTAAGTTGCAGCCTGAAAAGTAGAAGTCCATGCCATATTTGCAATATGGCATGTGCATCGAGTGCTTGATGTTTTGTACATCAAGTTCTTTGATCTAGCCATTCTAGAATACATATACATATGTATCCAATATAATGTGGACAATATTATTGTTTATACCTCACAGGAGGGACTTGGAGGAGGTCTGGCCCCCAGACGTGTGGCACGCAGACCCACCAGTGTGTGGATAAGCCCTGGTGCCCACGAATCAGACCCCCAGCTATGGGTAATTAGCTCCACTGCCTTGTGGACATCTTGGGAGAGAATAAAGCTAAGGGAGTAAACCCTGAAAAAAAATCACCCTACTGCCTTGTAGGTTGTCGTGGGAACAACAAAGGCTAGCAGAGAGACCGTACACAAACCGATGAAAGGCAACAGGAAACTATCATCGTACATTCCCAAGATATCTTAGCCAGACAGTCCAATGGAAATAAGTGTAACGACGTTAATATGGGCTCTTCGTCCGTAGGGCCCGTCATGCTGCGCAGGTGATGCCAGACCGTCAGCAAGCTACTGCATCCAACCTCAACCTAGTAAGAATACCAAAATCGCAACATGGAACATAAGAACATTGTTGCAAAAAGGTAAATTAGACAATATCAAAATGGAAATGGAAAGGCTTAACGTTAGTATTTTAGGACTAGGGAAGTGAGATGGAAGGGGGCAGGCATGATAACATCTGGAGAGTATACAGTAATATATTCTGGTGGAAACTCACATGAAAGAGGAGTAGGCATCGTAATGGACAGGGACAAATCAAAAGCAGTTAGGGGGCACTGGACTGTGTCCGACAGAGTTTTGCTGGTTAAATTGGGAGGCAGGCCATTTGATATCAACATCATTCAGGTATATGCACCAACTTTCACAAGTACTCAGGAAGACATTGACAGCTTCTATGAGGTATTGGAGATGGCCAAGGCCCAATGTAAATCACAAAAAGTTACAATAATAACGGGAGATTTTAATGCTAAAGTGGGACAAAATAGGGTGGAGGATATAGTTAGACCTCATGGCCTTGGTACACAAAATGAAAGGAGAGCGAAATTTGTAGAATGGGCACAGATGAATGAGTTCATAGTAGGAAACACCTGGTTTGAGCAGCCTTATAGAAGAAAATGGATTTTGATTAGTCCAGGAGATAATACCAAAAATTAGATTGACTACATCCTGATCAATAAAAGATTTAGAAATTCTTTGCTGTCAGCAAAAACACTACCAGGCGCAGACTGCAACAGTGACCACAATCCTGCAGTGGGAAGATTTAGGCTGAAATTAAGGAAAAGGAAGCAGACCAAAAGCAACATCAAACTAAATCTTGGACTTTTAAAGACAGATGAAGTGATACGTAAAAAATTTAACGTACATGTTCAAAACAAATTCAGTGCTCTGGAAGATGTTGGTGACAGTGAAGAAAAATGGACAAAGTGAAGAAATCCCTAAAATAGATAGAAAAGCAAAAAAGAACTGGATGACAGAAGAAAATTTAGGCTTGATGGAGGAAGGAGGTGCAATGAAGCTAAGGAAGCTTGGCTGAAAACAAAATGCAAAGAAACAGAAGATCGACACAAAACGGATCCTCAGGGCATGTACAAATGAATTGAAGAAATTGTCCACAGGAAAAATACATGCACATCAACTGGTTGCTTAAAATCGAAAGATTGTAGGCTTATCATGGAAAAAGACAAAATATTAGACAGATGGGGAGAGTATACTAAAGACCTTTTGAAGATAACAGAAACGAAGAATATATTATAAGAAAGAACATTGAAGGACCACCCAAAATGAAAGATGAAGTTAGAGCAGCACTAAAAATAGAGCAGCACTAAAAAAGATGAAACCAGGAAAAGCCCCTGGACCAGACAACATTACTACAGAGATGATTGAAGCCCTGGAGGAATTTGGTATTGAAAAAATAACAGTCCTCCAAAATGAAATTTATGACATTGGAAAAATCCCCAAAGATATGTCAAAATCAATTTTCATTGCACTTCCAAGGAAGACAGGGGCTATAGAATACGAACTCCATCGCACAATCAGCCTGATGAGTCATGTAACAAAAATCCTATTAAGAATAATCATGATGAGGACAAGAAATAGAATCAAAAGGGAAATAGCAGAAGAACAGTGCAGATTTGTCGAAGGGAAAGGAACTATTAATGCTATATACATCCTAAAAACTATCATAGAGAGGTCAATCGAGATGAATAAGGATTTATATTTATGCTTTGTTGATTATACCAAGGCTTTCGAACGGGTAAGACATGAAGTATTGATCAACCAACTAGAAAGACTCAATATTGATGGAAAAGATCTGCGAATAATTAGAAATATGTATTGGGAACAAACAGCTGCAATAAGAATAGAAAATGATATAAGCTCTTTCCAAAATATCAAAAGAGGAGTCAGACAAGGTTGTGTTTTGTCACCAGATTTGTTTTCACTTTACAGTGAAAACATCATGAGAAACTTAGAGGAAGACCCTGGATTAAAGGTTGGAAGAAAAATGATAAACAACATTCGATACGCAGATGACACTGTGCTAATTGCAGAAAATGAAAAGGACTTACAAAACCTTGTGAATATATTAGAAATAGAAAGCAAAGGTAAGGGGTTGGAACTAAACAGCAAGAAGGCTGAAGTCATGGTGATCAGTAAAAAACATGAAATCCTGTCATGCAAAATAACAGCAAATGGCACAACCTTGAGACAGGTTGATAAGTAGTAGATGCACATTGGAAATATCCAGCAGAATCGGCCAAGCCAAAACAGCATTCAAGAAAATAAAAAGCATTCTTACCGACAAATGCTTATTAATTAACATCAGGAAGAGAGTTCTTGAATGTTATATAGAACTAATAATGTTATACGGTTGTGAGGTGTGGACTGTCAATAAGTAATGCCAGAACAAGATTGAGGCAGCCGAGATGTGGTTTCTAAGAAGAATGTTAAGAGTTCCATGGACAGCAAAGAAAACAAACGAGACAGTCTTGATGGGGGCATGCAGACACAAGAAGATTATTCATAAGGAAGATCAGGAAAACACAGGCAACATTTAAAGGCCATTTTATGAGCAATTCACCTTCAGTGTTTTCTTTCAGTGCAGCAGTTTTGGGTCCATTGTGACCGACAGTCACACAGCTTTATATGAGATTATTTCAAATGAAAGATTGCATATGTGAACATGCAATATGAGCACAAATGCAAGCTCACACGTATGTACAAGTATACAGACACATAAAAATTAGAGCGTGAAATGGCTTGATCTTAACTAGAGTATGATGGAGTCAAGTGTCAGACCATATGCCTGTTGAACAGTTTGTTCCAAGATGAATAATAATCCATCCATATCAAGCAGTGTACGACCTTGTAATTGTAGGTAGTAAATGATTGTTTTAATTTCTTTTGATATCTTATATTTCCCTCAGTTAGGCACCAGCAGAAAATTCAAATTATCATTGATTTACAAAACCTTGGGGTCTACCTATGGTTTTTCTCTTTCATCTGCATGCGGTCATTATTCATATTGTTGTTTGTAAATATGTATATCTGTGTGTACCAGGCTCTTTTCCACTGTCTTCAGACATCACCAAAGCAGGCCTTTGTTCTCCTGAGAACATACTTCCCTCGAGGAGGAGATTACTTTGACACGCAGCTTACATTGTGTGTAAGGTCACTTTCTTTCCACCTATTTTCTGATATTTTGTATGAAATTACAATATTTATGGTTTGTTTTCATTGCCTTTTGGTTGTGTTTGATTTAGTGTATTTTCATAATATTTATATCTACTTTTTTTTTTAAAAATGAGAATAACTGAGACTTAACCCGCTGAGCATGATGAGCCACAATCATGGCTTTAGCAACCAAACACAATGAGCCACGATCATGGCTTCATTCATCTCTCTTGCTGAATACTGTCCAATTTATAAAGTGAAAACAAATTGACCAATCAGAAGGCTTCTTTTGTGTTGCCTCTGCCTTCTTTATTTCACATGGTCGCAATTTTGCTGTTCTTCAATTGATTTCTACAAATTTTTTCACAAAAATCAATACTGTCTTCTCGCTGGAACAATCCCTTTGTACTTTCAAAGCAGCCATTGTTTAAGCTCTGCTGAAAAACAACAATCTCAACCCTAACATTTTCAAAAGCTATTATCCAGTCTCCAACTTGCAATTCCTTTTCAAGCTCCTTGAGATAGTGGTTTTGAAACAGCTAAACAATTGTCACTCAGCCAGCAGTCTTTACCATCCTTTCCAGCTCACTGTTCTGACCACAGTGCTGAAACTGCTCTTGTTTACATTACATATGGATAATTTGTTGCTTTCAGTTGACTGTGGCCAAATTTCACTACTTATTCTTTTAGACCTTTCTACTACTTTTGACAACAGTGACCACTGTATCTCTTTTCTCAAGTGGAGTACACAATTGGAATCCAAGTTAGTATTCTTTCATGGTTTTTGTCATACCTGTTCAACCACTTTCAGTTAGTTGTGGTAAATGACTCTAAATCCCAGCCAGTTTAAACTTGCATATGGAGTCCCCCATCTACTATACTTAGGCCAGTTCTCTTCACACTCTACACCTTACCACTTGGCAATGTCATCAGCACAATGTCAAATATCCCTTGTATGCTGATGACTTCCAACTTTACAACAGCACATCTGAAAATTTTCAGCTCTTCTTGCCGAAGTCCCTGACTGTTACGATGAGACCCAGAGTTGGATGATATAGTGGAGTGAAGTTAAGACTGAAGCAATGCTCACAGGCACAAAGTACAAGCTTTCCACCTTTTGTTCTATCCAGGTAAGTGACAACAGTATTGTACATTCTGATTCAGTCAAGAACCTTGGTGTTGTTCTTGATCCTCAGCTCTGTATGCAGAAAAAGTAATCACCCAAACCTGTCAGTCTTGTTGCTGTCAGCTGCAGCATTTCAGTTCTATTCACCATCTTTCAATTTCAGCAGCATCTAAACTTGTGACTTTTCTGATCTTGTCCTCACATTGATCAGTGTAACTCTCTACTCTCAGGCTTACATGCTTCTTTTGTTACATGCCTCCAGCATATTCAGAATTCTGCAGCCTGTCTTGCCCTTCGTAAAAGAAGCATGATCATGTCACTCCCTTGCTTCACTTTTTCCACTGGTTGTCTTTTTCTCAAAGAATTTCATACAAAGTCAATACATTATGCTACAAGTGTATCAGTGGTACTGCACCTGTTTGTTTTCATGACCACCTCCAAATGTACACCCTTCCTGACCTCTGTTCTGCTTTTTGATACTAGTTGTTTACACATTCCTCAATATAGATGTACCACAGTTAGTCGGCACTCTTTTTCTTTGTCTGGTCCATACAACTGGAATGATTTTACCCCATCTGATCAACAGTCACAAACTCTTGTCTTCCTTCAAGTCTAGCTTGAAGACACACTTTTTTGTCCAGCAGTGATTTCCCTCTCTACATGCCCACTCTTTTACCCCACTTCCCTTCTGTCTCCTCCCTCCCAGTTTGCGTGTGTTTTGTGCCCAGGAATTTTGGTCATTGGTGGGTGATTGCTTCAGTGAATGATGCTAGTGCATGCTTGGTGCCATATAAATGTCATTTTATTTTTATTATTATAAAGAATAGTTATACATGCAGAATCTGCTCCCTCTGCTAGGTAGGTAGATTTGTATGAATTTACATGCTTAGGGAGTGGCTCACAGTGTTTGATGATTTTTCTTCCTACTTTATCCCAGGATTCAGCACTGGCGGAAAAAATCAAACAGGTCAGACAGGATTTCCGGAAAAGCTTCTTGTGTTTAATTGGTCGCAAGGACTTACGGCAGATTTTCATGAACAAGACATACAAACATCTATATGAGCAGCAGTTTTCCCAGAGCCTTCTACAGAGAGTTACTATCTTCCTGACTGAGCTTGAAAAGGATCTGCCCAACACTCTTCTTGATGAGGTCTGTGTTCAGTGACTTTATACTATTTTAACCCTTTGACTCCCTCACCCTGTCCACCAGCATCCTGCATTGTCAGCCATGCTAGCAAAGCAAAAACTTCACTCTTTGACTCTCTCATCCTATCCACCAACTTCCTGCAGGAAGCTGGTTGATAAGGTGAAAGAGTTGAAGGGTTAAGTTTTTGCAGTTGGCAGATAGGCTGCGAGAGTCAGAGGATTAATGTTGAGCAAAACATTTCACATGTAGAGTCTAGAAGTTTTATGTCTATGCTTACGAGCTTTTGGTATCAACTTATCAGCATGAATGAGCAATTTAGCTGCATCCAGAGGTAGGGATTGTGCGCTGTTTGTATCATGTGGTGTTAAGTGTTGCCTGATATTAGTATTTTTCATACAAGTCCACTGTTATTTATATAATGTTTTACACCTGAAGATTCATGTTGTGGGTACACAGTCTTTCCTTTCTCTGCAGGAGAAAAATGAAGATACTGGAAACAACAAGTATTTCATGTATGATACATATTTACTCATGGATTATGTATGTATTAGTATATTGCTGAAAATATGATCTTGTACACATCCTTGTAATGAATAAGATATAATGTTTTCTCACTTTATCAGAAATATTAATTAAACAAATTAATGAGGAACAGAACAACCGTTGTTTAATTGTGGTGTTTTTAATGTAATTCATTTATCACTTTATTTATGTATCTGTTCATTTGCTTATTATTTCAATTTTTTCCATTTCTCAAGTAATTTTCTTTTACAGTATACAGCAGTACAATACAATAATGCTTTATGTACATGTGTAAATCAGTTGGAGAAGAAATCTGGTCCATACACAAGGTAAGATGAAGCACATAAAGGTCATATCATCTTGAGCCACCATTATATGAATTTACCAGGCTTATGAAACATAGTCACGATACATCAGCTCGTTACATGTGGAGTTATCATAACATTATGTATCACCAGCTACTGAAGGAAGATATGGAGGAAAACACGCCTGTCAGTACACCAACATGGTCAGACATTCTGATGGAGCTGTTACTGGACTGCGTGCAGGGGAAGACCACTTTATGCTCAGCTGACCTCCTGAGTTTGTTAGACGACCTGCATACTTACAGTGCATCCAGTCAGCATGATTTACATTATAGAGTCAAGTGTATGAGGTATGTGGAGATGTTGGACATGTGTATGTGTTGTGTGTGTGTGTGTGTGTGTGTGTGTGTGTTGTGTGTGTGTGTGGTGTGTATGGTGTGTGTGTTTTACAGGCAGTACGACTTCCATAATAGTGATTATACACATGAGGTGAGTTAATGTGAAAGTATAGCAGAGGGTAAGATGTCCTGTCACAACTTCCATCTGAGTCATTATGCATATGAGGTGTTACGTGCAGATATTGGAAGAGTTCATGAATGAATGCATGCATGAGTGGGATGTCAGCATGACCCAGTGTCCTGTCATTACTCGCATAAAATGATATTTCTGTGAAGCTAGAGGATTGTCATGTGTATGTGTGCATGTACATTTTTGCATGTTTTATGCTTTTATTTGAGAGACGTTATGCATGAGAGTCAACCAGTAAACAGTGAGAATTTGTCTTTAAAAATGTGAAAAAAGTAAAGTAAAGAGTAATAGGCTACATTTAAATTCCTTCAGTATAACATTCCTTTTCTTGAGTGACTGATTTCCATTGGTAGGGAATGTCCATAGTCGCATTGCCAGAGTTGATAACGTTGCACCGGCTTGACTACCTCCACTTCAAAGTCAAGTTTTGAAATGTATGTTACAGTGGGATTCTTTCAACTTGTGGAAAAGATCAAAGTCTGGGGGAATCATATCTGGAAAATAGGCTGGGAGTGGCGGTGTCTGCCATTGATATGTCATAAGTGAGGTTACTGTCTCTGCTTTGTTGCAAGACATGTTGACCTGTAATCTGTCTTTTCCCTCCCTCCTTATCCCTGAAAAGTCATTTGAGCTCTGCACTAAAGAACTCACCAGATTCTTCCAGCTGTGTCAGTTGTGTGCCAAAGGGTGGGTCACTGCAATTGGTCTCTCTGTCCATTCTACGATGTTGTCAGTCCATTGATAATATTTAATTTTTCTGTCACCCCTCCATCTCCCTCCCTCAGCAGTTCCATGGAGGATTTATTAAGCAAGGCCGTGAGAACTTCTTACATGGCCAGACAAACATAATTTTCTTTTCTCGACTGAAGTCAGCAGATCTTCATATTGTCTAATATGCGGCTTGATTGTTTTGTTTAACGCATTCTTTCAGTGTTGATATGATCTGTGTATCTGGTGATTAGTATCTCGCAACAAGAAACTATATCATGTAATATCAGTGGCAAATCATTCAACAGTGTCTTATGTTTCATTCGGATTGCAGATCTTATTGTTTTCATCAGAAACATCCTCTACAAACCTTAACAGTTTGTCCCATTGGAATGCAATGGGCAGTCAGTACACCCCTGTTATCATAGACATCATTATCATCTTCAAATTTGATCCATGGACTTTTGGTTGGAGAGCAGGACTGTGCCACTCTGATGATTGTCTCTAATTCTGGATCATAAGCTTCTACCCCTGGTTTACTCTATAGCAACTATCCAGTTTAAAAAGCTGTCTCCTTCATTTTTGTACCTATTAAACAGTCTCGGCAGCACTGATGCACACCAGTTTTTGATCTTTTGTAAGGTAGAGTGTGACCCACCTTGTTGCAGCATATTTCATTCTACATTCACTGGTTAAAATTGTATGAACATCATAACAACTGATGTCATAATATTTGTGTGTAATTTTCTAATTGGATCACAAAATGATTGGGCCAGGTTGTGTGTAGTTTCAAAGTGCTGCAACAATCACGTTTGAAGGTATTAGGACATTCTTGCCATTTATTGGATGACCTTTTTTTATAAATGCAAGAAAAGATGTGCAGTCTTGTTTATGTATGGAACTGTGTCCTTGATTCACTACGTGATTATGTGATACATTACAACATTGAGCCTTTTAATATTGTTAACAAGAACATTCATGCAACATGGAGAGTAAAAACAGTGTTTACTGTGAGATTTGTTTTATTTTGTGTTCATTAAGTGACTTTGCTGCTTCCATTTATTTTTCATTAAAATTCTGTCAAGCAGCCTCTTGTCCAGTTCAGAAAGTCAGTCTCTGAGCAATGGGTCGGTCCATAGTCACCAGTCAAATGGGGCAGATGCAGACTCCGAATCCTCAGTCCAAGGAAATAAAGAAGGTAAAATGAAGAAGATAAGTGTACTTCAAAATCTACCAGATATTTCATTGTGAAAGGCACAATTTTTTGCTTCTGATTTAACTTAACGAGACTTATGTAAGGAAGTTTAGGTTCAGTCATAACTATTATAAACTGAATTGGGTCATTTGTAGTCAAAGCTTAAGTTTGATGACAATTATTATGAACTTAATTCTATATCATGAGAGTGTTGTCACACACATCAGTGTTAACCAGTTATGTTGATGTCAGCCAAAGAAGAGGATATACACTGTACTGAAACATGCCTGATGAGCAAATACTGTAACGTGTATATAGAATTAAGATCTGTGACAAACCAAGAACTGTTGAACTAGAACTAACAAATGTGAGTCATGTATTTTTGATTCAATGTATTAACAATCTTGACATTAACTTTCACTTCAGTATCCAGTCAACTGAACTCAGTTGAAACGCAGCTCTTTTTGCAGACATGATACCAGGAAACACAAATTTCAGCCTTTTTTTTTAAAAGGTAATAGTAAAAGTATGTTAAGATAACCAAAAAAGGGTTTAGTGGAAATTTTGTTATAACAAAAGAGGGAGTAATTCTTTGAAATTTTTATGTGTGTGTGTTTTTTTGTTTGTTTTGTTTTGTTTTGTTTTTATTTTTACTGGAAATTTGATCTGTAACTGAAAGAAAAACACTTTTTTTGATGGGAATGACATTGTACAGCCCATAGTTACGTATATTTCCATATCAAAGGCCAGCATCCATGAATTTACACTCAGATACATTTTACTGAATGACAAAACACACAGGAAAAAACAAAATAAACTCTTTATATTTGTAAAGATTATGCTAAAGAACATCTTTTACAACTGTTTGGCAAGCATCACATGAAGCATAATCAAATATGAGTTTATGTAGTGTAGTCATCAACTGTATGATAATAGTTCAGGTAGTCAAAGTGGGGCTTATCATTAGGAAAAATGGTTGTACTAGCTTATGATCAGTCAGTTCCCTTCCTGCATTCACCTTTCACCTATTTTTTGAAACAAAATTTTCACAATCTGCCAACTCTCATGAGTTGATACGTCCTGGGTACTGGGTCATAAGAAGTAATCCGACTGAGTAAATTTCTGTGTGTGAGGCGAGTTCAACCCCATGGGGATGCCGGGGGCTCTTTTAGCATAAATAGTATCCCCACCTTCTGGAAAATCTGTGCTAGAAATTTCCTCTTTTCTGTCATTCTCCTTTGCTTTCTGTCATTTCTTATCATTTTCTGCCTTGCTGGCCATTCACTTGTATCTGTTTGATAAAGTCTTACATAGGCCTACTTTCTCTTAAGATTGACAGTTGGGTACATGTATTCAGTGCATTTTTGGCTTTAGGGATATGAGATATGCAAAAGGAATTTTAGGTAATTTAGTCCTGTTTTTATATTTGTTTTAGTGTCCTTAGTTCTGTTTAAATTTGTATTCAGGTACGTTTTTTATATCCCCTGTCCAATAAATTGGATGGAGTGGTCAAAGCCAGGGGCATCTTAGATTGTGTGCATGAATGCATCAATATGTGTACTTCATTTTCTTTTCTTTCTTTTTCCTGTTGAAGTATTGTGAATATTTTGAAATGGTTATAGCCTGGCTCTCCTGTAAATTGCTTCTCCCGCCGATCTGCTTCATTTCGTCTGTCTGTCTTCAACGCCCAAGCGCTTGGGACTGGCACAGAAAAACGCTCTGCTCTGTCCTACTTCATCCACGACAACAACGTCGATGTCTTTGCTGTGGTGGAAACTTGGTTTCGTGCTGAAGGTGACGAGGCTAAGTGCCGTGACATCGCTCCCCCTGGCCACCACACCCTCTCCTTCCCCCGCCAGTCCCGTGGTGGTGGCATTGCTTTTGTTGTTGCTGATCCACTCTCCCCTTTCCTCTCCACCAAATCCTCCTTCCCTTTCACCCACACTTCTTTCAAACTGGCACAACTTACCCTCACCTTCCCCCACCACACTTTCCACCTTCTGTGTTTGTATCGTCCTCCTCCAAACTCTAAGAACCGTCTCACTGACTCCAACTTCATTGACGAATTCCCGGATCTGCTGTCCTACTGTAACTCCCTCCATGGTTCCTACATCATCGCTGGTGACTTTAACATTCATTTTGATCGCCCCTCCGAACCCACCACCTCCAAAGTCATCGATTTCCTGGACTGCTACGGCCTGGTTCAGTGCGTCCACGCTCCCACTCACATTCGTGGGCACACATTGGATAATATAATCCACAGGACTGACCAGACCATGGTGAGTTCCATCATCATCGACCACACCCTCCCATCTGACCATGTCTGCCTTGTTGCTGATCTTCATTTTTCCCGCCCTCCACCCCGCAAAACGTACATTCAAGCCAGACACCTTTCTGCAGTGGACATGACTGTCTTTGAGGCTGACCTTCAGTCTCTCTTATCTGCTTCCCCGCCAACCACACCTGATGACCTCAACTCCCTTCTCCTTGGGCTCCTGGATCGGTTCGCTCCTGCCTGTGGCCGCCTTGTTTCCAAGAGGCCACCATCACCTTGGTTCTCCTCCATTGGGCCTCAGCTGCAAGCGGCCAAGTGTGAAAGGCGCAGAGCCGAGAGACAGTGGCTCAAGTCTAGTCTGACTGTTCATAAGCAAATTTTTCAAACTGCCAACAAAACTGTTAATAGCCTCGTAGATGCCTCTAAATCAGCCTATTACAATGCTAAAATTCTTGCCTGTTCCACTTCCAAACAACTGTATAATATAACTAATACTCTTCTTGGCAAAACTGGCTCTTCTCCTCTTCCATCTCACCTGCCACCTTCTGATCTTCCACAGGCTTTCTCTGACTATTTTTTCAACAAGATTGCTAACCTCAGGCTTTCTCTCGATTCCACGACGAACACTCATGCTACATTTCCTGAACCCCTTTCTCTGGAATCCCCCTTACTTTCTTCCAACCCGTTTCTGAGGACTTTGTTAAGAAAATCATCATGAAATCTGGCATTAAAACCTGTGAACTCGACCCATTGCCAGCTTCTTTTCTCACCCATTGTCTCGATACTCTTCTCCCTCACATCACCAATATCATTAACCATTCCCTCTCAACTGGCTCCTTTCCTTCTTCTTTCAAGTCAGCAATTGTAAGACCTCTTCTAAAAAAGACGACTCTTGACCCTGAGAATTTGAAAAACTATAGACCTGTGTCAAATCTTCCTTTTCTTTCCAAGGTCTTAGAGAAAGTTGTTCTTGACCAGCTGTTAAACCACCTTCATTCCAATAACCTTGTCTATTCCCTTCAGTCTTCTTACCGTTCTGGACATAGTACCGAAACTGCTCTTCTCAAAATCTGCAACGACTTACTGACTACTCTCGACTCTAACAACGTATCACTTTTGACTCTCTTGGACCTATCTGCTGCCTTTGACACTATTGACCACTCTATCCTTCTCTCCCGTCTACATCACTCTTTTGGGCTCCATGATACTGTCTTGAACTGGTTTCATTCTTACATCACCAATCGTCTGCAAGTAGTTTCTGTCAATGGTCTTTCTTCTAATCCTTCCTGTCTGACTTACGGAGTGCCACAAGGATCTGTTCTGGGCCCCCTACTTTTCATTCTCTACACCTACCCTGTCTCCTCTATTGTCCAAGAACACCTGCTTCAGCATCATTCTTTCTCGGATGACAATCGGCTGTATGTCTCTGGGCCTCTCCCTGACCTTCCCATCATGATCCAGAAAACCCAATCTTGTGTAGCTGACCTGAAGGATTGGATGACTGAAAACAAACTGAAATTAAATGAAGAGAAATCCGAATTGATCTTGATCACCCCACCCAAACTCCAAAATCACCCCTCTCTTCCAACCTCTGTCACACTTGTTGACTCATCTATCCCTCTCTCCCATTTTGCCCGTAACCTTGGTGTAACTCTTGATCAAACCCTGTCCTTCCACCAGCATGTGAGCAACGTCTGTCGGACTTGTTTTCTTGAACTCCGCCGAATTGCTTCTATCCGCCACCTCCTCTCAGAAGACACCACAAAGGCTCTTGTCTGTGCATTTGTTCTATCCCGTCTCGATTACTGTAATGCTCTTTTTTCTGGTTCCCCCTCTCATCTCATTAACAAACTTCAGAAAGTTCAAAATCATGCTGCCCGTCTCATCTTCCGCTCTTCAAAATTTAACCATGTTACGCCATTGCTCTGTTCTCTCCACTGGCTCCCTGTTCAGCAAAGAATATCCTACAAGATTGCCTGCCTCTGCTTCAAATCTATTGAGTCTTCCTGTCCTGAGTATCTCACCCATCTGTTACATCTCTACACGCCATCTCGAGCTTTGCGGTCCTCATCTGATACCCGTCTCTATAGTATCCCCATAGTCCGCACTAAAAGGTTTGGGCAGCGTTCTTTTTCCTATCAAGCTCCAACCATCTGGAATCAGTTACCTCGCTCTCTTAGATACTCACCCTCTCTGTCCACATTCAAACGCTCCCTCAAAACTCACCTGTTTCCCAAAACTGGTAATCTCTGCCCCCTTCCCCCCATGTAATGTAATGGTGACATTATAGTGTCTTAGTGTCAATGTGTCATTGTATTTGCATGTCATGCTGTGTGTGTGTGTTTGTGTGTGTGTGTGTGTGTTTGTGTGTGTGTGGGTGCTTCTGTGGGCGTGTGTGTGTGTGCTTGTGATTCTGGTTATATGTTTTGCCATTGTAAACGCCTAGGGCATTAATTTGATTAGGCGTACTAAATGTTCATAATAATAATAATAATAATAATAATATGGCTGTATGCAGTCGGCTGGGCTTTAAACAAAAATAATAGTAACAGATGTGAAGTGTGTGTGTGTGTGTGTGTGTGTTGCAAGAGTGTGGAGTAGGAGTTAACCTAGTACTGGCAAGATTCGTTCATGTACCAATCTCCATGGTGTAGTGGCTAGCACAACGGACTACAAACTGGAAGGTTGCGGGTTCAAATCCTCATCAGTCCTTTCAAAAATCAGTATGGGATTTTTCGGCTTTAACTGGCTCCTACCCAGAGTTGGGCATGCAATGAGCTCATTGGGAAGACTGGGACACAGTTGAGTCTCATCCATTCACAAATGCATCATTGAAGGTGTTGCTCAAATCTTCTGACCAGCACTGCAGGTGACTGTATTTCTCGGGCCTGATTGATGCCAGGGTGTATTTTGACAGTAAGCGTAGAGTGCAGCCCTGACACGCAGTTTCAATCCTAGATGGAACTCCATAGCATCATGACTATCATCCTTATCGGCATTATCATCATTGCATTGTAAAAACTGGCAGTTTCTGTAGCCATTGATGTGGCGAGAAAATGGGATGGGGAGGGGGGGGGGGAGATAAGCGCAAAGGTAACCTAGAGTGTGATTCTTGAGAATTATCTCCCATGTTGTATAGAACTTCTCAAATCTAACACAGCTTATGCTACCCATTCAGCTAGCATAGAAGCAGACACAAAGTACAAAAACAGCAAGCTCAGAACACTCCTCAAAAAAGGAGTGCCCAAGCCTACCTTTATACTCTGCAACTACCCTACACACAACTATGAGAGAGGAGAGAAATACATACAATATATTGGTCTTATGTTCAAGATTGACATAGTCTTTTATTTTTGAACCGACCAAACACACACACATAGACAAGACAGAACATATACATGGTTGCTTCCAAGGCATATAGGTAATACCAAAGAAATAAGAGGGAAGCAGGGAGAATTTTTATAATATAATCAAAGGACACAACTCTTGAGAATTATCTCCCATGTTGTATAGAACTTCTCAAATCTCTCATAGTTGTGTGTAGGGTAGTTGCAGAGTATAAAGGTAGGCTTGGGCGCTCCTTTTTTGAGGAGTGTTCTGAGCTTGCTGTTTTTGTACTTTGTGTCTGCTTCTATGCTAGCTGAATGGGTAGCGTAAGCTGTGTTAGATTTGAGAAGTTCTATACAACATGGGAGATAATTCTCAAGAGTTGTGTCCTTTGATTATATTATAAAAATTCTCCCTGCTTCCCTCTTATTTCTTTGGTATTACCTATATGCCTTGGAAGCAACCATGTATATGTTCTGTCTTGTCTATGTGTGTGTGTTTGGTCGGTTCAAAAATAAAAGACTATGTCAATCTTGAACATAAGACCAATATATTGTATGTATTTCTCTCCTCTCTCATAGTTGTGTGTAGGGTAGTTGCAGAGTATAAAGGTAGGCTTGGGCGCTCCTTTTTTGAGGAGTGTTCTGAGCTTGCTGTTTTTGTACTTTGTGTCTGCTTCTATGCTAGCTGAATGGGTAGCGTAAGCTGTGTTAGATTTGAGAAGTTCTATACAACATGGGAGATAATTCTCAAGAGTTGTGTCCTTTGATTATATTATAAAAATTCTCCCTGCTTCCCTCTTATTTCTTTGGTATTACCTATATGCCTTGGAAGCAACCATGTATATGTTCTGTCTTGTCTATGTGTGTGTGTTTGGTCGGTTCAAAAATAAAAGACTATGTCAATCTTGAACATAAGACCAATATATTGTATGTATTTCTCTCCTCTCTCATAGTTGTGTGTAGGGTAGTTGCAGAGTATAAAGGTAGGCTTGGGCGCTCCTTTTTTGAGGAGTGTTCTGAGCTTGCTGTTTTTGTACTTTGTGTCTGCTTCTATGCTAGCTGAATGGGTAGCGTAAGCTGTGTTAGATTTGAGAAGTTCTATACAACATGGGAGATAATTCTCAAGAGTTGTGTCCTTTGATTATATAAAAATTCTCCCTGCTTCCCTCTTATTTCTAGAGTGTGATGATCCTGAAAAAAAAAGATTTGTTAATGTGTCTGTAACACTGGGAAATATAATATAAAAGTATTGTAGGATGTAGTCTAAAAGTATTTATTTAATTTTATTTAAATTAACAACAAGATTAACTGAGAAACGGTCTGTTAGTTGCGAGCTATACATAAAGTAGTCTTGACATACTGCATTTCAGAAACTTGAGCACTTGTTTTTTTTTTCTATACTTAAAAACTTTATTGCGTGTGTGTGTGTGCTGCATAGATAATAACTGCTCACAACACTCAGATATGAGAGCTCTTTCGAGAAAAAAATAGACACTTCTTGTTATGGTCTCTTGTCTCCTCCAGATTTGTATCTGTCAGTGTGTGTGCAGGTGACAGAGATGTGGGCATATGCTCTGCGAGTCTAGTGACTGACACTGATGAATTATATTTTGCCAATGAAGACTCTGTCCATCCAGCAGCCAAAACCAGACACAGGAAACACAGAATCTGTTTGGTAAGTAAACATCACATTATGGCAAGGCATGAACTTAATTTATGAATTTGGAATCTGAAAACATCACACTACAGCTGTCTGAGAGAGAAATTTTCCAGGTTTACTGGCCAGATAAGATCAGCAACATGGACCTGTGGACAAAGACACGAACTGCCAGTAGAAAGTGGAATTGGAAAAGGGTGATGATGGATTGGGTCGACGCTACAAACACCAGTATCGTGTATCACCTGACAGGCACTGACTTGGAACTACCCGGGAAAAAGAGGCCGGCCGAGAAACATCTAGTGAAGAGACCTTTAAGCAGACACTAAGAGAGGGTTTTACCTGTGTGATGGTGTGGTGGTAAGGGTGAAGGTGAAGACAGGAGGCAGAAGAGCAGAGGAGCGCAGATGGTAATGCAGCCTGACGAAGAAGACTCAGGGAAGACAGAGATGGTGTTTCTCTCTTTATTCTGACCCAACCATTCAAGACCAGACCAGAGGAGAAAGGCCTCCATGGCACTCGCACTCATCCGCTTATATACTCCGTATGTGAACCGCATTGACCGCACCGCGAGCCCGCAGGAAAAACAACTCTCTGGAAACCCTTAGGGGCCAGATTTGTGTTTCTTCGAGCAAGCTTAGCGGTGCTTATCTTGCGGTCCACATAACAAATACCAACATATCATATATCAGAAAATTCTACACAGCATACAGATTGTTGTATTCTACATCATTTTGCACAACATTCACACAGATCGAAACTATAAGTGATTTAAGTCAATGTTTACACTCTGCTGAAAGAGATTTTAGCCGTATTTTTACGTATTTAATCAATCAATAATAGTCCATGAAAAATATCAAACAATGAGTGAATACACGATGATCGATAAGTTTATGTGGACATACTTTGAATAGGTAAATCAATCTCTCAGTGCAGAAATAGATCGGTGAACAGGCAATAGAAAACACAAATGATCCTAATTTGGACACGCATAGTTCGACCACAATACGGAATGCCAAGATCTCTTCTAATACTTTACTGCTTAGCAATATTTCATTGCAATATCATTTCTGTTTATAAAAGGAGCAAAAAGGTAAATGTAATTATGTATTCTAAGTCCGATTTTAAATATTAAGAATTCGATTCTACATCCTGGCAAGATGGCGGTCATTTTGGCGGTTTGTCACACTTTGACTTGGCCTGAACTTTCTTTAATGCAAGCTTAATATCTAATGATTAAAGGTGTGATGTGATCCAAATGAAAGATTAGAATACCAATATTCTAATCGCGATCTTAAAATTTCCACAATTTATTTCATTATTATACAAATTTCCGATCATCATCACGGCTCACTGGTAGGAAATTTGAATAGTACCGAACGATCGGACAACAAAATTATTGATTTCAGGCAAACGAGGGGAAACTTCGCCTCGAGGACATTTCCTACACGAAATACATACTCTTCTGCTGAATTAGAGTGCACAAGTTATTCATTTCTTAACTTTTAAGGGTCTAAATAATAGAATTTCCTAATATTTTTGAGAATCGCTGAACCAAGGGAGTTAACTGTACTCAAAATCGTTTGAGAAGAAAAGACGTCTGCTACACGCCGTTGGGTGTGTACGGCTACATCTCCCCCCTCCTCTTTCACAACCAGTGTCCTCGCTGGTAAAACATACATGACTAGATTAACCAATCTTCCACTGTCACAACAAGCATCCTTGCAGGTAAAATATATGTGACTAGATTACACGAGGTTACACAAGGTGAAAAACATGACTAGATTATACAAGGCTACACAAGGTGGCTTTTCAATGGGCCACGCATAACAATACACATAAACATGATCAATACAAAAGGTGGCACATTACCAGATGACCCATAAGGAGTGATATATAAACAGAATCCTCTGAGACAAAACCCAATGAAATTGATCTTTTGAAAAAAAACAAATATATCAGCCACACAAAGCAATGACCAAAATAGAAGGTGGCGACTTGCCAGATGACTTGGGAGGAATGTGACTTGAACAAGGTCGTCCAAGACAAGAAAGTATCAACTGATCCTATGCAGACACCATGATCAGTCAAAAGAGAAAAGGGGCAGACTAGTGAGGAACGTTATTTAAACACAAATCCTCAGAGTCAGAACCTTAAGCTGGTCTTTATCAGATAATATACTCAAAACGTCATGATCTACCAAAGAGGTGATATGACTCACGGGGAGTGTTATTTGAACATAACACTTAGAAAATCCGAGTGAATCTCTCATTGATAATAGAGGTTTGTTGTATAAACAGGGCTCGTCTACAATCAATAGATCCATCTACATCCAATGAACCAGTCTCTGGCTCTTGTCTTTGCCTTGGGTTTACAACACACATTAGCAAATAATCTACACATACATATTAGAAAATAGTGCGCTCAGATAATGTTTCAACGTCATTACAAAATGTGAATACTGACAGTTACTCTGGATTTCTAGAAAAACAATTTGTGTAACTTTCTAGATAACGCGGAAAAATGTTCTCTGGTCTCGGAAAAAAAGACAAAAGTTTGTGCACATACCGTCCAAGTACTGCATGCCATAACGCGAACTGTTCTTGTATCATCACAGTGATTCGAAATCGTTGCACAATACAGTCATGTAATCACATCCGCAGTTTCTCGATCATCACGAGGTGTCATTTGGAATCACTGCAGGCACGCTCAGTCAATCACAGTTCTAAGTGAATAGCCTTGCCTTCGTCTGGATGCCAGGCGCAGGGAGCGTCTCGGGGTTGGCACCGGAGGTGGTTCACTGACAGGCCTTTGTGAAGTCGTGAGGTCAGGGTCAGACACTACAGGCATTGATGCTGGGGGAGCTGTCTGCTTTGGGGGTGGAACCACCTGAACAATTAGTTCGTCGTCACTGTCTGACTCGGAGTCGGAAGTGGGTGGTGATGTTGGTGATTCTGGTTGTAGATCGTCCTCTAGGGCTAGGGGGCTGGTTGCTGGCAGGATGTCCTTGCGGTGGACTGCTCGTTCTGGACCACCTGCCAAGGGCTGGACCATGTAGACGTGCAGGTCACCAAAGGGTCATGACGTCACCTGGTGTAGGTCTGGTTTCCAGAGGTCCTGGATCTTGTTGCGACCCAAGACACGGTTGCGAAGGTAGACATGGTCGCCCACGTGTAAGGTGTGGTCGGATGCTTTCTTGCCCACAGCGATATCCCTCTTCTTGGCTGACTGCTTCAGCTGGTTGTAGGCCTTCTTGTGTGACTCTTGGAGCCGGAGGCGGTGTGCTGAGCGGTAGTTCAGGACAGGATTCTGGACAGGGTCTTGCTTCTGGATTTGAAGTTCTGGCAAAGATTTTGGATCATAGGATGGGCCATGTTTGGTTTTAGCATGGAGTTTCTTGGGGACCGTAGGACATCATCTTCTGTTCCTGCCCTCTGTTGTCTGGCTGTTGATGGAGACAGCAACTTGCCGACAGGACGCATGCTGGGTGTTCTGCTGCTGCTGCTTAGTGTTGACCTTCTGGTGAAGCTGGTGTCTTGTGAAGCTCTGTTGGTACTGTTGTCTTGCTCTGCATTCTCTTTTCCTGTGGCCCTGGCGTTGGCACCACCAACAGATGATTTTGCGCTGCCTCTTGGTCAGCCGACGGTTTCTTGCTTGGGTTGGTTTCTTACATAGGGGCTCTGGATCACACCTGTGTGTCGTGTGGATGGCGGGCACAGTGGCATATTGTTGTTCTTTAAATTGCTGTTTTTGGGCAGCTATCTCCAAAGTGAGGACGTTGATGCATTCTTCAAAGCGATGGAGGGTGCTAGCATCTGTGGCAATAGTCTGTTGGGCTGTGGCGTCCAGGCTGCTGTCCTCCCTCATCCACCGTTGTGCCTCTATGGTGGCGTCCATGAAAGTGGAGTCAACTTTTTCCCTGACGTAGCGTTTCATGTCTCTTCTAAGAGAGGCAGGATGCAGCCCATTAACAAAGGTGTCCCGTGGTACAGCGTCTGGCAGTCCGTTGGTAGTGGCCGTGTTCATCTTCGAGAACAGGAGTCGTATGGCTGTAGCATACTCTCCCACTGTTTCAGTGAGGCCTTGTTGCCGCTTGAAGAAGGCCCCGACAAGCGTGATGGAGTCCCTCTGTTCTCCCCAGTGCTGTTCGATGACGGTGAAGATCTTCCTTGGTGTATTAACCTCTTCAGCCTCTAGGGACAGGACTTGTTTGCGTGCCCGGCCTTCTAGGGCGCTCAGAAGCCAGCCAGCTGCAACGTGGTCGGCCATGGGTTGTAGCGTGAGTAGAAGTTTTGCTTCACGAATGAAGCTTTCAGCATCCTCTTCTCCAGAGAACTTGGGGAGTTTGTGGGGTCGGAGGGTGTGCAGGGTCTGGTCACGGTTGGGTCTCTCCTCATCAGACATCTTGCTCTATTTCTTATTATGGTTCCTATTGCTGCTGCTGTCCATCTTCCTGACAGGCTGGTCTCCTCTTCTCTTTCTGGATGGTCGCAGTTCCGTCCTGCTGCCAGCGCCAATTGTGATGGTGTGGTGGTAAGGGTGAAGGTGAAGACAGGAGGCAGAAGAGCAGAGGAGTGCAGATGGTAATGCAGCCTGACGAAGAAGACTCAGGGAAGACAGAGATGGTGTTTCTCTCTTTATTCTGACCCAACCATTCAAGACCAGACCAGAGGAGAAAGGCCTCCATGGCACTCACACTCATCCGCTTATATACTCCGTATGTGAACCGCATTGACCGCACCGCGAGCCCGCAGGAAAAACAACTCTCTGGAAACCCTTAGGGGCCAGATTTGTGTTTCTTCGAGCAAGCTTAGCGGTGCTTATCTTGCGGTCCACATAACAAATACCAACATATATATCAGAAAATTCTACACAGCATACAGATTGTTGTATTCTACATCATTTTGCACAACATTCACACAGATCAAAACTATAAGTGATTTAAGTCAATGTTTATACTCTGCTGAAAGGGATTTTAGCCGTATTTTTACGTATTTAATCAATCAATATTAGTCCATGAAAAATATCAAACAAATGAGTGAATACACGATGATCGATAAGTTTATGTGGACATACTTTGAATAGGTAAATCAATCTCTCAGTGCAGAAATAGATCGGTGAACAGGCAATAGAAAACACAAATGATCCTAATTTGGACACGCATAGTTCGACCACAATATGGAATGCCAAGATCTCTTCTAATACTTTACTGCTTAGCAATATTTCATTGCAATATCATTTCTGTTTATAAAAGGAGCAAAAAGGTAAATGTAATTATGTATTCTAAGTCCGATTTTAAATATTAAGAATTCGATTCTACATCCCGGCAAGATGGCAGTCATTTTGGCGGTTTGTCACACTTTGACTTGGCCTGAACTTTCTTTAATGCAAGCTTAATATCTAATGATTAAAGGTGTGATGTGGTCCAAATGAAAGATTAGAATACCAACATTCTAATCGCGATCTTAAAATTTCCACAATTTATTTCATTATTATACAAATTTCCGATCATCATCACGGCTCACTGGTAGGAAATTTGAATAGTACCGAACGATCGGACAACAAAATTATTGATTTCAGGCAAACGAGGGGAAACTTCGCCTCGAGGACATTTCCTACACGAAATACATACTCTTCTGCTGAATTAGAGTGCACAAGTTATTCATTTCTTAACTTTTAAGGGTTTAAATAATAGAATTTCCTAATATTTTTGAGAATCGCTGAACCAAGGGAGTTAACTGTACTCAAAATCGTTTGAGAAGAAAAGACGTCTGCTACACGCCGTTGGGTGTGCACGGCTACACCTGGAAACAGCTAAAAGCAAAAACACAAGACAGCAGACTGTGGAGGTTTCTTGTTGATGGCCTGTATCTTGAGAGGGTTGAAAGGGGTACACGCTACGAACACCGGCATCATGTATCACCTGACAGGCACAGACTTGGAACCATCAAGGAAAATGGGGCCTTTAAGCAGACGTAAGATGGGGTCTCACCTGGAGATAGCTAAAAGCAAAAAAACACAAGAGGACTGTGGAGGGCTCTTGTTGATGGCCTATATCCTAAGAGGGTTGAAAAGCCAAAAGAAGTAAATAAACATCACATTACAACTAGGTTAAAACTTATTTCTTGAATTTGGAATTTCATAAATGGAAATGATTGAAAAAGGATCCATAACACTAGCATAATTCTAAATGCATTCCACAGTCTGCCAGTGCAGATCTGGCAGATTCTCTGACCCTGTGCAGAACCTGGCAGGGTTCTCCCATGGGAGGGGAGGAAAGCACTTGTGAAACACAGAGCTGACACCACCAAAATGGTAGCCGCATTAAGGAGTAAAAGTGAATAGGGAACAGGTTAGTTCTTCTGTTGCAGCTTTCAGTTTGTTTGCAGTGATGAGCTTTCAGTTTCATCTTACCTAATTATATATTTATGATGCATCTGATTTGACTTACAGTGGAAATGGGCTGGTGGCTTTGGTATTGTTATGTACTCTTCAGCCATAAAACAGATCAGGACTGAAATTTGACTGTAAATGTATGTATATTTAAATGGAGTTATTCATTGAAGTAATTTCATTGTATTCATTAAATAATAAAGGTGCAAAACTAACTAAGGGAAGAAATGATTATAAAGTTGAGATTTGCTGTTGAAATAGACTGATGGTTTTAGGGGTTGAATGACAGGGGCCTTAAACAAACATGATTTTAAAAAGTGAAGGTGCACAATTTTAGGCAACAGAAACAGCTTGTACTTTGTTAATAAAATATGCTGTTTTATGTAACTGATGCATGCAGTGCATCACCCACATTGTCAGAATACCGATACTGTTGACTTTTTGTGTGCAGAGGTGTAAACAGTTCAACAGAATACACCTGTCAGCAGTCCACTCAAAAAGTGAAAACTGCGGCCAGTGCGGTACTTGTATAATGCCACTGTGTCACATCAAGCTGTTTTATAGAAGGGTAGGTTTTACCAAAGGATTGGGACATCCTTGTGGTAAGAGCAATCACTCCCAAAAGCCAATGACCAAGTGTAGCTGGCAGGTGGATGAGTTACCAGATTAGTGCCCTTGCCTGTTTACACTGCCCCAGCCCATGCAGCTGTCCCATTTTAGGCATTGGACAGATAAAGAAGAATGATAAGAGTAGATAGGTACTCACCTCATGATACTCCTTGTTATTTCTAAGAGAAGTCTCTGTCAGTTTTTTGGCCAAGTTAACGAAGTTAGCAAGAAACACCCCAGACTGCTGGATGGAACCAACAGCAACAATGCCTCACCACTGATGGGACATCCTCCTCCCAGTTCGCAATGCCACACGGCTGGGAAGTGGTTTTCAGGTGGTCACCTTGCTCTCCAATGATTCAAATGACAGAAAAACTTTCAACATATCTTTATGTGCTTTCAGGGATCCTGAAATATCTTTGAATACCTTATCTTTTGATGTTTCCAAGCCATGAAAGATATGTGAATAATAATTCTAGAAACTCCCGGCCAGCTTATTACATACATACATGAGCATGGTCAGGTTGATTCTGTTATGTTGACATGTTCTTTGGATCGTGTGTCAGTGTGTTTTCTTTCTCGAACTGATAAGATACTGGTCAAACTGATTTGAACAAAAGTTGATTTTACTGCAGTAATTTTCCCACATCCAGATTATGGCAGTTTAAATGATTGATCCATTGATCAAAAGAACAATGTCTCCTTACTATAGTGTGACAGTTTAAATGTTTTGTTGATTGATTAATTTATCAAAGAGGATTTTCTTATCAAATTCAACTCTTTTTTTATGGTAACGATCTATTACTTTGTCAGATGCAATGAACAAGCTTTGATGTGGACAGCGCAAAACAAAAGAATTATAATTATCACTATGTAAAGTACAGTGAGCATGCTCCGATATGGACTGTGCTGTAAAAATGGAATTCATGTCACAATGATGAAATACTGGATGCCCCATCCTGATGCATTCATTAAAAGATTTTTGTCTTGCAATCTCAAAGTAGTTAACTTTGTAAAAGTTGTAAAAAAAAAGCGAAGAGAAACCCTTACTCTGTAGATAATGATGATGTACTGAAAAATGATGAAATCAACCATCGTCTTGTAGGTTACGCATATCACAGTAATGAAGGAGACAGAGATAACTGAACAAACAAGAATGTAACATTAAGTACTGTTATTTTGGGAGTGGAACATATGTATAGTGGTATTATGAAATCTAAAACAAAAGAATATGCATCCTTTTGAAGTCAGTTCTGTTTATAATCATGACATGTTTAAAAACAAATAGAGTAGAACTGGTGGTGTGTGCACATTGTCATAAGACTATACGGTGCACACAGTGGTAAAATATTTTGAGGTAGGAAATGAAAACAAGATTATCTTGCTTGTTCAAAGACTTATGAAAACAGGATTATCTTGCTTGTTCAAAGACTGTTGATAGTGAATCTTCATTCCTTGTGCATGACATTAGTTGTTCATGAATTTTTCATGACAGTAATTTCTGGATAACACAAGATTACCATTTACATAGTGATGTGTATTTTCAACATAGCATAACATATATTCACTGCAAATAGACTAAAGTCAGCATGGCCAGTGCTAAGACATACAGCTGAGTCTTGCAGAGAGAGGAAATGCCGTCTTGATTAAATGGGTGTCACAGTGGTATACGTGAAAATTAAACGAATGTTAATGTTTTTGTAAGAGTAAAAATAAATAATGATAATCTAAATCAATCAAGTGTATGTATAGAATGATTAGTGCAGCTTTTTCTTCTGTTTCAGAAATACTTGGATTCTTCAGGGAATCAGTTCAAGCTCTTTGTGTGAACAATTTGATATGAGAACCAGAACTGCTGTCAGCAAAACTTAATCTTCATGATGATTTTGCTAAGTATCATACTTATCATGTCTCAGTCGTTTTATTTATACAACTTCGTTAAGTCACTTTATTTATGTGACTTGATCCTTACTTGGCTCAGTTTTTCATAAGTAATCATCTACAGTTTGGCTTCTGTATGAGGCCCCTACAGGATAAATGTTGGTTGTGTGGTTGACTTTGTGTCTTGTATGAGTGGTGTTTTGGTCATGTAGTGTGTCCGTAGATTGCAGGAGACCGTATAGAGTTTTTAGTGATGTTTGACCCTAGATGACCTCCAGTGCTTCACAGATGTGTCCACCTGAATTGTAACTTTAAGTGGTTAGAATTTTTGCTCCTTCATGAAAACTGATATCCTGTATCTTGTACAGGTTCTCCTACTGCAAAAACCAGAAGAAAAAAAAAAGAATTAGAACGTGTATTTAATACAACCAGTCAAGACAGGCGCAAATTTCGGCCAACTGGCTTTTGTCAAGCGTAGACATAAGATCACAAACGAACAAACACCAAATACAAAAATTAGGAGAAAAAGACTGAAATTTTTCTTACTGTACAAAGCAGCAGGGAAGATTCAGTTTTTTCTTCTAATTTTTGTATTTGGTGTGTGTTCGTTTGTGATCTTACGTCTACACTTGACAAAGGCCAGTTGGCCGGAAATTGGCGCCTATCTTGTCTGGTTGTATTAAATATGTGTTCTATTTTTGTGTGTGTGTGTGTTTTCTGGTTCCTCTTTGCTTGAATGCGGGCATTCACACTTGTTTTGGATCTCCCACTGCAGTTAGTATGGTCAGTGTGGTGTTTTGGTTTCCTTCACAATTATACAATGTGCACCCAATACTTGTCCAGATGAAGTCCTTACAAACAGATTGAAATATCAAAACCAACTCTGCAAGGAACTGAGCCCGATTAGGATCCAGTCACTTCACACTGTGCAGCTCAGTTGGTGTCAGTTAACAAGCACGCATCCTTTTTGTTATAACAACAGAGCTTGAAAGGAGCCATTTCAGAACTGTGTACATGCATTGTCATACACAGTTTGACCCTTTTCACTCCCACAGCCTACTTGACCAGTTTCCAGCAAGAAGCTAGTGACAGGGTGTGGAGGTGAAAGGGTTTAAATAATGAAATAGCTTTTCCCAGACCCTTTAAAAAGGCTGAAATCCTGTTGGAAAATTCAGATTCTTGATTGAGCAAGAGGTTTGACCAAACTTTGATTAAAATCCATCTGAACAGTTGACATTGCAAGTCATCTTGCTTCACATAAAAGCTCATGCCAAATTCAGTTCAAATTTCATTCCTTCCTGATCAGTTTCCTTGGTATACCCAAACTGATGGAATTTTACATGAAGGCCCTCCAAAAAGATATCCTCGACAATTCCTTTCTTGGGCCAGATAATCATCCTCCACTAAAAACGCCTATTCACCAGCTTGGTTTAATCCTTTCAGTTTGGTCTGGCCCTTTCACTTCATCAGCTCTGCTGTGGGGATACCACAGGCTCTTTCAGTATGAATATGCAAGTTTTCCCTCCTTCCATCTGTGCTAGAAATTTATTTCTGTCACTCTCGTTGTTTCTGACTTGCTTCCTTGTTTTCTGTCATCACTTCCTTTCTTGTTTTCTGCCGTACTGACTTATTCACCTTGTATTTTCCATAAAGCCGTACATAGTTTCTATTAAGATTGATAACTGGGTATAGGCCATTAGTTTTGTTTCTGTATTTAGTTATATTTATGCAGTAGTATTCAAGTATGTTTTTCAATATTCCTCTCATGATGAATGTGGTAAAGTGGCCAATGCCTGAGGCAGATCCTTAAATTATTTGTGTGAATACAGTGGTAGGTGCTCGCAATTTTCCCTTGTAGGTTTTCTTTTTACCAGAGCCATCATGTGTTTAGACGCGTGTCTTTTGTTTCAGATGCTTCTAGTCTTGATATGATTCTTAGCAGTTGGCTAGGCTTTAAACACTTATCAGGATAATAATTCATTCCTTCATTCTTCAGGGTGAGAGATGAAATGGCAAATCTCTTCTCTCCCTGCCTTTCTAAAAGGCTAATATGCGAGGAGAGGTAGGGTGCAGCAAGAAACATGCACTTTCAATCTTCAGTTTTGAATTAACTGTTTTCGGCGATGTGTTGGACTACCACTATATACTTATCTGTTTTATTTATTCATTTATTGCTGAAATATATTTGACAATAAATAATCAGTTTGGCTATCTGATCTGTCTGCACTCGGCTTGTTACTATGGTTTTATGTTATACTGTAGAAAAAATATATGCTAGCATGTTTGTATGAAGATTTTATTTACTTTCATCTTGTGAAATGTTTTATAAAAGTCTACATCCATGTGATATATGCACTGCTGTGTGTAACCAAAAGTACTGTTTACAACAATTTACATGATGCATGTATTCATTAAGAGTAGCATTTGTATTAGTTTTTACTAAGACCTGAAGGCATAATTTTGCTATTTGAAGTAGCAGAAGAAAATGCATTTCAACACAGAATCCATTGTGCATTTCTGTACAGAATCCATTAGAAATTGTGTCCCATGTAAAATTATGCATTGTGTCCCATGTAAAATGATGCAAGTACTGTTTCACCATCTTCAAGGCTTCTCTGAGTTTGTTATTGGCGGTATAAGTCTCTGTGACCAAGTTGTTCATGTTTGGTCATATGATTTTGTGTCTTGTGTCTTTGCATTGTTCTCTCATTGCTCTTAACCTATTCACTCTCTCACCCAATCCACCATCTTAATATAGGAAGTTGGTGGGTAGGTTGAGAGAGAAAAAAGGTTAACTCTTTCATCGTGGGAAAATGGTTTTCTGTTCTGAAGGATTCTTACTTTTCTTTCCTGGAGGTGGAAAACCAGGCAGAACAAACATGTTCCTTCTTTCCTGCGGCACAGTAAATTGTTCTCGCAGTATTCGCCTTGAAGTTCACACCAGTCGCTTCATCACTGCATGTCATCAATACTTGACCAGGTCAGTGATGGGGCACTGGTTATCTGTTAGCTATAGTTTAGGAATAGGAGAGGTGAGATGGAAGGAAGCAGGCATGATGAGGGAACAGGCATGATGACATGACATCATGCAAGCATAATAATATATATTCTGGAGGAGACGCGCCTGAACGAGGGATGGCATCATAATGGACCATGACAAATCAAGAGTCAGTCAAAGGATACTGCACCATATCAGACCATGTTTTACTAGTTAGATCAGAGAGCATGCCATTTAATATCAACATTGCCCAAGTATATGCACCAACATCCACAAGTACTGAGGAAATGGACAGCTTCTATCTAGAGTTAGAGACAGCCAAAGCTCAATGTAAATCACAGGATGTTAAGTGGTAACGGGAGGTTTCAGTGCTAAAATGGGACAGGAAATAGTAGTACTGGGCATGCAAAACAAAAGGGGAAAGTAACTTATAGAGTGGGCACAAGTGAATTAGTTGAGTGGGCACAAGTAAATGAATTGATAATAGGAAACACTTGGTTCAATGAAGCTATGGAAGCTTGGCTAGAAACAAAGTGAAAATTGCTTTCCATGCATATGTTGTTGAACTCTTCAATTTTTTTTCTTCCACACAAGCAAATGATAGAACTGACAGATTTTGATTTCACGGAACTCTGCAAATTCAAGGAAGAGCCCTTCTCCTGATTACTACAGAAATGATTGAGGTTCTAGATGAATTTGGTACTGAAAAAGTAACAGTCCTCTGAAATGAAATTTATGACACCAGAAAAATCCCTAAAGATATGTCAAAATCACTTTTCATTGCACTTCCAAAGACAGCAGGGGCTATAAAATGCGAACTCCGTCATACAGCCTGATGCCCAGTGGTCTGGCCGTTTTGCTGTGTATTCATTGTCACACTGTCAAAAGAGATGATGAAGAATTGAATTTTAAAAACAGAGGTTTTTTCTATGGGGTAAACAGGCTGGGATGTTTAAAGTGTACAGTGTTTTGTGGAAGACTTTTGAAAGGAATTTTTCAGATGTTTTTCATCAATCCCTCTAGTAGCAGTGGCAGCATGATTTTTCTCTTTTATGTGGTGATTTCCCATCACCATTTGATAAGTCGTAAAGATCCATCTGTTGTAATCATTTGCAGTAATACTTTTTTGATGAATATTTTCTCTGGTCTTCAGTTGTTGTGTTGATGGTACACATTCTGTGGAAGAGGGCTGTGCCCACCAATTATCTGTGTGCTAAGTAATGACTGGACTCAAAATTCATGTATTGGTCTGTGAGTGGATTTGCAGTAGACTGTCATTTTAGTGGTGCCATACAAGATGTGCTCCAAAGCATCCAAAAATATCAGCTGTTCTTCCTCATCTGCGTCCACTGTTACTTTCAGATGTTGAAATATGAAGTTACTTTACATGATTTTAGACTGTTCTGTTTTGCAACTATGTTGAGAAAGTATCATCTATACCTGTACCAAATTTGAAGGGCACAAGAACAAAAGTGGACATCTTTCTTTTCAAATTCTTCTATTACCAAATTGGCTATGAGGGTTAAGACCAGTGATCTGAAGTCTGTTCCCTTGGTAGAAGAACCCAAGTATATGAAGTAGGTGGTATTTACTTAAGCATCAACTTTAATAGCTATAGTAATTGTTCGGTGTTGGCAGTTTTTTTCTTTCTTATGACGTATCTTTTTTGACGACCAGTATTGCTTCGTCGGCTGGGATGATTCTGAACTGAGCTTCAACGTACCAAACCAGTCTCTATCCTAGTACGACTTCTAAAGAGGATATGTTAGGGGCAAATTTATTACTGCACTGTGTGAAGTGTTATGATGGTAATCCTTCATACTGACTTAATATGGGCCAGATGTTCGGAGGCTGGGTAAGTAAAACTGCCTGTGCACGTGATGACATGTCCAAGTAGAGCAATTTTCTTGTGTATGTTTGCAGTCTGTAGAATATGTACCATCAACACAACTGAAGACCAGGCAAAAGCATTATTGAAAATGGTCACAACTGTTGGATCTTCAGTCTACCAAGTCCCAAAAGTCAACTGGGATCCACCGCAGTAGAGTGAAAGGTCATGCCGCAGCTACTGCCATATGCATACAGGGCTGTCCACAGAAACTGATGAAAGCATTTTAAAAAAATTCCAAGGAAAAATCTACCACAAAACAAGCTCCAAACCTGTCCACCCTATAGAGAAAACTCTTTGATAAAAACAATCAGTTGTTTATCATATTTCCTATGATAATGCGACAATAAAGACACCAGTGAAACGGCTGGAGCACTGGGCATCAGAATGGAACACCAAATCAGAGAGGGAACATTGCAGAGACTGGTCACAGAATATCCAAAATATGTTTACAAAGCAGCGCTTACATCATATGACAAGCAACACAAGTTTCAGCAGCTCAACGCTATCAAATCATCGTACAATGGCCGAAGAGATCTATGGGGCAAAAAAATGCAAGAGACCAGAAGAACACAACAACAAACAAACACTGCAAATGTAATGATTACTTATGGTGTTTCATACGAAAATGAATCAACATAAAACTGAATAAACATTGGGAATGACATTGTTTATGTACACATGTGAATGACTGCAAAAAGAGTGCCAAGAGAACGGAAATCCAGCCAGTCAGCCAGCCAGTGCAACAAACCGACAAATTAACAGCAAACAAGCAAAACTGAAGAAAAGCCACCAGCAACATATCATAGTATGTAAATAATACATGAATGATACAAACTCCAATCAACATGAATCTGAGCAAACATCCACCATGGAGAATAACAATTATTAAAACATTCAAACTCCAATTGTGGGGTATGCATGCAAGGTGTTCCCACATTTCCACAAGCTATGAAACACTGACATAGCTTACATGATCTTTAAATGTGCATATTTCTTTTTGTTTGTTTGTTTGTTATTTATTCTAATGCCTATTCACTCAAAGCATTTTAAACAAACATGCATATTTGATGTAACATGCATGTTTGATGCATTGTATGTGCGTACACACAGAGGGAGCTCAGGCACCAGCAGCTCTGCACACATGCTAAGCTGAGAAATTGGGAAAATTTCCATCCTTTATCACCAGGCAGTACCCATCCAAGCCAGTCTGAACTCTGATTTTCCAACCGGAAGACCAGTGTCCTAAACACTCAACTGTTGCGCCCATGTCATAATAGTGATGTACAGAACTGCTTTGTCTTTTGAAAACAATGTACATGGTTAAAATCCTTTCATATTCTGAAAATACAACATAGTATAAATCTCCTGATAATCGCTTGAAAAGTTTTGTCAAGAGTGTTTCTTTCATTTGGTGTCACAGAGATTGCAAAATGGATCAGACATGTTTAAAAGTACATATTTACAACTTTTCCTGGTCCATGTCTCCATCTACCTCTGATGCTATTTCATAATATCTTACAAACACACCTGAAAAATAGATCTTTCTCTCTTTTAATTTAAAACTCAGAGAAAGATAAAATGACGAAAAGAAAGAGGCACAAATCAATTAAATTTGAAGTTTAAATGATCTGAGAAAGCAGTATTAAATCCTGAGCTATGAGCTTTGAAAATGGGAGCCTTTGCTACTCACTCAAGATTTGGACTGTCCGGGTTCACATGTAGTAGCTTTATATATGTCATATATGTCTCAGCTTAGCATGTGTGCAGAGCTGCTGGTGCCTGAGCTCCCTCTGTGTGTACGCACATACAATGCATCAAACATGCATGTTACATCAAATATGCATGTTTGTTTAAAATGCTTTGAGTGAATAGGCATTAGAATAAATAACAAACAAACAAACAAAAAGAAATATGCACATTTAAAGATCATGTAAGCTATGTCAGTGTTTCATAGCTTGTGGAAATGTGGGAACACCTTGCATGCATACCCCACAATTGGAGTTTGAATGTTTTATATATGTTCTGGCTCTTAGTCTGTGTGCGATGCTTAGGGCTCTTGTGAGTTGATGTTCACTGAACAACTATTCTTTTAGAACACTTTCATCAAATCAAATACTTTTTCTGGTTAAGAAAAAATTCCATTACAGTTTTGCATCTCTTACAAATGCTAAATACTACACTACATGTATAATTGTATCACTGGTTAATCTCAACCAAACCAATAGGCTTCTCTGTGTGTGTGTGTGTGTGTGTGTGTGTGTGTGTGTGTATGTGTGTGTGTGTGTGTGTCCGAGTAAAATTTGTGTGCATGTACCTTGTGTACATGTATGTGTGCATATATACATGTGTGTATGTATGCGCATGTGCATACATGCGAATTATGAGCCAATCCTTAAAACATTTTGGTAACTGCTGGACTACAAACTGCAACCTGACAACAAAATCATCTAGAGTCTGGCTGGTATTCCACCAGCCACCACAATGGTCTCCCCTGTCATGTAGGATGCATCATCTGACACCATGAAGGATACCACTCCCGCACAGTCTTCTGGCACTCCAAGCCTGTAACCAATTACAGTTTAAAACATACTTATATGGCATCACACAAAATCTTCAGTAAATAAAATGAAATGGTTCTACTTGGTCCACATACTGATATTTTTGCAAGTGAAACATGTTACATTTAACTTCAAAATCAAATTTCACCAATAACTCGTCCCCAAATACTGCAAAATATTGTTAACACACACTCTCTCTCTTTTTTTTTTTCCACACACACAAACACACTATGCACATATATGCACACATACAAGCAAAATGAACGTAGTTTTTGCAAAATCTGTTTCTGAGGTCTTGAATAAATTAACCTGTTGACTGCTGACATTTTGTGAGGTCTGATGTTTTCTATATGCCTAGGAAAAATGTTACATCATTACCGTGTACACTAAATCTACTTGAGCTTCCATGTTTGTGGGAATCCATGCATGAAATTAAGATGTATAAGGCAAAAATAAGTGGTACTTTTGGATTATTTGTTTAGTAATTTGTTGAAATTTTCACACACACACACACACACAACACACACACACACACACACACACACACACAACATCTCTCTCTCTCTCTCTCTCTGTCTTTCCATCTTAAGTACTGTTACATACCTGTGCATAGGTATTTTATCTAATGTTGCATCCAACAGAGACTCATTCTGCCAGAACTGGAAAAAAAAATCATATTTACTTAGTGGCCTGATAAAATAGACACCCTTAAACAAGAAGAGGATTGGATTAATCCTTATTCATCTTTAAAACTTTCACACACAAAAACTGAAAGAATATACAGAATTTACTGAAGAATTACACTTGCTCTTACTGTTATACCAATTGTATTAGATGTTCAGTAACAATATGACACTGAAAACTGATGTGATAAATTATTGAATATTGTGGGCTGATGACATGAGTATATTCAATCTTTTTACATTGTACACATTTCTGTTTTGGAAAAAAAAAAGACTCATAGCAAGGGCAAAAAAATTAAGGGAAAAAAACAAACAGAAAGAAAAGTCCTCCCAAACAACAATTTGTACAGTTTGTTGCTGGTTTAACAGTAAAGATGTACAGTTTGTTGCTGGTTTAACAGTAAAGTTGCACAGTTTGTTATTGGTTAACAGTAGAGTTGTACAGTTTGTTGTTGTTTAACAGTAAAGTTGTACAGTTTGTTCTTAGCTTAACAGTAAAGTTGTACAGTTTGTTGCTGGTTTAACCTTATAGATCACATCCTGACAGGCAAGATCAACTCGAACTTCCAACATACATAAGTTTACCATTTCCATGCACATTTTTTACCACACAAAATGTATCCTGTAGAATACGGTAGATAAGGTAAGATAGTTTACCATTTGTCTGCAGGTATGTTACAAAACAAAATGTATCCTTCATAAGGTACAAAAGATAAGACATGTAAAGATTTTCCCATACCCCTGAGATTGTATGAGAGTGAAGTAGAACAGACTTCATCTTTTCTAGGGATCAACACCATAATGGGCATCTCCTCTGCTCCGCTTTATTACATTCCTTAACCTTCACAGAAGGTCAAAAACCCATTCACAGCTAGTTAGGCTGAAGACCCCCATGAACAACGTTTAACTCTGATGAGATTCACACTTGGCAATTAGACTGGAAGGCAATGTTCTATCTTTACACCATACTATACTATACTATTTGATGTGTCATTCAAAACAATTCCAATCATTTTAAATGCAGTCTTTGTAATAAGTAAGACCAAGAGACGTTTCACCATCAGGCAAGTTTCTGAAGAATTTTTTGTGTGACTGATGAGCGATTTAAGTTTGGGTTGAGCCCATTAAATCTTACATACATATACATATGAATGACCACCTACACGCGTTGATGAGCTTGCTGGTAGTCCTAGCAAAGATGCATATGTGAAAAGTTTTTTTTTTCCCCATGCACAATACACCAGTATCTTGTTGCTCTGTGATGTCTTACATTTTTTTTTTTTTTTTTGGTAACTGGAATATGTAGGCCTACCACAGCACCACTGCAATAACCAGATCCATAGTGTTTCAAAACAGAAGAAAAAAAACACCTCCCGCTCCCCTCCAAGAGAGTGAATGCATGAATACACAGTATATACTGCTATAGACACTCAACATCACGAACACTTACAGATTTGCTAAAGTTAGTCTTAACGAGTCCAGGAGCCAGGCAATTGACACGGATGTTTCTGGAAGCAAGTTCAGGTACAAGAGCCTTTGTGAGTCCCAGCAAGGTCGTTTTGCTGATGGAATAGGCCGCTATCAACTGGACATAGAAAGAATGCATGTCTGTGCAGTCTGACAGGAAGGCAATAGCTCTACTGCTATACCAAATAGACTAGCTATATATAAATGTACCTTTTTTTTTTTAAAATTAAGATTGTCTCATATCAACCAGAAAGAGATGTTCGTCTGTGAAAAATTGCGCTAGTTAGTTAAGCTGTTCTTGAACAGACCTTTACTAAATTTGGGTCAAATTGGTCAACCAATGATGACGTGCAAAATGCATAATTTTGGCAGTCAAGGTACCAAGGTTATGGTCACACAGAATCCCAAAAGTATCTAATAACAGTACAATTTCAAAAAGATTGTGAATGGACAGCACTTTCTCAAGAACTGATGAAAACATTTACATTCTTTTTTCACTGTTATGACAGTACCATCGTCCTCACTTCGTGACAAATTTTATTTATGTTATCTGATGCTTTTTCAAGGTTGCAGTGACTTTGAAAATTACAAAATCAGGATAACCTGCCTGCATTACAGCACCATATCACATGTTCCACAGACAACCACTTTCTTAGTAGGGAACACTCACCAAGAAGTTATGGAATGTGTTTTTGATACAGTGAAAATATCTGATAGTTTTTGATTTACTGTACATGATATGAAATCATAGTTCACACCATCTCAAGAAATCACTTCATACAGTTTGTCATCAACTCAAAAGACACGAGTCACAGCCGAAAGAGAACAAAAGCTAAAAAGCACTTGCTGTAATCTGTTAATGCAATGCAGGGTCAAACTTGAAATAGTTGCCTCCTGTGTAAGCCTGATGGTAGCTTTCACATCGGTGTTCCCCACAGCAAGCTCCATTACCTCCCACTCAAACACATAATGCCACCCTGAAAAAGCATGCTGAAAACTAGGATAAATTCATAATCCTGTACTGTAAACGAAAGACAACGATGACCTTTAGTGAAATCTGCATCAGCAAAAGGGAAGACAGAAGTCACACCAGCCTAAAGTACACAGTTTTTTGATAGTTCACCTGAGTGTTGGGGAGGTGTATGTCTGGATCAAAACAAAGTTAAAATATCCACCAGACTTGCGCAAGAGACAAAAATCAGCAGACAAAAATCAGCACATGATTTACCCGAACTACATGCAATGGACATGGATTATCTGGAACTAAACGCTATGTACATGTACATGAAATATCTGGAACTACATGTTACATTTTTTTAACCTTCAGATTTTACTGCATAAAGTTACTCATACATCCTCATTAAATCAAAAAACACCACTGCCTTTAGTTGTAAAACAATGAGAGATCTGGTAGATCAGAAACCTTAGACCTGTCAAAGAAATCTGGTATTGGTGTGTAAATAGAAATATCACAATCAGCTGTGCACACTGCAGGGGCTAATAATGAGCAAGCAGACAAGCTGTCTCAAAATAATCATCTAGATATTGAACGGAAACTGGATTAACACTTACGACAGGAGGAACTCACATTACTGACTTTTTCAATTATCTCAACTTTCTTGCCTCAAGAATCAATTATTTACATTGTATGCCTCACTCTGACAGCCTGGGCCTTTTATGTTGTTGACTGTAGAAATGTTGCAACAGACAATTAGCTCCATGTTTAGCTCCTCCATATGTTTCATTTTCATTTCCTTGTTCCTTATTTTGCAGATTTTGATTCTTCCCTTGGATTGAAATGTGTTCCATATTATATTGTAAATGACACTCTGCACTGTACAAAAATGATGAAAAGAAGTTTAAGAAGAAAATGTGCACCTTCTACCGTTGTTTTGACAGAACCTGGTTGATCCACAGTAATCCAAGCAGCATGCAGAAATTTAGGGCGGGCCATAATGAAAAGCTAACTTGTTAAACACTTAAATATGAGTGTAACTGTCTCATAACACTGTAACATGATTTCTTTGGCTTGCAGATTATAAAAGCTATTTTCTAAATCTCTCATGGGCACTCATAATGCTGGTTTCATTAGGGAATGAAGCAGGATCATAAGAAACAAGGTGAGATTTACCTCAGAGGGTGAGTCTTGTTGAAAATTCTGATGAAGTTCTTGATGAAACTGGCAATGAGTGCACATGCTCTCCCTTACTGAATGCCCATCCATGGCGGACTAGAGGCTCTTACAATGTTTGTGCTAAACTAGTCACTGTTTCAGTGTTTGCCCTCACAATGACTGATGGCTGGTTTATCTCATGTGCATTCTTTGTCCGTTTCCTTCAGGAATTTGTCAGAATCTACATACAAGAAGCTCACCTACTATGGTAAGTCTCACTTTGTTCTTTATGATCATTACTATTCTTAACAGTTTGTACAAGCTCCTCAAAAGCTGCCTTTGCTTTCATCAGTTCATAAAAAAAAAAAACGCAAGACAGTCAAGATGATCAAATCATACTCAAAATAACAAGATCATCAAACCATACTAACAATCTCATTTTTCCAGATCCATTCTAAATGCTTAATTGCATCGCTTGTGTGTGGTCTGTCTGTCTTACTGTGACTGTTAATTGTTCAGTTTGTTCATGTGTATATTTGTTCATTGTCTGCTCACTTTCTTCCTTCTGTGAGTTAATTTGCCTTGTTGAATTTTCAGGGGAAGACACAATATACTGTATTTTTCTGTATATTGAGTTGTTGTCAGTTGTTACAGTTTATTTGTTTGTGTGTTTACACATAGCCTACTCATTCTCTCAAACTGAATGTATTAATAATCTTGGAGAAATCTTCAGAAGATAAAACACAACAAGAAACCAAAAGCATTAAAAACACATCTCATACCCCGGCAGGAGAAAAGCTTGCAACAGAGCCAACCAGTACAATGCTGCCACCTCTGGAAAATACAATTTACTTTGTGAAAGTGCAAACAAAACAGAGACTATGGAAAAGGAAGAGAGAGAAAGAGAACAGAAACAAACAAACAAAACAAAACAAAAACAAAAAGAACAACTATACACAAGAACACATATGTATTTACAAGACAGTAGATTAAGCAAACAAATGCTGGTTTCATCCATTTAATGCCCAGGCAAGGAGTATATTACCACACATGTAAAATTGTATGGTTTATCCCAAATTTCTGATGTACAAGCAAAACACTACACAAGATCAGAAAACTGCGTCAAAACGTGTACGTTTCCACACAATAGTGGCATGCTTGTTTTGTGAATTTGCAGATGGTATAGTATTTGAATTCTGTTCAATTCTCTCTCTAACAAAGAAAAGATCTTCAAAGAAAAATCTTAATCTTTAATGAATGTAATCAGTAAAATGTGTTTTCAAAACAAACAAAGGAACAAAAGAAAAATGTGTTTTCAAAACAAACAAACAAAAACATAAAACGATTTGTACGCCAGTGCACTGGTACTGTCTTTATGGAAGGAAGCAAGATCAAAACAAACCTTTGGTGTTTTCAACGTCCATGGTGGACTATCTGGAAATTTCGAGAAGTCGTTAACAACTGCTAAATTTATATCTGCCTTTTCCACAAAGGAAGGGATTCACAGCCCCAAAGGAGGAGTCACTTTCGGATGTTTTTCAAAGCCACTTTCAAATCTGGGGTTGAAGACACAGTCATTAGCTGGGTTTTCCAGTTCAGAGAACAATTTCAAACAGAAATTTAAGCTTAGTTTCAGTCTACGGTTGGTCAGGGAGGGCTCCCCTGCCTCTGCATACAAACTATACACAGTAGTTGTTCTGAATGCACCAAGACATAGGCGCAGCCCTTGCTGGTGAAAGGGATCCAGTGCCTTTAGGTACGACACTCTCGCAGACCCATGTACTAAGCAGCCATAGTCCAGTTTAGAGTGAATTAAAGCTCTGTACAGGTGTAGTAGCGTTTTCTTGTCGGCACCCCAGTCTGTATGAGCTACAACTCGAAGAATATTCAGAGCTTTCTGGCACGATGTCTTCAGATATTGGATATGACTGAGAAAGTTCAACTTTTCATAAAAAATCATGCCCAGAAATTTAGCTTCTTTTACAGCTGGAATGATGCACTTTCCCAGACGAATTTCTGGAGCAGCAAAGAATTTTTGCAGGTTGTGAAAGTGAATACACTGTGTTTTGGTTGTGGAAAAAGTACAGCCGTTTGTCTCTGCCCACTGCTGGATCCTCTCTACACACAGCTGCAGCCGCCGCTGAATGCCTGCACAGAAGCTTCCACTTGCTTTTGTAAACTGCAAAATCGTCCACAAACAGGGAACAGTCCGAGCCCTGCTGTACTGATTTGACTATGTTGTTGATCTTGATACTGAACAGTGCAGGAGAGAGAATGCTCCCTTGTGGTACACCCAGCTTTTGCTCATGGATATCCAACAGAGTAGTACCAACCCGCACTTGAAACTGTCAATCGGCCACAAACTTTTGGATAAACATAGGTAGGTGACCCCGAAAACCCAATTCGTGTAGATCCATAAGAATTCCTGATTTCCAGGTGGTATCATAGGCTTTCTCTAAATCAAAGAAGATAGCCACATGCTGTTTCTTCAAAAATGCATTACGGATAGTCGCCGCAAGATGATTTAAAGGATTTACTAAGGAATGGTGCTTGCGAAAACTGCATTGTTCTTTAGCCACGATGCCATCATTCTCCAGTTTCCACATCAGTCTCTCATTGACCATTTTCTCCATCACTTTGCAAAGACAACTGGTTAGAGTTATTGGCCAGTAATTGGATGGATTGGATAGATCTTTTCCAGGTTTAGGTATAGGGACGATCAGGGCTTTCCGCCATGAGGGAGGAAAGAATCTTGTCCTCCATATGTAATTGTACACTTTCAACAGCATTTCCAAACACTTTTCTGGGAGATGCTTCACCAGTTTATAATGAACTTCATCTAAGCCAGGAGAAGAGTCAGAGCAAGTCACAAGAGCATCTTTTAATTCTCCTAATGTCAGTGGAAGATTGTACTCTTCCGTGTCATCAGAGACGAAGTTACAAGCTCTCTTTTCTTTCACCGATTTGCGTTTCCGAAAGACCGCCGATTTATTGGCTGAGGAAGAGTTCTTTTCGATGGTCGACGCCAACATATTAGAGATGGCTTTTTCATCAGTAATCAGACAATCTGACCCTTTCAGATGGTGAACAGAGGGACAGGTGTTTTTCCCTTTAATTTGTTTGATAATTTTCCAGACTTTTTTTTTAGGGGTTCGGGATGTCAGTTTCAAGCAAAAGTTTCTCCAGAACTGTTATTTCTTTTAAAGACGTATCTTGACTTTGCTCACAGGTTTTGATGAGCCCGAACATTGTCCGCCGATGGATTTTGAAACACGCGACGCTGAGCTTTCTTGCGTTCTTGTTTTATCTGTTTACATTCTGAAGTAAACCATGGTGTTTTAGGCATGTGCGCTTTCTTTGACGATGTGGGAATTGCTTGTTTGGCACAGCTCAGGATGATCTGCGTTAGAGTGTCTACTGGATCATCACTCTGCAGGACCCTTTCTTCCTTCAAATCGCTCCGGACAGCCCTCTCGAACAAATCCCAGTCAGCCCTGCGAAAAACCAAGCACTCCAGTAGAAACTCATGTCCAAAGAATGGATTTGTTAAGACAACTGGAAGATGGTCACTTCCATGCAGATCATCCAGAACTTTCCACTCATAGTCCAAAACCAGTGAAGCATCACACACTGATAGATCCAAACAGGAAAGTGTACCATTTGCAGGATGAATATATGTCAGAGATCCATCGTTTAGACAGCATAAGTTTAAATCAGAGAAGACGTCTTCCAGCAAGAGACCTCGCGCTGAAGCATCTTCACTACCCCAAAGCGGGGAATGGCCATTCAAATCGCCCAACAACGAAAAAGGTTTTGGAAGTGCCTCAATCAAATCAACCAGTTCTTCTTTTGTAACAGCAACAGATGGAGGGAGGTACACAGAGCAAATGGTTATTGTTTTCTTTAGTGATACTCTTGCCGCCACTGCTTGCAAACCGCTGTTCAGATTAATAGAACTAAACAAAACGGACCTGCGTAGCAGAAAACATACTCCACCTGTTACTCCTCCATCTTTAGGTTTTGCTGGTTTGGGAACAATGTTGAAATTCACTAGGGAAGAACTCTTTCCTTCATGTATTAACGTTTCTTGTAAAGCCACTACAGCAGGCTGCAGGTCACGGCAAAGTAGCTGGAGCTCCTCTAGACTGGAGTGGACAGCTCGTATGTTCCAATGGACTATACTCTGCATTATTAGCGGAATTACACAAGGCAATTCAGTCCATATCTGTTTCTTCATCCTCAGCTTGTAATGGAGCGTACTTATTTTCTATTTTTTTCCCCGCTTTTTTCAGGCGGTCAGACCTGAAGGCTGACCTGCCTGCAAGAAGTGCAGGCTTAGGCCCTTTAAGTGCTGGAGGAGAGTTCATTTCCACCAACATTACTTTTTGCTCTCTTCCACTTACTGTGGAGCTGCTCCTGGACAGCCGGGGCGGGAGGCGGGTTTACCAGGGAGACTGGGTTTCCCTGGGTTCCCAACATTGGCTGCTTTTGGCTGCTGAACAGCCTGGGAGGCAGCGAGTTTAACGCCCCCACTGAGGGCCTTTGTGTCTTGCATTGTTTCGAAATTTGACTTGTTCCAGGTTAGTTCTGTTTGACAGGCTATGGATATTTGACTGACTGTCTTGACTACTGATGCATAACTTTTTGTTGACGAGCTGCTGGCCTCCACCTATCTTTTGGCTTTGTGGAAAGTTTTTTTTTTTTCCGTTTTCAGTCGTATTGCTTGTTCTTTTTGCCATACGGGGCAACCTTCGGAGGACGATAGATGGTTACCTCCACAATTTATACCATTTGGTGGACTTTCACATCTCCCCTCATGTGCCTTTTTGGCGCACATGGCACACTTTTCAGCTTCCATACACCTGTCCTTGATGTGGCCAAACTTTTGACATTGGAAGCAGCGCATTGGTGACGGCACATACAAAGACACTTTCACTTTCAAGTATCCAATTTTCAGGTCTCGGGGTATACCAGGAGGGCAAAATGTAAGGAACAGCATGTTTGTTGGGATTCTTTCAGACCCTTTTCGGAACATGGTCCGGCGTACCTCTACAACACCCTGGCTTTTCAGTTCCGTCCAGATCTCTCTTCCAACATTCCTCTCAGCTCAGAGCACCTTATGACTCTTTTGCTGCTGTTCAGTCCTTTGTGTGGTGTGACTTATTGTGCGGTCAACAAGTAGCGATGCTCTAAGCAGGCGATCTGACTGCATGTTGTCCTTGCACTCCACAAGGTAATCTCTGTTTCTCAGCTTTTTGATTGTTTTGGGGTTTCCTATCAGGGCTTTAAATCCCTTCTGTATGGCAAAGGGACTCAGATTCCAGATTGGTTTTTCTTCGGCAATGCCGGTCACCACTTACCACGCTGCCCAAAAACCTGTTTCCTGTCTTGTTTCTTGCTCGGAATCCGAGTCATATTCATTGTCTCTTTTTCTTTTTTGTTTGTTGTGTTTAGACATGAGCGTAGGCTCAGCGATGGCAAAAATGTCTCAATCACCCCAGGACAGCTGCCGTACTGGGGAAGGGACAATGGATGGCCAATCTCTTGGCGTCCGTCCGCCTGAACCATCCCGCATGAAACCAGACAGTGTACTTTAACGACTGACTATCGCACAGACACTCATCCCCTCACCAAGTGCCTCAAACCTGAGATTACGGGTTGTTTACGGCAACCACTCGTGAACATGACAATGGGTATGAAGAAAATGGAGATGAGGGTGGGATCACGCTTTGTGTCATCCCTCCCCCTTGACCTGTCCAATAAGGGTAACCCTACCAGGGGCATTATTTTATATGCTGTTTAGAATCCAGTCCATGTCAACTGCCTTGGTTATCGGGACTGTCATAGAAAAAACACAAAGCTTTCTAACAAGTAGCCCCCCCCGACCACGGCGGTCCCATCCGGGCGGATACAACTGGCAACATTATATCAATATCAATCCGCATGGCAGTCAAGTGGGTGAATATCAGACTTCCAATCAGAGGGTCCTGGGTTTGATCCACCTACATACCTCCACCTGGTGGGCAAAAGACGCAGATATTTCTGATCACCCATATCAACATGTGTGCAGACCTGCCAGCATCTACACCCCCTCTGTATGTATACACATGCACAAAATCAAATTAGCGTGTTAAAGAGTTTGCACGTCATGTCAGTTGCTGGGCTATGAAAACAGGAAAACACTCAGTGCGCATGCCCAGTAAAGGCGCAGACTGTGCAACAACACAGTGGAATGTGATCAGCTTTCCGTGCCCCATTAAAAAATCTGATTATGTGTAATGTGCAGTGAGTACAAATATGGCTGGAGAGCAGCCTACACAAAAGCATGAATAATAATAATAATATTAATATGAATAACAATGAAAATAATAATAATAATAACAACAATAATAATGATAACATAATAATAATGATAATGAAAATATCAACTAAAGGTTCCGAATTTAGAAATGATAAACTTTATTACTTCGTTGTTTACTGCATTGTTCATGTGTGGAATCTTGTTTTCAAACAAGGGTCCCTATCATGACAGAACATCGGTCATAGACGGATATTTGTAACAAGTTCCAAGAATGTGCCCTCATAACAGGTTTCACAGTAATTCAAGTAATGTGAAACTACAGACTGATGAACAGACAGACAGACAGACAAAGAGAAAGACTGACCATCACATGATTTACTTACTTAGGTTGTAGCTCCTCCTGAAATGGTGTAAAGCTTAAAGTACAGCAATTTCCAATTACGCATTTATAAAAACTTCATAAGCACTATTCACCAAAAATGTTTAGACAATTGCACTACAAATGGCATGCATATGAATGATAAGAGAAAACCTGCTCTAAACATTTTAAGAGATTTACGCAGAAACATGTAAAACAATGGGGAAGCAAGAGTTTATATAAAAATTAATTATCAATAAACATGTATGAAACTCACCCTCTCTTTTCCAAATAGGGGACAACCTCATGGCACAGGAAGAAGGTTGCCTTCACATTTGTATCAAAAATCTGGGGGGGCAAAATCAAACGCATTCTGGGTGGATGGTAGAAGAGAGCGATAGAAAAAACGAGAGAGGAATACATATGTCATACAAATAATAATAATGATATTTATAAGTCACCAAATCTTGATTCAAGAATCAAGTCAAGGCCCACACTCTCATCACTCACTTAAGCAATCACCATGAATGACAAAACCTCCGGGGCAAAAAAGCACACACAAACTTAGGGGGGAGGGGAAGACAGAAGGGCATGTGACCCAAGTTGTCATCCTCCCTTTGTCTTACATACACACACACACACGCACACACACACGCGCGCAAGATTCTAAGCAAGGGTAACTAAACCTGTTCGGCAAATGACCCTTGACCCAAGTTATCATATTCTCTGTCATACACACTCACATAGACATATACTTACACTGTTCCAACATATTCTCTTCCTTTTCCACAAGACTTCACAATATTTTCAGGCAATAGCAGCCAGGCAAATGCTCTGCTCTTCACGACTTTCAACTGCCATGTGATATTTTAGCATGCGCAGACCAAAAGGGACACGGGTTTGACTTGTTTTTCTGTCCCCTTCCAAAACAGGACAAAAAGTTCAGTTCAATTTTCCTGCTGAACTGAGGAGAAAAATCTAGGCCTCAACAGAAATGAACCCTCAAACCTTGAGTTTAGTTACTGGCAGGTGAATGTCTGAACCATTCCACCACTTTCCTCCTCACACACACACACACGCACACACACACACACACACACACACACACACACACACACAAACACACACACACACACACTCTCTCTCTCTCTCTCTCACACACACACACACTGCAACTTCCGGTCGATCCCCATCACATGCTCTGTCTTTATTTTGCCAAAAGCATTTTTAATTAAACCTTTCAAGATAGAATTAACTTTCCAACATGAAAGCAGGTGAATGTTCTTGACAATGCTTTTTCACAGATTGATATGCTTTTTATGATGTCAGTTCTCTTATGTGAGTTCGTCAAACACACAGGTGAGTTTTCAACTGTCAATCACATACATGTACACAAGACAGGCAAATCTGGAACCTTCTGCTTTGTGGGTATCTTTGGGAGAAGAAAAGGCTAAGGAATAAACCGTATATAAATCTGTATTTAAGTCCCTACAGTGGCTGGATGGTGCATCATGCCAACTTCTAGCATCTTCTGCAGCCAAGCTGATGCCAAATACATTCTTATGCATACCTCTGGACCATGTCAGCATGGCCAAAAGAGGATCTTTTTCTTTTCATACCATTTTTTTGTCACAGAGGAGTAAGGCTGTAAAACAGAGATCACATTACATTCTGATCAGATTTCTAAGAATGTGGACATTTCTATCCTTTTCTGCTCTAGCTTCCTCAGCCCTGCATAGGTGAACGAGAACATGCACTCACAAAGTTCTACAGGTGAGACTCAAACTTGTGTTGTCAGATTGGAAGCTAGGAGTTTATCACCACAATCACATCTTTTTCTGAAGTGAAATACTAATAAGAATAATATAATACTAGATCTCCCAGTAATTATTTGGCAGACTCCAAAAGCCTGCGAAAAAATTGCATGCACTGGCAAAATCTCAAAATGGGGAGGGGGAGGACTTATTCAGCTGACGCCACCAGAAAGATGGAAACATTATGATGGGCACTGAACAGGCCAGTTTTTAATGCTGTGGGCTGGGACTGAACTCAAGATATCAGATCATGAGTCTATGGTTCTATAAAAGAACCAACCAGCCTGCATAAATCATGGCCTGCCCCAAGGTTAAACCCACAACCCCTGCATTATGACCATGGTGCTCAAACACCTGAGATAATACCCACCAAGATTATTATTATTGTCACTGCATTCTTTATTGAAGGGCTAAATAGCTTAGCAACAAAGAAGAGAGCAACACATTAACAATCACATACCTTATCCCAAGCCTCTTCTGGTGTCTGGAAAGAAAAATACAGCAAACTTTTAAACTTCTGCTATAACAAGAAATGAAATTATATGAAAAGTATGTCTGCTTGATATGTTAACAATAACCTCTCTATCTCTCTCAGTGTGGACTCACAACAGGCAAGGACTGGATGTAAATAAAAGCATCAAAACAAATGTTTTCTCCTTATCTGTCTGTCTATCTGTATACCTGGTGGAGGAGAGAGAATTTCACTATTCATTAAAATAGCAATGACAATCTGTTTCTCTTGTATCTAATTACACACAACGTTTTTCAGGCAGAATAGGAGAATATTCTTCTATTCTACCTCTGTGCTTTTTCAACATTAAAAAAAAGGGTGCAGAAGATTAAGGACTTAAGGCTTATGGATCCCGCAACCTGCCAGGGTTGTACCTGTTGGGGTGCTGTACGGATGAACACATTACTTGTTGCCTCTATCTTTCATGGGAAGGGCAATCACTAGGATTGCAGCAACATTTTGCCCCATCTCTTAGGCAATATTGTCTGTCCTTTTCCTCCTCTGTCTGCCTCTTCTCGTTTTCCCTTGAACCATGCTGGATAAAAAGCCTCTGGATCTGGTTACGCAACCAAACCATCCAAACTTTCTATTCTTTATCATGGACAGTATGTCTCACAGCATCTCATGTTTTGTGATTTTTCTTTGAACTTCATGATTGGTAATGTGGTCAGTACAGAACAAGCTAAGCAGTCTTCTGAAGCTTACCATCTTGACTGCCTGAAACTTCTTTTGCTGTTCAACCATCTAAATCTACCACACATATGAACATGAAGAACATGATGGCAAGCAATAGCTACAATTTGGATCTGAGAGTGATGTGTTCATCTCTCCATGCTACTTTCTGTTTTGTCAGTGCTGCTGTTGTTTGAGCAGTCCTTGCAAGAATAGGAAATTTTCCTTCTAAAATTACGTTTAATCTAACATACTTACGTGGCTCACAAATGCAATAAGCGGCAGCGGTTTGCCAATTCTGCCTCGTAACAATAAAGTCCGAAGGGACAGTAACTCTGAGAGTATCCATGTCTTGCGCATGCGCATGTGCTCTTCCTCTTTTCAAGGAGACCTAGACTCTGACTGTGGATAGAAGGAATCAGGAAGGCGGGGAGGACGGGAAGGACTCTGCGTGAGCCACGGTAAGTATGTTAGATTAAACGTCATTTTAGAAGGAAAATTTCCTTTTAATTACACATACTATACCGTGGCTCACAAATGCAGAACAGCACTACCCGGATGGAGGGCTTACCTGGTTAATGCCTGGAGGAATGGCAGGAGTCAGGGTGTGTGGCTGAGATGGGGTGTTGAGCCACCACAGCGGAAGCGATACCCCTGGATCCGTCTTCGCGCAGACGGGAGACGTCGCGCAGGTAAAACTGAATGAACATGCCTGGGGAACGCCAGTACGCGGCGTCTAGGACGCCCTGGATGCTGGCATTGTGGGTGACTGCCAGCGAAGAAGCCCATGCTCTGATCTCATGGGGCCTTGGGGAGAAGACAGCTAACTCTGAGCTCGACCTGGCATACGCAGCCTTGATGACTTCCCTCAGCCATCGAGAGATGGACGTGTGTCTAATGTCCTTTCTATAGTTTTCGTTGGAAGAGAGAAAAAGGTGGCGCTGCTGCTGGCGAGAAGATTTCGTCCGCTTTCTGTACACTCGCAGGGCGCGAACGGGGCAGAGCGTGTGATCCGCGTCGTCCGGAGCGAGGATAGACGTGAGCGGATGGATGGGGATGGTCGGCGAGGGAGAACCTGGCGACTGGTTCTTGGCTAAGAATTCCGGGAGTAGGCAGAGAACATCGAGCCATCAGGTTCGAAAGCAACATCTCCGGGGAGACCACTAAGGGCGTGCACTCCGCTGCAGCGCCTCCCCGACGCGAGAGAGACGAGAAAGGCCGTCGTGAAGGAGAGGAACTTGAGAGAACACTCCCTGATGGGCTCGTAAGGGGGGAGTCTCAGGGATGAGAGGACGAGAAAGAGATCCCATGGAGTTGTTGTTCCGCTCTCCGAGACAGGGAGTGGGAGCGGGCGCCCCCTTGCTTGTTGATGTAACAAGCTACTGTGGTGTTGTCCGTATTGATACGGACATGTTTTCCCCTCAGAAAGGGGAGAAACTCCCTGAGTGCCTGAAAAACTGCCTCCAGTTCCAACATGTTGATGTGGCAGGGCATGAGTTCGATCGACCACCGACCTGCTGCTGTCAGCGTGCCCACATGGGCTCCCCACACGGAGGTGGATGCGTCCGTGAACAAGTCCTCCTGAGGAGGGGGCAGTGTGATAGGGACTCCCTGGGCTAGGCGTAACTGGGAGCGCCATTTGGTCACCGATGATGTGAACCAAGGACCCAGGTGGACCGGAATGTCCCACGGCTGAAGCGCCTGTGACCAACGCTTCCTGAATCCGCATTGGAATTGCCGCTTGAGGAGACGACCCAGTGGCACTAGGGGTGCCAGCGACTCCATAAGGCCCAGTAGGGAGGCCAGCTTCCTGGCCGGGGCGTGAAGCTGAGGGAGCAGTTGGGCTAGGAGGCCCTGAAGGCGCAGTAAGCGCTGGGGAGTCGGGGTCACCCTCCACTTGGATGTGTCGAAGGACATGCCCAGGAACTGGAACTGTTTGGAGGGCGTGAGGTCCGACTTCTCCTCGTTGCAGACAAAGCCCAGGTTGTGACAGTCGCAGGACCTGGGACGCTTGTTGTGCACACTGTTCCTTGGAGGAGGCGAGTAGAAGCCAATCGTCTAGATAGGCCTTGAGGCGGATGCCCTTCCCCCGAACATGCATGCACAGTTCCCTCGCCACCTTTGTGAACAGCCAAGGGGCGGGTGCCAGACCGAAAGGCAGTGCCCTGAATTGGAAGATCCGGTTCCTCCAGACGAATCTGAGGTACTTCCTGTCCCTGGGGTGAATAAGGAGGTGGAAGTATGCATCCTTGAGGTCGATGGATATCCCCCAGTCGTCCGGGTGCAAGGCATCGCGGATGGACATAGGGGTTTCCATACGGAAATGGAGGACGCGGAGGAACCGGTTTAGGGGGAGAGGTCCAGGACGGGCCTCCAGCCCCCCGAAGTTTTGGGGACCACAAAGATGCGGCCATAGAATCCCGGGGACGCACTGGAGGAAACCTCCTCCGTGGCCCCCTTGGCTAGCATCGAAAGAACCTCCTGGTCCAGGGCCTGCAAGGCCAAGCGGTCTTGAGGAAGTGCGAAAGCAGGGGGAGAGGGCGTGAGAGGGGCCTTCCTTGGGCCCCAAGGAAAGCGGAACCCCGACCTGATCACCCGCAGGGCCCACGGGCTGGCGGGCAGCCTCTCCCACGCATCGATGTGTTGGGAGAGACTGCTCACAGGATCGCCCGTGGGGGGGTGATGGCCTCAGGCCGGGGGTGAGTCATTGGGAGTTGGCCGGCTGACAGGGAGCCGGCCTGTGGGCCTTAGGCCAGGCAACCGCCGGCCCGAGTGCTGTTGTCTCTTCCTGTGCCCTTGGGGCCTGGAAGAGCCGCGAAACTTCGCCTGAGTGGGCCCATGGGATGGGTAGGCTGCTGGAGCCGGGCGCTTCACTGCAGGGCGAGAGGGTCTGGAATGGAGGGCAAGGTCCCTTTTAATATCAGCCTGGTGCTTCAGGATGGCCTGAACGTGGCTCCCGAAGAGAGAACCTGGCTGGACGGGTACCGCGCGCAAGGAGGCCTTGGCTGACGGTGAGCTGGCGACCGAGGATGCCGCGAGAATGGCATCCCGCCTCGCCATGACCGTGTTGAGGTACGTCCGGGCCCAGGCCTCTGTGGAGCATCTGAGCCCCTCTGCCATGGCCTGGATAAAGGCCACGATGGTGGCAGGGTCAGGTGCCTGGCGTACCGCGAATGACTCGTGGTCTGGGTCCTTAAGGGCTGCCGCCAGGCCGCCCAAGAAGGAATCCATCGCGGAGGCTGCCACCAGCCCCCGTCTCGCGTTCTCCTCCCATTCCGCCAAGCATCTCTCCGTGAGGGAGATGTGCTGCGGATGGGTCCGAGACCGATCGCTGACAAGGAGGAGGTCCTCCTGTGTGAGTGAGAGGGGAGCCTCAGGGATGGCCTCATGGGCCATGAAGGGCTTCCGCTGGAAGGGGAGCGGGGCCGGCTTCAGGAATTTCCTGAAGGGCATGGCTCTAGAATTTCAGATTTCATGTCTCTTGACTGATCATGGCATCAAGAAAAGAAGCATAAAAGTGAGAATGGAAGGGATTTCAATGAACAGAAGGCTGAAGCACTTCTGATCACTTTCTTTTTATATCTAAAAAAAACAACCTCTCATCTATTCCTTCACCATGTTTCCCTGCTTTTGAAATGTAAATAAAAACCACAGAGTCCAATAATATTTTACTCTAAAACCATGGGTATGTAAATTTTTTCTTGTTCCTAACTTTTCTAATTGCAAAAATAAAATCAAACATCACACATGCAAAAACACATGCATTACACATGCAAAAATACATAATACATGAGTACTTGCTCAGTTTCATAATGTGAGAGCATGTGTGTGTGTGTGTGTGTGTGTGTGTGTGTGTGTGTGTGTGTGTGAGAGAGAGAAAGAGAGAGAGAGAGAGTGTGTGTGGTGTGTGTGTGTGTGTGTGTGTGTGTGTGTGTGTGTGTGTGTGTGTGTGTGTGTACATGTACTCATATATCTGTGTGAATGTGCGCAATTGAAAGAGGACAAAGGAGTGGGGTGGAGGTATGCATGCATGAATGCATATTCACAAATATGAGTGGGGTGGGGGAATGCTTGCACAAATGGATATGTAGCAGAAAAGACAAACAAATATAAAATTTGAAGTTACTGATTCAATGCTCAACTCACATCAAGAAGAGAACCAAAATAAGGGTTTGCTGCAGCGTTAGACACCAGGATGTCAATGCCACCAAACTGTTTCACTGTCTGGAAAAAAACACAATAAACCCACTAAATATTCTCATAACATGATCAAGCCATTTAAACAATCTTTGCATTGTAATGAAGGCACTCAACTGATTTTCATCTTCTAGAACATTCCATCACATGACTTTTTGGCCAATGAGGTCTTGACAGTAAATACAAATGGGTGTGCTTGATAAATGTACACACACATGCATACAAACCTGCTGAAATCAAACTGAAAGTTAGGCACCCAAAGTTCACACCAGGTTCCAGGTTGTCTAGTTGTTTTTAGCCTCTGTGTGTGTGTGTGTATGGTGTATGTGTGTGTGCGCACGTGTGCTTGCATGCGTGCGTGCGTGCATGCATGTGTGTGCTCTAAGCAGTGTCTCATGTGCATGTATGCATGTTGTTCTGGCTGACATGCATTATGCAGGCACTTGAAGTCCTTGGTGACTGACTGATTCCAATTAAGAACATCATTATAACATATGACAGAAATGATACAAAGGTGTAATGTACAAGAATCACAGTCTACAACTATCAGTCTACATGTATCATTATTACTACTACTACTCCCACTACTACGGTACTTACATGAATGATCTGATCATAATTTAAACTTCATGAATACCAATGCCAGCATCATCAATACTAGTAACACCACAACTAAAGTTCTTACTTCATGAATGACTTGATCATCATTCATTTTAATGAATGAATATTTACCACATCATTGAATTCAGCCCTGCTGACCTTTTTTGGCCACATGGCAGATGATGCCACCAGTCTCAATACTACTTCTACAACTACTGAAGTACTTATACCATGAATCATCTGATAAGTATCATTTTCAACTTCATCAATACTTACCTCATCAACAAGTTTGGCTCTGTCACCTTTCTTAGCTACGTGGCAAACAACGCCAGCAACATCAAAGTTTTCACTGCGTAGCTGTTTCACTGCTGCGTCCACCTTCTCCTGTTTACGGCTGCTGATCATCACCTTGGCTCCATCCTGGCACAGGCGTTTGGCGATTGCTAGACCAATGCTACAAGAAAAATAAATAAAAGATTAAACATGCGATGGAGCATGAGAAAAACAGCTAACATCATAGACAGCCACTTATAGCTATATCTAAAAACAATTGGAATGGGCCAAAATTAGGACACCTGAGAATTTTCCCATATTTCAAGTCTTTAACATCTGATCTTCAGTTTCTCAAAGTTTTATGGTTAAAAGCATCATAAAAAGCAATTAAACGCTTTTTTTTAAATGTTCAAAATTTTTGTCCCTGTCAAAAGTGGACAAAAGTTTGAATGTGTCTGAGAAGAAAACTATACATGTAATAGATAAACTACTTCTGCTCACTGCATGTTAATTTATAAAGTTTGAAATTTCAAAACGAGTTAACAACTCAGATATGAAAATTTGGCATTTTAGCACTGTTCACCTATGTTGCATAACAAATATAAAAATGGAAACAAATATGTGACTCCACATAGAAAAACCTGGCTAAAGTGCATTTTCATTTCTGAATTTTTAACTCCCTTCAAAATTCAAAGTTTTATGAATTAACATGAAAAAAAAAAAACAGGTATAATTTCAATATCACATTTTTCTTTTTAGACATGTCTGAACTTTTAAGAGAAATAATTTCAATATCATATTTTTCTTTTTTGACATGTCTGAACTTTTAATTTCTCTTTTGAAAAGTGAAGTGATAAGGTCATAACATTTTGAAAATGTAGAAAGAGTGTTTTTTTAGCTACATTTTAGGGCGTTTTTATCATGAAACTTTGGGAAACTGAAGGGTTTGGTGTAAAAAAACAAGAAATATGAAAAAAATCTGTTGACATGATTTTGACACTGTCCAGCTGTTTTTAGCCATTGCTATGACTAGCTGGCTGCGTCTTCAGCTGTTTTCCAATGCAGGTTTTGTTTTGTATCGTTTGATTAAATGTAGGAACTGTATCTCTGTTTCCTTGAATGGAGATAAATTTACTACTTTTTTAATCCTTTCTCATCTCACCTTATCCACCAGCTTCATATTCTATCAGCTGTGATAGCAAGGCAAAAAGAATCTGACCTCTCTTTTTGTTTGGAACAGACACAATAATACATACAGATCCAAACAGACACTATAATATATATACAGATCCAATTTCTGACTTATTGTATATATTATATATATATATAATATAACAGTGGAAATCTGATATAACAGGGATGATGGGACCAAATCAAAATCCCTGTTATATCAGATCCCTGTTATATCAGATATCAAGGGAAATAAGGACTGATCAACTAACTCTTGACTTTTGTAAATCATGGAAAGATAAACAGTAGATCTAGGCCTAGATCTGGTCTGGTGTAAGTGTGCAGTAAGCTTACAAACTGAATGATGGCGCAGTCAGTCAACGACTCAGTGGCCTCAGGCCTACACGCTTGCGCGCGCATCACGCTCGCATTGCGAAGCGTTCTTTCAGTGTACAGTACACAGTATACCAAGGCTAGCCTAGATCTAGATCTAGGCCTACTGCATGGCGTGCTGAGTCTAGGCCTAGGCCTTTCTGCTGCAGAGCCCGTCTCGGCATCCCTGCTATAACCAATCGAGCCCTCTTGTCTCCCTGTTATTGCCGATAAGTTTTAATAGAGACAAAGAGGAAGAAAAAATGGGGATTGAAAAAAGCCCTGTTATATCCGGATTCCTGTTATAATCGGTCCTGCTATAAATGGTTTCCACTGTATATATATATATATATATATATAATATAATATATGTGTGTGTGTGTGTGTGTGTGTGTGTATGCGTGCATGCGTTGTGTGTGTGCAGTTGCACATTTGCATACCGTACAGAATGTGTGTATGTAGGTATTGTAAGCATAAATATGTGCATATGTCCATTTACATGTGTATACACACTACATGCACTCATATTTGTATGTGCACAGTTGCATGTGCATGTATGCATATATACACAAATGGTGATATATATTTTAGAAGTAAATATGTGAGTGCATCCACAACAAGATTTTAAGCACAAAATTAAGTAAGCAGCTGCAAGCATAACTTTGCATTTGTGTGTATTTCAATTCAGATGACTAAACTCATACCCTTCTGTGGAAGCAGTAACAACAGCAACTTTTCCTGACAAGTTTTTCCTTCCAGTACTTCCAGTCATTCTGGTAACTGGTGCAGCCATTTTATTTCTTTGGTGCGTAACAATCGAGTCTTCCCTCCGACAGTTTAAAGGTCCTTATCTGAACAAAAATGAATATCCAATATCATTTATATCGCTGTACATGTAAAATGAGAATAAGAGACTTGAAGGGAAACTTTGTGTGTGTGTGTGTGTGTGTGTGTGTGTGTGTGTGTGTGTGTTGGGGGTGTGCATGCGTGCGTGCGTGAGAGCGTGCGCGCGCGTACATACATATTTTGTGTTATCCACATGTTTGCCTCTGTGTGTGTGTGTGTGTGTGTGTGTGTGTGTGTGTGTTTTGTCTGTACACGTGTGTGTGTGCATGCCAACTGTCATGTGGGTGCATATGGCACATGGCCTTAATTATCTGTTCAACTATTCAGTAAAGTAGTTGAGTGGACTTTAACAGCAACTGACACAAACTGTAAGTGTATGTGTGTGTGTGTATGCATGTGCATGTATATGTGTGTGTGTGTGCACGCGTATGCGTGCGTGCATACATGTGTGTGTGTGCGTGTGTGTGACTGTGTGTATGTGTGCTTCTATGAAAGGCAGTAAATGTACTTAGAAAATTACATGACACATATTATTACTGTACAGAAATGAAGGACCTATCATTAACTGCAAACTGGAAATGTTTCAGATAGACTCATGTCCACATGTTGAATAAATGTTTGGCAAAACTTTTCAAAAGTCAATTAGCTCCTCCTAAACTAGTTTTCTTTCAATTAATCTTTAGTAATTTATATTTCTAATTATCATACTGATTTTCCTTTTACAGTTTTAGTCATCTATACTATCTTCCTATCTTCATATGTACATCTTTTTCGACATCCAGTTATGAGATACTGCACAAGACTTAGACTGACAAGAAAAGAAAAAAGAATCTTGAACAAAAGATGTGAACTTGCTTAGACCTAGATCATGTAGATGATACATCTGTTTTGTTTAAAGCCCAGCTGACTTCACAGAGCCGTATTAGGACTACAACCGTTTCAAAACATACAGAATATTTCACCATGACATTAAAAAGGAAAAGAAAATTGAGTACAACATCAATGCATTCGCGCACATAATCTGAGAAGATGCCCCTGACAGTGACACTGACCACTCTGTCCAATTTGTCACAAAGGGGATTTAAAAATGATCCCTGAATACATATTCAAACATAACTAAGGACACTAAAACATATACAAAAATGGGACTAAATTACCTAATATTGCAACCGCATGTCTTATTTCCCTACAGCCAAAACTGCACTTAATATATGTACCCAATTATCAGTCCTAAGAGGAAGTATGTAAGACTTTATCAAACACATAATGGTGAATGGACCAGCAAGGCAGAAAATGATAGGGGGGAAAAAACAACAGAAAGCAAAGGAAGATGAAAGAAACAAATATAGTGACAAAAAAGAAATTTCTAGCCCCACGGGGGAAGATCAAGATAATACATCTATGATCTATTGTCTAATGGTATGATAAGAGTTGCCAACTGCAACTAACTCCTACTAGCCTACCTGTCCAAAGCGAAAGCGGACTTTGTCCTCCACTATCCATCAGCCCACGTACAAGCCTATTTGGCTTGACAGTCGGCACAACTCGTGACGACGTGAACTGATAAAAAAAAAAAGAGGAAAAAAAGTGATACGACGCGCTCTGCAAAATTTCAAAGTTTCAGGTTTGTTTCCAAAAATACGTAAAGCATTCGTGGTGACAACCAAGATAAACAACGATTTAAAGGCACAGTGCAGCTCACTGTCACTGTGTCAGTTGTTGTTTTTTCAAAAAAACGAAACAACGAACACGACTATTGTTATATCACAACTTTGAAGTAGCTTCCCCCTGAACATCTAAATACAGAAATCTCTCTCTCTCTCTCTCTCTCTCTTTCTCTCTCTCATACATAATGACTACCTAGCTGAACCTGCCTGTCAGTGACAAAGAAGCTACTTACTGCGTAGCTTTCATCGGCGATCCGGCCGACTTCTTCAGCGCAACTGCTGGGTTGAGAACTGGCTTCAGTGCGCACCGCCGTGAGCGAACTCACGACAGTCACAGTGCGACTGAATAAGTGAGGAGTACACCGATGGCAGGTTTTGTCGGCCCCGGTCACGGTTAAGGGTGGGGTTCCTTGCGGCGATGTAAACTGCCTCCTTTACTCCCATCTGGAACCATCTTGCTTCTTTGTCGAGAACTTGCACACTGTCCTTTTCAAAGTGGTATTGGGTGTGGGTCAGATGTTCTCCCACTGGAGAGGACTCACGTTTGTGTTCTTTTAATCTTTTGTGCAAGTTACGCTCAGTTTCGCCAATATAACTATGGTCACAGTCCTGGCAGTCTGTCTTGTATATCACCCCTAATGTGTCCAATTTGTCTGTTTTGTCTTTGGGGTGGACTAACTGGCTTCTGATGGTGTTGGTGGGCTTGGCGTGGACACTGACTCCCAACTTCCTGATCTTCCTGCTGAGAGCCTCAGTGACGCCGCTAACGTATGGTATGGAGACGTGCCCTCTCCAAGGGGTTGGCCGTTCATTGATCCAGTTATCCAATTCACGAGAACTGACAAAAGCTTCGGTATCTCACAATGCAACTTAAAAATTTTAAAGGCTTCTTTGAGCAATTCTTATAGCTAGTCCACGTATACGCTGAGAGTGGTAGAACTTTAAAATCTACAGAACAGAGCAGAACTATCTCTCTCGCGTCGGATTCACATGCTAATGGTTGTGGGTTCGATTTCCGGGTGTGCCCAACATCAAAACTGGCTTTCTTATTGTCCCATCTTAACATCATTTTTGTTCTGGTGGATGTCAGTATAGGATTAAATAAAAAAATTTAAAAAAAGGTCCCCCTTCCCCCATTTCATTTGGATGGTTATCCCCGTCAGCCATATCACCTGAGGTGGGTGCCGACATAAAAACTGAATCAAATCTCTCTCTCGCTATCTCTCTCTCTCTCAAATCCCCTGCCCGCTTATGGGGCTCAGCCAGTCAGGCGAGGGGGCCACAAGCTTCTTTTAGCAACATTAAGGCTAGTCCTCAAATACTGTGAGAGCGGTACAAGGCATAACGTCTATCTGTAAATCTTTGGAGTGGTAGGATTTTAAACTGAACAGAACGGAACTCTCTCTCTCTCTCTCTCTCTCTCTCTCTCTCTGTCTGGGAGAAGCGGGACACTGGCTATGGGCATATGATTTTTTTAATTTGTGTGTGACTGGGGGGGGGGGGGGGGGGATAGATGTGAGAAGAGAACTTAAACAAGACCAAGGTCTAACTGAAATCCAAACCAAAATGACCGTCAGCGTTCAAAGTAAGTAACAAGGAAAACAAAAAGTAGTATCAGAATGCGTATAACAAAACAAAACTGGTGCAAATCTTCGGTCAACTGGCCCTTGTCGAACGTACACAAATTAAAAAAAAAAAAAAAAATTAGGAGAAAAACAGCAAGGCTTCCTGGAGTTTTGTATTTCATCACCTCAGATTTGTATATTTGTTAGCTGTGTGTACGTGCGTGTGTGTGTGTGTGTGTGCATTTGCTAAAAGTCAATTGACTGAAAATTTGCACCTGTCTTGATGTGTTTTATTTGATACATGCTCTGATTCTATTGTGTGTTTTTCTGGTTCCTAAAAAGAAATGGAATGTACGTGAGTATGGAATAAGGAAAACGTGCATACGTGCAATGGGCATGCGTGTGCAGATGTGTGTATGTGTGTGAGTGTGTATGCGCGCGTGTGCGTGTGTGTGTGTGTGTGTGTGTGTGTGTGTGTGTGTGTGTGTGTGTTATACATGCAAAATCATATCAACTGTGTGCAGTTAAAAGAAGAAAGAAAGAAAGAAACCATAAAGAAACAAACTTGTAAAAGACAACTTTAGAAACATTGAATGAATTTGTGAATGACAAAGAAACATCTGCTGCAAGAAGTAACTGCAGAAATATTCACACATTCACTTGTGCACACTCATGTGTGTATAATAAATGACATTTAAAAAGTTAACGTTGCAATTACATATTCATTTGATTGAGGGTGACCAACAGATTAAGCACAAAACAGATCAAAAGAATAACACATACATCGTTGATGGTAATGCTTTGTTTCATGCTCAGGTTGCCCTCCCAACCACATAAGAGAACTTGATCAGCTTCCAAAGGATGCACGAGTTGATCTGATCGCTGGTTCCTGCTATCTATTCTAAGTGAAGAGTGGTGAGAGGGCACAGACAGGCTCCTCTGCAAATCACTTTGTCAAAATAGACCTACTCTCTACGAAAGTTCCCAGAGATTGGAAACACTTCCTGTCTAATGATTAAAGCAAACAGAACTTTACCAAATTCTCCTGCATGAGAGGCAAAAGGGCAAGTACGTACGAAAGCTGCTTGGCAGAAAAAACTGCGTTTGGTATGAAAAATGTGTGTGCCTCCAAAGTGGTAACGGCCAAAAGGACTCTATCAGAACCTGTTCATGAACTTCAGTGTACAACTGGAGGAAGCAAACACAAAGATCATTTCCCACTGTTTCGATACAGTGTCTCTTTAAGCAGATGAATCTACCATCACAGTGAAGTCTCCAGACACTGACGTCTTTGTTCTACCTAAGCTTGCAAAATAAAACCAACAGAGAATTTTCTTTGACACTGGAGTGGCTAATGAAAAGGGGCTCATTGATGTGAAAGGAGCACTTGCTGATGTTGGATGATCACTGATCCAAGCTTTCAGTCTACACCACCTCCAGGTATGAAGTGTGAATGATCCAGTCATTATTCTGGTTAGGGGCTAGGACAGATTAGGACGGGATGACATTTATTCTTTTGGTCATAGTGCTTGCATGCTAAGCTGTAATGAATACATTGAGTATGGTACACCAATGTGTGCCTGCTTCGGGTGAGTCTGTTTTTTTCAAGCATGTTTGTAGAGTTAGTGGTGGAGTCACCTCCCTCCTCCTCTGTACAATTTCTGCGTAGGCCTTGATATGTCTGGGCATTTCTGGTGATCTTTTTCTTCTTCTGTCATGTGTGCAAATTGAACATTGTGACGAGCTTCAAATCACAGTTAAAGATTCATCTGTTCCCTAGGCCTTCTATTGTTTGTATCATTGTTGCTCATCCACCAGTATCTACATGTACTTCCACTTTTGAATACCGATCAGGTGACATCATGTGATCATTCATATATTCACTTTAAATTTGAATGTTAAGTGTATGTACATTTAGACATTATTAGTATATATTAATGAATGCATGTGTATGAATCTGTGTGTATTCTGGTGTGTGCATTCATTTAGACATTATTTAATGAATGTATATTAATGAGTGCATGTGTATGAATCTGTGTGTATTCTGGTGTGTGCATGTGTGATATGTCAGTGCTTCTTTGTATTACATTGTCTTGTAAAATGTGTAATGCACAGCGAGCCCAAATGAGTTTAGGGAATAGTGCCATACAAGAAAGATTTATTACGATAAATATAATTATCTTATCAGTTGCTGTGGAGCAGTGTTCAGCAAAACAGACCACCGCCTGGAAGATTGTGGGTTCAAATCCCCATCAGTAAATCTCTGAAGGATTTTTAAGCCCCAACCGGCTCTTACTTAGAGTTGAGTGAGCTGTGGGTTCACTGGGAAGACACGGACCATACTACCGTCTTATCCACTTCATGGATGCTTCATTAAGGGTGTTGCTCAAATCTTCTGACCAACACTGCAAGTGTCTTGGGCCTAGTTGATGGCAGGATATATTATAACATCAAGGGTAGAGAACAGCCCTGCCATGCGGTATCAAATCCTAATTGGAACACCATAGCATCATGATTATCATTGCCATCATCATCATCATCATAACATTGTAAAATTTCCCAGCTTCTTTGGCCTTTGAAGTGGTATAGGAAGTGGAACAGAAAAAAGGGTGAACACAAATAAAAGTGCTTGATAGCGATACTCGAAAAATATATGATATAAATATAAGCCTGGTTTGTCAAATATTATAACAATTGTTATTATTTGCATTTGATTAAAACCTTTCAGTTATATTATGGTAGTGCACACAAATCCATTCAGTGATACTGGTACTTTTAGCAATAATGGTGACAAGATGCATTCGGGACCCCATTTCACTCTGAATGTGACTTTAAACCATTTAGTCCTGCTGGTAAGCGAGCTGCCTTCATGCTGTTTGTTTAGACAGCTCTAGTGTTGACTAAAAGTTTACCCTTAACCCGAGTTTACCCTTAACCCAAGTTAACGTTGTACCTCTTTTCACAGCTTGTCTTCATTTACCTTGTCATATTATTTTCCAGATCTACGAAGACAATGTTCAGTTCTTCATCATGCTCAGTTGTATTTTCATAAAGTTATAGACCCACTGGGGCAAAGATAGCATCTTTGTATCATTTTCCTTCATGAATTTATGTCTTACTCAGAAGTATTCCACTTTTTTCCCAGAGACTTTACTTTCTCTCCACATTTTTTGGAATGTTGTCTTCTTTTTCTTAAGTGGACTACAGCTCATGTGACCACTTCCAATCCAAGCATATTAATTCATACAAACCTACCTACACAGCAAAGCAAGCTGATTTTTGTGTGTATGGCCATTCTTTATCCTGCCTTAAAGGCAGCCATGCACTGTCTCAGGAAAGCTAAAGAGAGAATTTGAAGTACAGACGAACGATTTGGAAGCCAGAAATAAAAGTCTTGTGTGGATAAAAGAGCATGACAGGAAAGAGGAACCCACAACTACCTAACAGCAAAGTGATTCCAAAACGGGAAGGAATTGTAATTTCTGCATGTTGTCATCAGCCATGTGATTTCCATGTCCCCACATGCTAGGATGGTTTCTGCTGCTATTCCATCTACACTTGATGCTTTATTTTGAAGCCAATCTTCAATATCTATTGAACTTTTGATCATAAGATTGTTGGTTCTTCTTCTTCTTTTCATGAGCTGGCTGAGGAAATAGTGCTGTGTTTATCCCTGACTACATTGATGAGTTGGCTTAAGTGCCATCTGTTTTTGATACACACCAAAAAATTTAGAAAGACACTGTCGTGAATGGCTAGATGGTAAAGTTGATGCAGAAATCAGACAACTCACTGAGGAAATAAGCTGCAACCCCCAAAATGTTATCATATACATGGGTGACTCAGTCACCAATAACAAATCTGGATATACATGAAAAAAAAGCTACATATAATATCAGTTTCAGGTTTTCAAACATAGCATCTCTGCCGCAGAATAAAATCCACATGTACTGAATCCACTAATGCCATGTGATGGATAACATCTAAAACAATCATGGCATAAGACTTACACCTGCACATAAACCCACCCTACTGGCAATACCTTGGAACCAATCCTTCTATAAATCTGTCATTGAAATAACTTGGGTTAGACTCTTGTGAAATTTGTCTCGTCATTTGCTTTGCGTTCTTTAAAAAAACAAAAAACACTAGTATTACTGATCTGTACTAACACCACATAGATTCACGAAACAGAAAAGTCATCTACGGGCAATATAACACACAATCCAAAAAGCCCTGTGTTGTTGGTAAGGCATTCCAACCAGCTGAGCTAGTGTGGTCATTGTTTTCATTGCTGTTGTTCTTTCTGGAATTGTTCCTTGGCTTCTCTTATCACTTCATCAGAATGGCATCCTGCAAGTTCGTATTTGCTATGATCTTTGACTGTCTAATTTCTGATGGCATCTTTCACTGTGTCATTCCACCAGACAATTTGATCCGATCTTTCTTGTCCCACATCTCTAGTGTCTTGGTTATACAGAATCTATTCAAAGTCCACAAAGCTACTTTCATTGTCAAATACAAGCAAGGTCCTGCTCATCAAGCACAAAATCAATGAAGCAAAACACAGAAACTGTCAAAACCCAGTTCTCTTTATTTGGAAAGGCATATATATATATATATGTGTGTGTATACATAAATACATATATTCCACAGCTGCATTCAAATAATGAGTAGGTCTACTTTCAGGGAAAAATTCAGACAAAAAACATTTAAAAATGGCACAAGTGCAATCTTACTCACTCATTTCAATGTTATTATTACAAAACGATTTTCAAATAAGACATGGAATGATACCAGTATAATTGTCAATCTATACTTTTTTCAGTCATGTGAGCGTCAACTTCAGAATTAACTAAATCACACAAATATTAGTTTGGACAATTTTGATACACTCATCAAATTAACATAAACACCATTACAAATTACATCACACAAACGTGAAGTCTTCCAAAATGTTGACATGCTCGTTACTATTACACTTCCTGAGTACAGGTTACAGATGGTATGACAGATACGCAAGCTATGAAAGCAGTATCACACACATAATCTCTAAAACGAAAATTATTCATCTAGTGATAAAAAGCATATTAAATCTGGTTAGGAAATATGAGTATCTGGCATGTGATAACAATCGATAATGTCTCTACAATGTATCATGATAGTATTTGGACAAGTGCTTCACTTGAGAGATAAAATCACTTCTACAAAAGGCTGAAGTACCCAGAATATCATTTAACTCACAAAGCTCTCAAACATTCACAAAACACCTGATCAGCTATTGGAGACAGGTTCATTTCCCAGGTCCCTCCCCTTGAAGCCAAATTAGCCTTCTTGCTTTTCTGAAGTGCTGGGAAAAAAAAGACACACAGACAGAAAAAGAGATAATGTGTGTTACAGAGAAGATGATCACCTGTGTCAAGAGTCATTCATTGAACAGGCTTGAGTGTACCCTAGCTCAGCATCTTGTGTGTGTGTGTGTGTGTGCGCGTGTGCGTGCGTTTCAGACAGAGGGAGAGTGATGGTTTGGCTAAGGGTCGCATGCCCCACTCTCCTGTCTTCCCCCTCCAAGTTTACAAGTGCTTTGTACCCTGGAGATTCAGTCATTGTTGGTGACTACATTGGTGAATAATGAGAGCATGCACCTTGATTTGATTCTTGAATCAAGATTTGACACCTTAAAAATATCATCATTATTATCAGCCCCAAAAAATTCATGGCAAAATGATTGGTATGAATTCAGATATCATGATGACATCATGAAGTGAAAAACCACATTTGCTCTAATTATTCATTCATCATACAGAATGTAGGTTGAGCTTTTGCACATAAAATACTAGTTTATTATGGATATAAAATTCCTTTAACTTTCTGTTCAATTCAAGTTGCTTACAGCCACAAAGAGAAACTCTTAAAATTTATATTTGTGTCAATTAGAAGAAACTAGTTCAATATCTAATTAAGAATCAGCTGTTTGTAATGTATATAACAATGAATTGACAGTGTTACTAATATCTGCAATAAAATAAAACGATCTTCATTTGCTCGTAAGTATTTGAAACAGAACCCTAGCCAGATCTGCTTTGTACAATACATAATTTGTCTGAAATTGAAGCTTGCCGATGAGATGATGATACCAAAAAAGTAGCTTTTCAGGTAAAAGCATTTCCCTCATCATTTGTGAGCAAATAATATGAAAAAATATAAAAACCAGGCATGAACCAATTTCCACAACTGAACAAATAGAAAAGGACAAACACGAGGGTCATTCAATAGTGAGAATGGTTTCCTAATGACATAAAAAAAGTAATTGTCACAGCATTTTGAAACTTTATGCACAACCATTCCAACTATTCTGTGATCTAATGACAGATTCCCATTGTTGGGAGGGTCTAAAACGCCTCTTGCTAGGCAACCAGAGTTGGTATATTGTACCTGTTTGGCCGTCTCCACTTCTCAGTCATCTAAGTCATAGAAAAGGACACTAAGAAAGGGTTCTTGCTACTTGGCTTAGACCAAAGAACATAACATCATATCTTAAGAATAAGCAGGATGTTGTAGAGCCTCTCACTGATATGATGTCATAAGTGACATTATTCTCTCTGTTTTGTGACAACATTCATTGTTGTGTAATATCAATGGTGAATCCTTTAACAGTGCTATAAGTGGGGTTCTTTTCAGATTGCATATGTCAGTATTTTCATCAGAAACATCCTTTGTAGTCCTGATTAACAGTTTGTCCCACTGGAACATGATGCACCCTAATACACCCTTGCGATCACTGGCGCATATCATCATCATCTTTACATTTGCCCATTTTCTTCTGAACATGATGGGCCTTGGAGAGGCGGGAGCGTGCCACCCTGAAAACTCTCTTTAATTCTGGCTGAAAGCTCTTAACCCATGTTTCGTCGATGGCAACAATCTCATTTAGGAAGCTGTCAAGGAAATTTTTTAACCCATTTAACAGAATCCCTGCAACAGAGACATGCACCCATTTTTTAATCTTCAGTAAGATGGTGTAGGACTCAACTAGCTGTAAGATGTTTCATTCCAACTTCACCTGTTAAAAATCATATGAACTGGTCAACAGCTAATACCAATATCATAAGCCATATTCACATATTATTTCCCTCTCTTCATTCAAAATTTCTCCAATTTTTTAAACATTTTTTTTTTGTCAGCAGCTTCAACTTTCCTTTGGAGACTGTATTTCTCCTTAACGTTATTTCATCTGACTATGTTTTCCCTTAACCTTATTTCATCTATCTTTAAAGAATGGCGCCAACTTATAAACTGCTGCCTGCAAAACAGCTTATGCCCCACATACACACTGTAGTGTTTTTAATACATCTGCACAGGACCTTCCTTTATAAGAATCAATTTTAATGTAACTGCGCTATTCATCAATGCTAAAAGTGGCCATGACATTTAGAACAACTGTACCCTGCGTGATGTCATACCAAATGAGGCCAAAATATTTGCACATAATTTCTTAAGTACATCACAAAATAATTGGGCCAGGTATGTGTAAAGTTTCAAAGCGCTGCATCATTTACCTTTTCAAGTTATTAGGACATTCTTATAACTTACAGGATGATGCTCACAATTCCACGAGAAAACACATTTGGAAAAATAAAGTTCAGTTTGCATCTCATCAAGAACAGATCTGAGGAGGAGACATTTATAACATATATATATAATATCAAACAAAACAACAGTGCTAAAATATGATATGACTTACACAGTCAAAATGACAAGTTTGGATTTCATTCAATAGCTGAAACCACAACAAAAAATTAACACTAAAAATCCAAAACAAAAAACGTAGAGAATGTTTGGTCAGGAAAACCGTTGCAAAACTCGCCTAAGAAACAAACATCAAATACAATCTGAACCAAATACCAAAGAGTTCAAAAAACTTCAATACCTGATACATATTATAAGCCTACAAAAAATTCAAGTTAGAAAATTATATAAATATAAAACAGACATACAAATGAAATTAAAACAACTGTTGAAGGTTTAGTTGACGATGACGTCGCCAAAGTGACAATCGGTTTCAACGCCTAAGTTGTAGTTATTCCCTTCGCCGCCTTTGTATAGACTGGTGACCAGTTTGGCCCATCCATGCTCACCCTACACAAACAACACACAAATTCAGAATAAAACATATCAATTGTACTACTTTATACAATACCAAATACAAAGTAGTTACAAAAACAAAACCACCCTACACAAGGCAACATCAAAGTTGCAACAAAACAAATGAGAACATCAAACTATGCATTTAATCCTTTGACTTCTGCACTCTATCCATTAACTACAAACACTTAACCTTTTGACTCCGTCATCCTATCTACCAGCTTCCTGCAGGAAGCTGGTGGATAAGGTCTCACCTGTCTCACCTGTTGGTTGGTGAAAAAGGTGAGGGAATCAAAGGGTTAAGTTTTTGCTTTGCTAGCATGGTTGGCAATGCAGATTGTTGCTGGACAGTGTACGGGAGTCAAAGAGTTGAACAGTCCTGCCATTCCACAATTATGAAGACATGAGGGGGATGACAAAGCCTCCAACTTTTTTTCAGCATCCTAACTAACAGGGTGGTACCTGTCACCTCTCCCTGGATACTTCACATTCCCCAACCCTAAACAGGGTTACTATCAAGGTATCTGTTCACAGCTAGGTGGGCAGGAGGCTACACACAAGGTTTTCTGAAAGCCAGCTGCTAAATATGCATCCTGGTGTCCACAACATGAACTTTCAACATAAATGGGATAAGTATTTCTATGATTAAAATAACTCTCAGAAAGAAAAGAAGTGAGTAGTGGCCACTTGGAGCAGATCTGGAAGAGCAACAACTCCAAGGCAGGAAAGAAGACTTGATGAAAACCACATCCTTGAACCAAACCACCAGACTGACCGATGCATAACAATATTCAAACAAAAAAAAAAGAAAAAAAAAAGGGTCTTATTCATGCAATGTCATAGCAATGTCAAACATGATGGGACATGCACAAAGATGCAGGAAAAGAGAGTCTGTTGGAATGACCTTTTCATTTTCCCCTCCTCCAAAAATAGTTTCCCTGCACAAAACATAAAATATTTATGAACACCACCACTCAAAGGCAACAACAATTACAAAAATCCATCCACACTCAGCATTTGTGGGTGGTCATGACAAATTAACCAGTCAGTCTGAATCTGACTTGCATACACACACACAAATCACACAGACACACACACACCCAACAAACGAAATAGACAACTTACCCACGGCGTGCCCCAGCTGTTGCGCACCACCCAGTACTCTATACCATCCACCACACCCCAACCAGCCACAGAAATAATGTGGTTTATCTGTTATAAAAAAGAAAAAAAAGCAACAAGTGAAATACTGAGAGTCCAGTACCTGGGAACAAGGAGTTGCTAAGAGACATTTTTCAAGTTATTAACAGGACTACCATTGGCAGAACATTACTCTAATTAATAAATACCAGATATTTGCTTCATAAGTTTGCAAACCTACATGTCACTTGCAGCTGACTACCTTACCATGGAAATGTTTCTGTCAGTTTTCAATGAAACACACGAAATAAGAAGAATGTCTAAGTTTCGCTTAACCTATTAATCTGTTCATTTCATGAAATAAGCAATTTCACGGATTAAGCATAACATACATATCAAGTAGGTTCTGGTGGTTGCTGCTGGTTGATGAGCTGTTGATCTGTTGTTGCTGTTGTACTGCTTTAAGCAATCAGGGGAAAATGGAATGTACAAATGGAATATACAGATGTTCACAAAAAACTTTTGATGAAAAAGAAAAATTAGCAGGGCAAAGGGGAACAGCCCATTTCCCCCAAACGTTTTTAAAGCTATGAGAAACATAAAAGTGAACAAATGCATAACAGAATGGAAAATGTGACAAGAAATCTGTCAGAATGTTGCATGCACTTTTGCCATCAACACAATGCCTTTTCTTTCTTTAGTCTATTCTCTTCAAACAACCGAAACAAACGTACAGAAGGGTCAGGAATGTACTGAGTGTAGATTCCACCATTGTACTGCTCAAATTTTTCAGTCGCCTGAACTCCACAACTGCAACAAAGAAAAATTTCATACTTGCATCAAATCACTTAAAAGATGATGAGTCGACAGTGATTAAGGCAAAGATGGCAATAACATAAACAATTTATACGCAAAAAATTCTTTCAATAACCACAACCCCTTTCTCAGCCATCAAAGCCAAATACCCTGTTGACCATCATCTCCCTGATGACACAACTACAGAAATCATCATCTCCAGCTGAACTGAATGAAATTATATCCACATTTCAATTAAGCATAAGTGATAATAAAAACTGGATGACTGACAACCAAATGAAGCTTAACAATAAAACTGAGGCTCTTTTATTTTTGCACACCAATGAAGTTGTACTTCTTCCAAGTTCAATCTCTCTTAATGCATGTGATATTTCCTTCTTTTATTCTGTGTGAAATCAAGGATTCATCTTTGACTCTAACTTTTCCATGCAACAACATAGAACAAAAGTATGGCAAGTGGCTTATTTGGAACTAAAATGCATGAACAGCTCTATTCACTACCTTCTCACTGATTCTACAACCAAAACTCTCAAAACCTCTGTGTACGACTTTCTCATTTACATTACTTTTAACGGTCTTCTTACTGGTGCTCCCTTCTCTCGTCTATTACTTAGCCTCAAATAAAGGTTCAAAATTTTGCACCAGAGACTAGTCCTTAACTCACTCAGCACTAACATCCAGATATGCGGACAGACTCAGTGATGCGCTTCTGCACTGAAGGCGGGATATGCGGATCACACATTCAAAAATTTCCACTGATGACATAGTGCTGTGTAGTGGAAATTGAAGGGGGTCATGCTAAAGCCTCATTACCACAGAGTAACATTTGACCACTGCACGTGGCTAGCGACCTATGACCAGTCAGCCATTAAGCTATTTTTATGGTGACCCCATTCCTGTTTAGCACGTGAGAACAATGGCATCTCAACTGAGAACGAGTTGCGCTCACAGCAGTCGAACAAGACATGTTTACACTTTGTCAGGCAATAAAAGTCATTCTTACCAAGGGGTCTGACTCTGAAGATGCAGAACAGTATGAAGAAAGTGGTTTTAGCCCATCAGAAGGGATGGAACTGACTAAAATGTGTCGAACAGAAAAGGTGAAAGGAAGAGAGGTGTGGGTGTGGTGAGTGACACAGTGTGTAGCCGTGGCCTTCGTAGCGTGGCACTTATGCAGATAGCCCACCAGCTGATCTGACTGAGGTTGGTTCTGTTGTTTCATGATGAATGTCTGCCTTGAAGATTTCGCGTGTGTGTTTTTCCCTTTCAGTTATTCCTCCATACACAGATAGCCAAACTTTTATGTGCATGTGGATGTTTGTACTGTGTGTGGATGTTTGTACTCTGTGTGTGTGTGTGTGTGTGTGTGTGTGTGTGTGTGTGTGTGTGTGTGTGTGTGTGTGTGTGTGTGTGTGTGTGTGTGTGTGTGTGCGTGTGTGTGATGTGGATAAGTGTGTGATGTGTGTGTGTGATGTGTGTGTGTGTGTGTGTGTGTGTACACCTGCACTTTTATGTGCATGTGGATGTTTGTACTGTGTGTGTGCACTCTGTGTATGTGTTGTGTGTGTGTGTGTGTATGTTGTATGTATGAATGTATTTGTATGGTGTGTGTGTATGGACGTAGGTGTATGTGTGTCTGGGTGTGTGTGTCTGTGTGTTGAGGTTATAGTTTTGAAACCTTGCGCTGTGCTTAGTCAAACAATAATCATGTTACTATTTCAAGAATGGTAAACTGAAGCTGACTACAAATCGCCAAGTAGTCAGCAGCATTTTGCTGACTTTAGCTGAATTGTATGAAGTAGAAATCTCAGGTAGCCATTGTTCACTCTCTACTAGGATTTTCAATGTGATTTATGTGGAAAACTGTCCACTTTTCAGGAGCAGTGTGAACTTTACCACTATCTAATTGCAGCCACCCTCAATTTTGTTGTCACAAATACATATTTTCTCTCATCACCACCTACATAAAGAGAACTATAAAAGCTATAGCTTTGAAACTCTGTAATGTGCTTATTCAATCAAACAATAACCATGTATGAAAATTTCAAGAGTGTGTGTTTCCTCATTACTTTTTGATTTTTTTAAACACCTGTATACAGGAGAATGTGAAATGACAAATTGACAAGTTATCAGTAATATGTTATTGATTTTAGTTTATTTGTGGAGAGTAGAAATTCTCAATCAGTTACTGTTTTACTCTCTACTGGTATTTCCAATGTGATTTATGTGGAAAACAGTCCTCTTTTCAAGAACAGTGAGAACTTCCCTTATATGCTCTTGCGATCGCCATCATTTTCGAAATCCCTTGATACAGACACAAGACTCATGTTTTTTTCTTGTTTCCCATTCTGGACCTTTTCAATAGAATAATGTGCCCTTTGATCTGACAAATCTCCCAAACCTTCCCTCTTTTAACACCTATCTCAAAGCCCATCTTTTCCATGAATCCTTCTGTTTAAATTAACTTTGTTCATATTGACCCTATCCCCGTCCTGTTTCAGGGCGGTCTTGCAGTATGTTTTATATGGATATTATTGAGAGTGTGCGCATAATATTAACGGGTAAAAATAGTCATTGTGTTACATGTATATTTCATTCATTTTTGTATTGTAGAATTGCAAGTGCCTGAAGCACTGTTAGGCCCACTATAAGTACATGTACACTATTATTATCTATTTTTGAGACTGTTCAGCGCACTATAAATTTACAGTAGAAATGAAAGCACCTTGAGCACTTTTAAGTGCGCTATAAATGTACACTATTATTGTTATCATTGTTATTAAAGGAAATTTTCCTTCTAAAATTACGTTTAATCTAACATACTTACCGTGGCTCACAAATGCAATAAGCGGCAGCGGTTTGCCAATTCTGCCTCGTAACAATAAAGTCCGAAGGGACAGTAACTCTGAGAGTGTCTACGTCTTGCGCATGCGCAGGTGCTCTTCCTCTTTTCGAGGAGACCTTGACCTTGACCCTGACTGTGGCTAGAAGGAACCAGGAAGGCGGGGAGGTCGGGAGGGACTCTGCGTGAGCCACGGTAAGTATGTTAGATTAAACGTAATTTTAGAAGGAAAATTTCCTTTTAATTACACATACTATACCGTGGCTCACAAATGCAGAATAGCACTACCCGGATGGAGGGCTTACCTGGTTAACGCCTGGAGGAATGGCAGGAGTCAGGGCGTGTGGCTGAGATGGGGTGTTGGGCCACCACAGCGGAAGCGATACCCCTGGACCCATCTTCGCGCAGACGGGAGACGTCGCGCAGGTAGAACTGGATGAAAGTGCCCGGGGAACGCCAGTACGCGGCGTCTAGGACGTTTTGGATGCTGGCATTGTGGATGACTGCCAGCGAAGAAGCCCATGCTCTGATCTCATGGGGCCTTGGGGAGAAGACAGCTAGCTCGGCGCTCGACCTGGCATACGCAGCCTTGATGACTTCCCTCAGCCATCGAGAGATGGACGTGCGTCTAATGTCCTTTCTATAGTTTTCGTTGTAAGAGAGAAAAAGGTGGCGCCGCTGCTGGCGAGAAGATTTCGTCCGCTTTCTGTACGCTCGCAGTGCGCGAACCGGGCAGAGAGTGCGATCCTCGTCGTCCGGAGCGAGGATAGACGTGAGGGGATGGATGTGGATGGCCGGCGAAGGAGAACCTGGAGACTGGTTCTTGGCCAAGAATTCCGGGAGTAGGCGGAGAGACATCGAGCCATCAGGTTCGAGAGCAACATCTCCGGGGAGACCACTAAGGGCGTGCACTTCGCTGCAGCGCCTCCCCGATGCGAGAGAGACGAGAAAGGCCGTCTTGAAAGAGAGGAACTTCAGGGAACACTCCCTGATGGGTTCGTAAGGGGGGAGTCTAAGGGATGAGAGGACGAGAAAGAGATCCCACGCCGGGGTTCGGCGGGGGTTCCTGGCTTCCTGGAGAGAAGCCCCTCTGACGAGATTCCGCAATAGAGGATCGTGCTCAAAGGACGGACCACCCAACTGATGGATGGTGGTGCAGATGGCCGCCCTGTGGACCTTCACTGAGGATGCGGAAAGCTTTTTCTCTGTGGACAGAAAGCCGAGGTAGTTGGCCAACTGCAAGCGAGAGGGTGAATGGGGTGACACCTCATTTGAGGTGCACCAAGAGACCCAGCCATTCCAGTGGGCATTGTACACCCCCTGTGTGCCCGGCCTGTGAGCTTGCTGCACAAGGCCGATTACGGCCGGGGACAGGCCTAATGAAGACATCGAGTCCCGCACAGCATCCAGGCGTGAAGGTTTAGAACGTCTGGATTGCCGTGCGGAATGCCTGACCTGGGTTGGAGGATGGAGCGGCTCGATACCGCGAGTTTTAGCGGCGGCACATGGGACAGGTGCAGAAGTTCTGGGTACCATGCCTGTGCTGGCCATTTGGGTGCGACAAGGATTAATGTCGCTGCGTCCTCCCTGGCTTTCCTCAGCACTTTCCCCATAATGGGGAACGGGGCAAAGGCATAGCCGATGAGGTTCGACCATGGAATGGATAGGGCATCTACAGCCCAGGCCGCTGGGTCTGGAACTGGAGAGACGTACAAAGGGAGGCGGTGATTGAACCTGGTGGCAAAGAGGTCCACGTGTGGTTTGAACCATGCTGCCCATACTGGCTCCAGGACTGCATGGACCAGTGTCCATTCCGAGGGAAGAATCATGTGGGATCTGCTGAGAGAGTCCGCAAGTATGTTGATCTTCCCCGGGACATGCTTTGCTGAGAGCTGAATCGAGTGTTCCTCACACCAGATGAGGAGCTGTTCCGCTCTCCGAGACAAGGAGTGGGAGCGGGCGCCCCCTTGCTTGTTGATGTAACAAGCTACTGTGGTGTTGTCCGTGTTGATGCGGACATGTTTTCCCTTTAGAAAGGGGAGAAACTCCCCGAGTGCCAGGCAAACTGCCTCCAGTTCCAACATGTTTATGTGGCAGGGCATGAGGTCGGTCGACCACCGACCTGCGGCTGTCAGCGTGCCGACATGGGCTCCCCACCCGGAGGTGGACGCGTCCGTGAACAAGTGCTCCTGAGGAGGGGGCAGTGTGATGGGGACTCCCTGGGCCAGGCGTGACTGGGAGCGCCATTTGGTCACTGCTGATATGAACCAAGGGCCCAGGTGGACCGGGAGGTCCCATGGCTGAAGCGACTGTGACCAACGCTTCCTGAAGCCGCGTTGGAATTGCCGCTTGAGAAGACGACCCAGTGGCACTAGGGGTGCCAGCGACTCCATAAGGCCCAGTAGGGAGGCCAGCTTCCTTGCTGGTGCTTGGAGTTGGGGGAGCAGTTGGGCTAAGAGGCCCTGAAGGCGCAGTAAGCGCTGGGGAGACGGGGTGACCCTCCACTTGGAGGTGTCGAAGGACATGCCCAGGAACTGGAATTGTTTGGAGGGAGTTAGGTCCGACTTCTCCTCGTTGCAGACAAAGCCCAGGTTGTGACAGAGTTGCAGGACCTGGGATGCTTGTTGCGCACACTGTTCTTTGGAGGAGGCGAGTAGAAGCCAATCGTCTAGATAGGCCTTGAGGCGGATGCCCTTCTCCCGAACATGCATGCAGAGTTCCCTCGCCACCTTCGTGAAGAGCCAAGGGGCGGGTGCCAGACCGAAGGGCAGTGCCCTGAATTGGAAGATCCGGTTCCTCCAGACGAATCTGAGGTACTTCCTGTCCCTGGGGTGAATGAGGAGATGGAAGTATGCATCCTTGAGGTCGATGGATATCCCCCAGTCGCCCGGGTGCAAGGCCTCGCGGATGGACATAGGGGTCTCCATACGGAAATGGAGGACGCGGAGGAACCGGTTTAGGGAGGAGAGGTCCAGGACGGGCCTCCAGCCCCCCGAAGTTTTGGGGACCACAAAGATGCGTCCATAGAATCCCGGGGACGCAGCGAAGGAAACTTCCTCCGTAGCCCCCTTGGCTAACATCGAAAGAACCTCCTGATCCAGGGCCTGCGAGGCCGAGCGATCTTGAGGAAGTGCGAAAGCAGGGGGAGAGAGCGTGAGAGGAGCCTTCCTTGGGCCCCAAGGAAGGCGGAACCCCGACCTGATCACCCGCAGGGCCCACGGGCTGGCGGGCAGCCTCTCCCACGCGTCGATGTGTCTGGAGAGACTGCCCACAGGATCGCCCGTGGGGGGTGATGGCCTCAGGCCGGGGGTGAGTCATTGGGGGTTGGCCGGCTGAGAGGGAGCCGGCCTGCGGGCCTTAGGCCGGGCCACCGGCCTGCCCGAATGCTGTTGCGGTCTCCTGTGCCCTTGGGGCCTGGGATCGGCCCGAAACTTGGTGTGGGTGGGCCTGTTTGGCGGGTAGGCCGCTGGAGCCGGGCGCTTCACGGCAGGGCGAGAGGGCCTCGAATGGAGGGCGAGGTCCCTTTTTATGTCCGCCTGGTGCTTCAGGACGGCCTGAACATGGTTCCCGAAGAGGGAGCCCGGCTGGACGGGCACCGCGCGCAAGGAGGCCCTTGCCGACGGTGAGGTGGCAACCGAGGATGCCGCGAGAATGGCATCCCGCCTCGCCATGACGGCGTTCAGATACGTGCGTGCTTGCGATTCGGCCACGGATCTGAGCCCCTGCGCCATGGCCTGGATAAAGGCCACGATGGTTGCCTGGTCAGGCGCCTGGCGGAGCGTGAAGGACTGCTGGTTGGGGTCCTTCAGGGCTTCCCCTAGGCCGCCCAAGAATGAGTCCAGGGCGGAGGTTGCCACCAGCCCCCGTCTCGCGTTCTCCTCCCATTCCGTCAAGCATTTCTCCGTGATGGAGATATGCTGCGGCTGGGCCCGAGAGCGATCGTTCACAAGGAGGAGGTTCTCCTGTGTGAGCGAGAGGGGAGCGTCAGGGATAGGCCCATGGGCCATGAAGGGCTTCCGCTGGAAGGGGAGCGGTGCCGGCTTCAGGAATTTCCTGAAGGGCAAGGCTCCCGGGAAGTCAGGCACAGATCCTGGAACGAAATCTTGTGCCTCTTTCCCCCTGGCGGTGTCCTGGGCTTGCCTGAGGCAGTCAGCCACCATGTCGGACTGTTTTAGCAAGGAGGCCCGTGGGGCTGAGGTAGGGTGAGCGCTGAAAAGGCGCTCGGCCGAGCCAAGCTTGGGAGCCTTGGGCTCTGGCACAGTGGACACCGCCTCCGGTGTGAGTTGTGCCAGCCGGTCCATGGCATCCTGGAAGCAGAATGCCATGTGGGCAGGGGCCTCATCCTCTGAGGCCGAGTCCGAGTCCTCTGGCCCGCCTATGGAGGGGGCGAGAGTCTGCGGAGAGTCTGACCGGGGTGCCACGGTTGTGGGACCCGGGTCAGAGCCCCCAGGAGGCAGCCCCGGTGTTGTGTCCAACACGGGTGGTGCCGGGGGGGCTGGGCAGGGTGAGTCCTGCTCTGGTGGGGCGCCGGGCATAAAGCCGGGCCACCACGTGCATCCCGTGGCCGAGGCCGGGGGAAATCCCAAGGATGGGTGCCACGGTACCATGTGCGGTGCCATGGGATGCAGCATGGGCTGAGCCCAAGGGGCATCAGGACCCTGACCCCATGAAGGGTAGGGCCTGGCCCGGTCCCCAGTGCCCAAAGGGCCAGCCTGCTGGGGGCGGCTAGGCATGTGCCAAGGCGCCCAAGTGCTCTGTCCGGAATGGGACAGAGATGTGGCAGCCCGCCATGGGTCGCTTGGTAGTTGCCAAGGCGCCCAAGTGCTCTGTCCGGAATGGGACAGAGAGGTTGTGGCGGGTGCAGCAGCAGGCTGTGGGGGAGGAAGGGAGACAACCGGGGCGGATCGACGATCTGACGCCCGTAAGGGTGGGGTTGTCTCCCTTGGCCCACCTGGCGAACCAGGGGGTGTCCCGCCTGGCGAACCAGGGGGTGAGCCGGTTCCGTTCACATTACGGTCCATCTTGCCTCCCGAAGGAGACCCATGCCCAATGCGCCCATCAGCCATGGAGGCTGAAACAGTACCAGCAGAACCGGAGTTAAGCTGTACGAAGGGGGCGAGCACAGAATCGACAGAACCGGAGTTGAGTCGATCACCGTGCCGGGCAGTGTGAGGGCCGTAAAATGACGAAAATTCAACTGAGCCGGAGCTGAGTTGAGGGCTCGTGGTCACCGCAACCGAACCGTAGCTGGGTTGCGATGACTTGTCGATAGTGTGAAAGAGAGAAGACGTAAAAGGGAGAGACGAAGTTGAAGAGAGAGCGGTTTGTGCACCGGTGGAACCACCCCTTTGTGGGTTTGAGAATTCGGCGGACGAAATCTTCTTAACCCTCGCTTTGCCACCCAATCGCTTCACATAAGTTTCTCCCTTAAACGAAAACATAGGCAAGACACAAAAACAACAACGACAATCGATCGATCGCGTAGCGAAATCGAAAAATACTTAGCTGCTCAGAGCGTACGAGGCGAGCTGGAAGATGGCTGCCGAGAAAAGAGGAAGAGCACCTGCGCATGCGCAAGACGTAGACACTCTCAGAGTTACTGTCCCTTCGGACTTTATTGTTACGAGGCAGAATTGGCAAACCGCTGCCGCTTATTGCATTTGTGAGCCACGGTATAGTATGTGTAATTAAATTAATTTTTCCTGACGCTGATCGGACAAAGTATTATGCAAAAATGCAAGGAATTAAATCATACCATGGATGCATGAATAAAAAGACAACATCAGGTATATAAGACAACTGGTAGAAAAGGAAATTTAACCACTACAGTACAAGTGGATGTATATGGCATGTAAGCATTTGTGAACACTCACATGAATGGCAAGTTCAAGCAGTTGACTTCATCAACTGCCCTTACAGTCAAGAGGATCTGACAGCTGAACAGCTACCAAACAATGTCATTTGTATCAAGTAGAGTCACAGGAGACATGGCCAACTACAATGCCTCTGACCACCAAGCTCCATTGCATCGGCAGGAACTGAAAGAAGACCAAGTACTTCATACAAAATTAAAACAAACATTGAAATTGAAGTTACCTGATAGGACCACTCTGATAAATCTCGGTCATCATTTTTTTACGACCAGAACAAGAGCCATAGTCACCAACTTTCCACAGTGTATAGTTTTGGACAGGGTAGCATGTCTGAGGGGAGCACGTACCACATCTATTGAAGGGCTTACAGTCTGAAATGAGAAAATACCAGATTACTGCATGAAAAAGCAATACAAATACTTTTGAATCCAATTTCAGTCTGACTAGTCTGAACAACCATAAACAAAGTTCTTTTTGTGTCAACAACTGCAAACAATATAACCGCTTTCTTCACTCGTTTGTTTGTCTGCTACTATCACAAACAACATAACAGCTTTTCTTCTTTGTTCATTTACTTGTTACTACCACAAATATTTTCAGTTTGACACATATGAAAAACTATTAAGAAAGCTCTTTTTTGTGTCAACTATTACAACCAATATAAAAGTTCTTCTTCATTTACTTCTTTGCTTGTTACAACTACAAACAATGTAACATTAACAGCTTTTCTTTATTTGCTTGTTCCTTTTATTTCAAGCAATGCCTTCTTGATGTGTGCACACACACTGTCTGGCCCACACCAAGCAACCTGCAGGACTTCTGTTCATGCACAATCTGCAAACTGCTTCTTGGGTGGATTGTACGGAAATAATTCACAGGAAAAAAGTCATGAAAATAAAATCACAGAAAAAAGTCAAAGGGAAAAAAAATTACAATCCACAGGAAAATATCACAACACCTTCAGATATCTCTGTTCAGCCCTATATTCCAGGCTGCACCATGCAAGACATTCCATAAGTCTGAAGGAAACCTGGGCATGGGCAGTCTGTGGTGCATCCTAACAGGCTGAACCGCACTATGGTCTCTAGCAGCTTGGTGCTGAATCTGGCAGCAGTGGCCACTAGCATAAATCCTATCAAAGTAGTCCAGTATGTCTTTGGCTTCAAGCAGGTTCTCTGATAGACTGGCCCTAAGAAACTGCATACCCTCTTGAATATCTGTGAGTGGGAGGAAAGCCAGGCTGTCAACAATTCTAAAAAACAAACAAACCAGGAATTCTTCATCAGCTGAGTGCTGAAGTCCAAAGCCGAAGTCCTGAATTTTGCTCTGGATAATCTTCATGGCAGTAAACATTACTGGCAGTAAATATCAATGATGTAAAATTAAGTGAATAATACAGTTTCTCAATAAAAATAACATAATGAAGTATAAAAGCTTCAAGTTTGCATTAAACAGATCATTATACAATGACACTGGCAAATAAAAAGCTTCAACTCGGACCACATCCCAGCTGTGTGTGCAGGTGTGTGTATGTGTGTGTATTCACATATGACCATTGTGTAATGTGAATAACACTCAAGTGACCAGATTCACTTCTACCCAACCATCACAACTCAGACTGAGGAGTCAAAGAGATACCTGAGAGTTTTACTCATAATAATGTCGTTAGAGGGGGATGGGCTAAGACTGCGAAGGCCACAGTAGAGGAGTGGAGGTGGGAGAAAGGGTATCCTTTACTAAGAAAGAGAGAGTACAGAGCAGCTGCCCAAAATTGTGACTTAGGTCCATGACTTTTTCCTCTATGACTTTATTTCCGGGTCCCCTCAAATCAGTGCACATACTGCACCTTTTCATGTTTTTTTTATGCAACCAAACACTGATATGGCTTAAAGAACCTTTAAAATACCTACCTGATGTTTTGCATGCACATACACACAACAATGATTCAGGCTCTAACAGGCCTATATGATGACCTCTGGCACACAAGCCTCCACTCTTTACCCACCAGGTGCTATTCAAGCATGGTCAACTCAAACCTACCAACTGTTAGTCTGGTGTCCTAAGTATCTATCATTTTTTTTGTTTTTGTTTTTTGTTTTTTTGTTTTTGTTTTTTGCAGATGTTCTGTCAGCATTGATTAATAAATTATAAATTAGAAAAGCAGATATATATTTATAAATAAACTGAATCACCATGCCTTAGAAAACTTCAACCATGTAAAATTTTGTTTGTCATTCACATAAAATGAAAAACAAGTTTTTTTTCTTCACTAGGCACTTTTTCTTTTCCTGAAGTACAATTGCTTTTAATATACAAACTGACTTTCACAAGACCTGATTGTAATGCCCAACAAAGCCTATTTCTATACAAACTAATAAACCTCTAGGAATAGCAAAAAAACTGAAATAAACTGCCATGGCAGAGTAGGACCATAGGGGTTGGGGGAGAAATTTTAGAGCTAATTTGCTCTTGTGCACACAGGGATTTCAAAATGTTACTCAAATCTACTACAATTTAATTCTGAGTTGCCATCATGTTCATTAGGCTGCTTTGAGAACAACACAGTGCAGTAATTTTTAATTTTATTCATAAACTGAACAAAATTATTACTCTAAGCTTTTAATGGTTCCTATGGCATGAGGATTGCCCCCATGAAAGTTCAGTTATAAGTGTGCAAAACATGAAAGATCAACTTGATATACAAAGTACAAAAAAAATTAGGGTCAGAACGAATACCACTACCACAACAAAGTTCTGTATGTAGAAGTGCATGGTTAGTCTAAAATTCCTTAAGACATTTTAAAACTTAATGCCATTAATCTTAAAATTTAACATTTAAAAAGAAAAACAAACCAAAACATAAAAAACAAATACGAAGGCTCATTTCATTGTTAGCACTTTGTGGTATTTTGAATTTAAGAAGAAGAAGAAAAAAAAACACCTAAACCAACAAACCTTGGTCTTTGGCCTGGTAATTGTTGCAAGTCTCATCAGGAATTCCGTCAGTCTTAGCATACTGGTAGACCCCAAAATCATCACCTCCTTCGCAGGAGCCAGCCTTCCCACAGTCAATGATATCTTGCACAGAGAGGTAGGCAGATGGCCAGGCTCCTTTTCTTTTGATGTTAATTCTGTCAGCCAGGGCACTTGTGGAACCCATTGCCCAGCACGACCCACAGTCTGTGTTCACAATTAATTCATTATAGTGTCTTCTACTTCAGCATTCAAGTTTGGACATGTCTAAATATGGTTTGTATCTGTTTGAGGCATGTTCACATTGTCTTGGATGCATGTATGATATCCCCATATAAAATCAAATATCATCATGATTAATTGTCTGTGTATTCATCTGAGTTATGTCCATTTTAACATGATGTGAGTATGCATGCTTTCTTATTGAGATGGACTAAGCTATACAGACTACATCACAAGTATCCTACAATGGCAGACCTCAGCCCCCACAGACGAAAGCAAGATCACCTGCCCTGGCCATGGTAATGAGACAGACAAAAGAAATGGGCAAATAAGTGAACAAAAAAGAAAAAAAAATCTTTTAAGATATAAATAATCGTCTGGTCTGTTATAACATTCATAAAACCTTTCAGACAGATACTGCTAGGAAAAAAAGCAGGAGGAGTGATGGTGAATGAAGCATTCTATTAAACCCTCCTTGAGAGTTCTCTGCCAGTTTTCAGGTGTTCCACTAGTAAGGTCCAGTATGCTCAAACTGTCAAAGGCAAGTGACCCTACCAAAAGTCATGTAGCAGTGTGTCACAGAGTGAAGAGAACTCAACTATATAACAAACCACATGTCCCATGATGTATTAGAAACCAAACCAAACCAAAAACAACACCAATATAACTAAAACAGAAAAAAAAAAAAACCAATATAACAGAAAAAAAATTGCAGAATCCATGAAGCAGTCTTGTGTGATTTAAGTTATCATACAGAATCTGTACGGATGATATTTTATTCAAAATACTATATAAGTTCATGCAAAATTTAATAAAAATCTTTAAAATGTTCCTCTGTACCATACAGCTAGGTTGTGAAACATAATAATAGTAGGTGTGGGTAAGGTTGTCTGTCTTCAAGTTATCCATGTAGCATGCACACTGGAACAACTTCTGGTGTCTTAGTCTTACAAAAGGCATGCGGAAAAAGACATGTAATGGAGAAAAAGACATGTAACTAACTATGAAGCACATGCCTCCTCTCACAGAGCTGCAAAAGGCTGGGGACAGTGCCAGCCATAAATTCTGGAAGCTCTGAGATGTACTGTGTGTAGATAATCTAGCCACAGCATTGATCAAAGGAGACAATAATCATCAGCAAAAACAGTTTCCTTCTACCTATGAAGTCATATCTCCAGTCATATTAATCAAGGACATGAGGACATTTATAAACATATCTCTGTTGCTCATTATCACCATTATTGAATTAAATGACATTACTGCAACAGTTCAATCATTACCACTATTAAAAGGAAATAACATTACTTCAAAACAGTCCGACTCACACTGGGGGATATGCTGGTTGCGAGTGGTACTGGCATAGTTGACTCCACTCACATTCCTCCAGTCATATTCTTTGGGCAACTTGGAGAAGTCATAACCAGGCTCTTCGTAAATTCGGGGGCTCTGAACAAAAATCACCCACAAATTTAATGTCAGTTAGATAACACTACTTTAATATAGTTTAATGGTGGTTACAGTATCACACTATTTTTCATGCCTGAACTCTCCTCCTCACCCCCCATCCCCACCCCCAACACACACACACAAACACTTACATAGTTATTATGATAAACACAGAAAGAGATCCAGTCTGTGCCAAAAGTTCATCAGTGGCCATTTTGTTTTTTTGCGATAGAAAAAGTGAGAGAGATCAAGCCTGTGCCAAATGTTCATCTGTGGCTGTAAGCCGTTCAAATAGGTTACAGAAGAATAAGATTTTTCATGATCAACAACATGTAAAGTTGTGCAATGCATGCCTGTGGATCAATAACATATTTGAGAAACACATAAAATAAAACGGGAGTTGCTTGCATGATAATGGTAATATAACTACAAAACAAGTTTGAATGATGGGGTTTTCCGGAGAAATGAAAAAGGCATGATCGTATTAGAGTGAAGTGTTCCACCTGATTTTACCGTAAGTACAGACTTTTTCATACAATTCCTCCATAAATCTATTCTTTTTACACATATTTCTTCATATTCATAACCAAAGCTATACAAAATGTATATATAGCTTTATACTTGATAAATTTTACTTCAAATTTGGCACCTATGGACATGATGTAGTTTTGTCCACCAGCCAGTCTTATGACCGGTGTGTGCGCAAATGACACACTTCAACAGAACCACAGAACATTCTGAGATTGTCACAGAGAACGACAAAGAAACAACAGATTTTACTTAAACACCTATTATTTTTTTACAATTCCGCGATATGCTTGAATGTCTTGTTCAAAAATGACATCTGTTCTTTTAACCAGGAAAATATTTTAGTTTTTAAACATAGTTTACATGAAATGATTAGTAATGCATTCCTGTTTCTCGAGAGACTCTATTCACCAGCCAAGACAGAATTGCAAGGGTGCGAAGTATATAGGCCTATTGTTAGGTTTGTTTTTAATCATTCCACATCAGCAAATCATAATGACCCTTTTCTTAGTTATAATGATCGTATGTAAATATACTTGATAAATGATTAAAGGCAAGGTGGTATGACTAGTGCCTTATAGGTATAGGTCTATAGATACTTATGGCAAGTACATTATATTTATAGGCTTAGGCCTATACCTATATTCTATAGGCCTATAGGCAATATACATATGGCAAGTGCATTATAGGCCTATACTTATCACAAAGATATCTTTATCTAAACATTGACTTTGTATTTAGATCAAATCCATTAACCGATTTGCAATATTGATAGTTTTAATGTGTGAATTAAAGAAAAGGACTCAATCACATGTAATATGCAGGGCCTATGCAAATCTTTTTCTTATTAACATCTGGAAACAGGACTAGTTTGTTAATTTCCCATTTTGTTGTAGGCTATATTCATGACTAGGATTTTATGTCCAATGCTCAGTTCTTTACATTTCTGTATGTTGGAGAACAAATTCCATATTTCAAACCATATCAGCAGTTTACTGAGATCAGAATGTGCGACATCAGTATTGTTTTAACTGCTATATTTCAGTGCATTCTGCTTACTTTTTTCATTCTCTGGCGGCGAGCCCTTTATAAAACTTGGACCTAAACAAAATCAGACAAAGTACATTACCTTGAGAGATCCCATTACAAACTGTTCCCTTATGTGAACAGTCAACAGGACTTACCACTCCTTAAATCTAATCATGATCTACTCATCTAGTTGTACAACCGAAAGCAACAGAAAATCCGGTGGGCGGAAACAACAGTTAACAGGACTTACAACTCCTTAAATCTAATCATGATCTACTCATCTAGTTGTACAACCGAAAGCAACAGAAAATCCGGTGGGCGGAAACATTTGCACTGCCCAACATACATAGTGACAGTCCTAAATGGTAAGGACGCCAACAGTTACATTGTGACATTGATTGATCCTTTACAAGGTAATCTTGTAGAATAGAATACGAAATTAGCTCCAATTATTTTCGTATTCTATTCTACAAGATTACCAAAACAAAATCTTGATAAAATCAAATCTAAGCGCTGAAACAGACACACACACACGCACACACACACACACAAGCGCGCGCGCACACACACACACACACGGCTATAAATGGGGAGAAAGAATAAAAGCAACGGAAAATTATTATTTATTATAGAGTTTGACTGAAAAATCAAATGCAAAAGTCCACCAGTACTAAACTTTCATGACAAACTTTAATTTAATTTTGGCTATGGAATCGAA